>CM033649.1:55871393-55932581 GCA_019512145.1 Engystomops pustulosus
AGCTGCTTTATTCCATTGCAGAAACGAGTTAATAAATTTGAATCGTCATGCTATTTTTACCATAAAAATGAACCTATTGGGAAATTCAAATTTGACAATAAAACAAGTCAGAAAAAAATTAAAAGTTTGTTTGGAATTTGGCGAGGGAAAAACGTAAGTAGTTTCCTTGCTATTTCCCTCTGATTACCTGAGTGCTGCAATGGCTGCTTCCTCTTCATGGAATCCGACAGAGCAACAGTGTAAACAAACTACCAATTTCCTGGGAGGTGTGGGGCTGCTGCTATACGGGAATATCGTATATATACACTGTATATTCTCATGTAAAAGCTGAGTTTTTCGGCACCAAAAATGTGCTGAAAAACCTCACCTCCGCTTATACACGAGTCAGTAAAAAAAAAAACTAACATACCCTCCGGCGTGGCTCCCGATCCTCGGCGCATCTTCTCTTCTGTCTTCTCTATGCCGTTTTAGCCTGCAGCGAAGCGTCCATGCGATCTCCGGCCGGCTCCGTTAGAGCAAGAAGAAGAGGAGCCGTGGGGAGCTGTGCCAGGCAGCGGGACCGCCTGACGTCCAGATTGGCAAACTGCGGGCTGGCTGCATACTACATGGGACTGGCTATATACTACCGGGGGACTGGCTGGCTATATACTACCTGGGGGCTGGCTGGCTATATACTGGGAGGCTGTGACCAATGCATTTCCCACCGTTGGCTTATACTCGAGTCAATAGGTTTTTCCAGTTTTTGGTGGTAAAATTAGGGTTCTCTGTCTATATTCGAGTATACACTGTAATAATTTGGTAAAATCACTATAGCTTTACAGTTACACTTTAAAGAAAATGTACTTTTTTTGTTTGTTTTTTTTGCATTGTGAACTAAATCTACCTTGAGTGTAGCGACACTGATGCAGACACATATCTTGTTTAATCCCTGAACCCAGTGGTTCTGCTAAAAAAAAAATACATTCCACGGAGCTTCCTGAACTGTCCATGCAGGACTAATGAACCTGAGCGGGATGACTCATAGACAGCAGATGGAGGATGGTGCAGTGATTTGATTACTTCTGCCTTTCAGGGACAACACAGTGAATACAGGCGGTCCCCTACTTAAAGGGGTATTCTCGTCTGGGCATTCACATTCAGTTTGATTAATCTTCCATATATAAACATTTCTTCAATTGGAAGTAATTAAAAAAAATGTTTCTGTGTGAAGATAATTTCCTATAAACATAGCCGTGTTGTCCCTTAGAAACGAGATGGCTTCCTCGGTTACGACCACGTCACATTTAGGCAGCAGTGGCCAGACATGTACTGTTGAGCCTTGCCTGACCTCCTGGCTTCAGCAATCATTACCACAGGACAATGTAGTAATTCTCAGATATTTCATATACAAAAACTTTTTGTTTATTTGTGCAATCCCTCCAGCAGAGGTGGCCGTATCCGTGGAAGCTATCTCGTTTCTAAGGGACCATATCACTTCATCTATGGAAAATTATCTTCACACAGGAACTTTTTTTTTAATAATATCTAATTGAAGAAATGTTTATTAATGGCAGATTAATCAAACTGAATGTGAATGCCCAGACGAGAATACCCCTTTAAGAACACTCGATTTACATACGACCCCTAGTTACAAACGGACCACTGGATATTGGTAATTTATTGTACTTTAGTCCTAGGCTACAATAATTAGCTATAACAGTTATCAAAGGTGTCTGTAATGAAGCTTTATTGTTAATATTGATTCTTATGACAACCCAACATTTTTAAAATCCAATTGTCACAGAGACCAAAAAAGTTCTGGCTGGGATTACAATGATAAAATATACAGTTCCGACTTACATACAAATTCAACTTAAGAACAAACCTACAGACCCTATCTCGTATGTAACCCGGGGACTGCCTGTACATGGTTCTCTGAAGCCGTGCATAATTAGGGTAACAGCAGAAGCACCAGAGCAGCCACAGGAGCGACAGAGCCTCATCATAATTTTATAGTTTTTTCAGCAAAAACACTCGGTTCAGGGATTAAACAAGATATTTTTCTGCATCAGTGTGGCTACAGCATTCTCAGGGTATGTTTTGTTCATAATGCATAAAATGAAATAGTTAAAGGGGTTATCCAGGTTTAAGATATTATTTAGGGCCATTTAAAAATAATAAACGTGTACTTCCCTCCTCCCGTGCCGCTGCTGTCCTGCGCCGTGGTCAGTCTAATCCGTGCCCCTGTTTGTTTACAGGGGCACAGAACCGTGCACAAGGAGCCACATCCATCCGTCCCTATCTCTCAGCATTGTAGGGCGCTGGGAGATGGTGTCGGATGGAGCTCCCTGTGTAAACAACCCGGGGCACATATCACAGGACCACGGTGCGGGACATCAGCGGCGCCTGAGGAGGTAAGTACACGTTTATTATATTTGTACAGCGCAGCCCTAAGTAATTTCATGGATGGACACCTTAAAGGGGTTATCCAGGGTTGTCTTCTTTCAGTAGTCTCACAGCCATATGAACACATGTTGTAGGTTTTGTATTTCCACAATATTATGTTATTGTTGAGATACCCGAATCCTAATTAGATGTGTTGTATTTTTTATAGACAGACCCTTAAGCATCAAACGTTACTGAAAAGTCAATTGCGGCATGATGACATTGTACGTTCTTTGTGTGAGGATATTCTACTATCATTCCAGTCATGTTTACATCTGTCAGAGCACATGAAACTTACCGGAACACAGGTAATATATTTATCAGTTTGGACCATACAGTGCAGATTGGTAACAGTGTAGGGAAACCACTTTCAGATAACCACCCAAAATTGCATTGAAAATTCGTATTTTTTCACTATGCCAGTCTTTTTGATCTGCGTACCCATCAGGGATGCCTACAAAAATATGAAAATTAGTCTGCATTTTCAGTCTTACATGATGTAAGCTTGATTTGAACGCAGACGCAAAAAGGCAATGTTACTGCAAAAGCAATGTAAACATAAATGTGACAGAAGTACCTAGAGACTGGAGGCACACAGGTACGAGTCGTGCATCTAACCAACAGAGAAAATCGGCACAAAAGAGAGGGACGCAGCCCTAGTGTGATCCCATAAGGGTAAAATGAACCAGAGAAGTGATGGTAAAGCTCTCACCAGAAATTAGGTGAAAATAAGCCTTGACACAAGTCTTGAAGCAATGGTGGCAGCTGGTCTTCGAGACGTCCATGTTGAACGCAGGCAAGTTGTCCCAGGTAACGGCGGAAGGAATGGCAAAAGCCCGTAGAGGTGGAATGGGGATATGGGCCGGCGATCGAACATCCAATGAAGCGTCTGGGCCTCATGGAGATTTTGATTCTTTAATAAAGACTTGCGAAATGGAGCTTTCATCAGGCATAGTAAAAACGTGAAAAATCATTCTATATAAACACTAAGAAATGCTGGAAGACCGGAAACCATGGCATCATCGTGTAGGTACCGGAGGGTCAGAGTTCACATTGACAGTGAGAGAGACATATATTTAGAAAAAAAGACTTCTATCCAGCTAGATGCGAGGAGTCGATAGGTCGGTAAAATCATCAAAATTTATTCAATCCATAAAACGGTAAAAATACAGCACAGCACTATGGACAAAAAGAGAACATGAAGGCTACTAGCCTACGCGTTTCGGTACAAGACCTTATTCATGGCTTCTCAGAAGCTTTGCATTTGTGTTTGCGTGGTGTTTGCGTTTATGTGCCGTTTGAGTTGCGTTTACATTCTTGTGGCTTTTGCATTCACGTGACATTGGCGTTTGCGTGGCATTTTATGTGCCGTGTTTGTTCACTTGGCATGTGATTTTAAGTGCTGTTTGTTGCATTTGTGTTCATGTGGCATGTGCCTGGCGTTTGTCACATTTATGTTGCCTTTCCGTTTACTATCTTATACTACCTTGTAGTTAGCACACCACCTTATGAACTTGGTCATACACACACTCTGAAAATTTGTCCTGCGGTTTCACATTTCAAGAGAAAGAAAGGCTGCTTGTTGTCCCTTTTTTCCTCTTTTGCTATAAATAATACATTGGCTTTGCGGTGAATAGCTTCTCTCTCCCTCCTCTTTCAAGTTCAGTGGACCATAAAACACTTAATCGTTGCCCATGGAGTATTTCAGTAAATGGTTGGTGCAATCAGACTCCCTAGGTTAAAGTATCCTAGGGGCGGTCCAAAAAAAACTGTAAAATAAAACTTAAAATAAAAATGTTAAAGACCTGAAAGTTCAAAACGCCCCCTTTCCCCTAAAATTGATATACAGTAAAAGGCATTGTCACATCCCAAAAGGTTGATCAAAATATAAAAACTGTTATTTCTGATGTTTAACCCCAAAACAGAAAATAGCGGCTAAATGTTTGAAACGCCACATTTTCTCCATTTAGCAACTCATAAAAACATTTTAAGTGATCAAAGTCATACATTCCTCAAAATGGTAGCAATGTGTACATCAGCTCATCTTGCATAAAAATGACACCTCACACAGCTCTGTACACCAGAGTATGGAAAGGTTATTAGAGAATTGTTACAATATTTTTTTTGTAGAGAAGGTTTTACATTTTTTTATGTTTCAAAACATGATAAAACCTGTTTAAATTTGGTATCCCTGTAATTGTACAGACCCAAAAAATAAAGCCCTCAAAAAATGGTAGACAGTAGATGGGGGAAAAAACGGAAGACAAGTGTGATCATGCAAGGTGATCACACAGGTTGCAGGAGGGAACAATAAGCATCAGATAAAAAATAGTGTTTTGGTGCAAACAGTAACGCTCTGCTTTTCCTCCAGCTGCTCCATTTTGGTATCTCTGGAGAGAAGAGGGGGAGCTAAAAACACGTTTTCAGCCTATAAACGCTGCAATTGGCCAGTGAAGGCCAATCGTTGGGCGGGACCAATCCGATTGGTTGGGTGACATCAGCAGGAGGATCTTGTGCGTCCCACCGCAATGTTACCATGTCATGTGACGTGGTGGCACAGAAGAGCCTGGGTGCCCTTGCACCGTACAAGTACTGCACTGAGCGCTAACTGCAGGAGCCAACGCCGTACTAGTAAGCACTAAGGGGTTAAACATTGTATTACAAGTAAGTACATGTAGTTATATAACTATATGCACTGGTTAGGCAAAATGTCTTTTCAATACTTTTTCAAAAGACAATTTCTAGTGTGTTTGTTTAAAATAGTCCAAGATAAGGACAGAGTATATACTCACGGTTAACTCTTAACGCCGAGTTTGTGCGTTTTCATTATTCACTCCCTACCTTCAAAAATCTATAATTTTATTTTTCCATGTAAAGAGCTGTAACTATGTTCTTCATAGTGACCGTATTTAACCCCTTACCAAAGTGTACCGTAATAGTACGGTGCGCATCTGGTCCCGGTGCATGGAGAAGGCTCACGGGCTGAGCCCTCTCCATAGCCGGTAAGTCTTTGCTGCATAGTGTGATCGCTGCCGTCTTCAAAAAGATGGCGCCGCCACCTTGCCAGAGGTAGTCGCTCCCCGTGATGTCATCGGGGAGCAGCGATTCGCTGCTACGACAGCCTCGGGTCTTCGTTTTAACCCATTCATTACAATGTGCATATTGCACATTGTAATATATGAGGATGAAAATGTGGCAGTATATGGTAGGATCGATCAGACAACCCAGTGTTAAAGTACCCCATGGGGCCTGAAAAATAGTAAAAATAAAATAAGTTAAAAAAATCATTATAACAACACAACATGGAAAATTAAATACCATCACTATGAAGTGCAATTTGTTATGCAGAAAACAAGCCATCACAGAGCTCTTTACGTGAAGATATCTCACTTCACTGGCAAGCAAAGGCCTTCCTTTCCTGGGACAATGAAGTCTTTCAATAGATTCCAACAATCTCTGATATCTCCTGCGGATAAAATACACTGGCTGGGACTTGAGGTTTGTGTAGACATCTTACTGCGCGTGTTTGCACCGAGTAACATAGCCAGCTTTATTTATTTACTCCAGGACGCCGGAGCTACGCGTGTTACTGCAGCTCCATGTGTTCAGTTAACTTTTATGGAAAATACTGTTTGTATTGTATTAAATACAAAGAACTTCAATCGTGAATTTTGGCCTCAACAATACGAGCTTTAATTGTGAGTATATTCTCACCTATACCACCTATACCATTTCATATAGTTATACAACTACATGTACTTACTTGTAATACAGTGTTTAATGTGAGGAATTTTCTATGACGCATTATAGGATGCATTTTTAGTCTATGTCAAGCATATTGAGTTTTTAAATCTCTTGCAAGGATCCTGCAACATATTGAATTGTAATATTTATTTTATGTTAATAAATGTATTTTATAAATGTATTTTATAAATGTATTTTATAAATATTGCACAATCCATCTGCAGCGCTGTCAGTTTTTTACTTTATTTGTGTGCTTTCTTTTGATTGGTGATACCCCATTGTTTAAAACAAGTGCGCACATTTGTGTGTCCATAGTGGTAGTGTATCCCAAAGATTCTAATATTCTTTCCCAGGAAACCTACTTGCAGAGTCTATTTGTATTGTCAGAAATTCCAAATCTCAAAAAAACGGTAGATATTACAAAATGAAAGGCTGTTGCTGGTCAACAAAGAAAGGCTACTCCATATTGAGCCATGACTCAATAACCTTGTATGAAACATTTTTATTTTGCATAGGAAAGTACAGACCAAAAACTATTCCAGAAGACCGTGAAGCTGTGTAGATTCTTTGCCAACTCTCTTTTGCACTATACCAAGGTAAGATGCACATAGCTATCCAAATGAAAAGCCAGTTACACAAAGCCATGTAGATTGTCAAATTTGGATTTTTCCTTCATTTTGCTATTTTAGAACTTCCACAATACTGAACTATTGCAATCTTCATTATAGCAGGGAGCAAAACACAAGTGGTTCACCTAACTAGGGATGATTATGCTGGGAGCACAACTTACTTTTTGGCTTATTACATTAACCATATGCTGTAGTTATTCTCGTAAGCTTTGTTGTCCAAGTAAGCCACATAATGTAATCAGGGTTGCTACTTCCTTAGGCATGAAACAGCAATAGTTCAAGCCGGTCTGGAATACATAAAAATACTTGAGATTTGAAGAATAGTTGTAAAAGTGGACCGTCTTCTCTAATCCAGCGTGTTAACATATTGGTTTATGTGGATGATCATACTCTTGGCTTTACTATTTACTACCGGCGTTGCCTGGGATAGTAAATAACTGCTATTGCCTATAACAAAATAATATATTGTTTGTTAACCCATTCTATTTGTATCTCTCTCTGACCTTGCTCTGAACGTTTGTAGTTGTAGTCCACGGCAACCAATCAGAGCTCACCATTTCATTCTCCCACAGCTGTTTATAAAATTACAGATGATCTCTGGTTGGTTTCCTTGGAAAACTAGAACAGTTTTAACTCAGACATTTCTAAAATAAATCTCCCCCCATCTCTATATCCCTGTCCATCTTACCTTACACATAAGCTGTCCTATACAAATTGCCTATAGTAACCAATCAAAGCTCAGAGCTCATATAAATGACCTGTTGCAAAATAGCAACCAATCACGGATCGGCTTCTAACTGCTACAGCAGCACTAACACACTAAAAAACACTAATGTTCTTGTGAGCATATTTACTTGCATGACTAGGGAATGGAATAACAAGATTCTTTTTCAATTTGGTGTGTACATTAATATATATAATAAAAAAATATATTAATATATTATTTAAAAAAATTCTTTGGTGATAGCATCACAACATAAGTAAAGTAAGTATTAAATCAACTACATCTTAAAGTTCAGGCCATATTATATAAAGGTGTCTGTGTGTGTGTCTGTGTGTGTGTGTGTGTGTGTGTGTGTCTGTGTCAGTGGTGTAACCCTGTAACAAAAAATAGCTTCCAAATAAACTATGTACAAGAATATAACTACTCTAATCCTGCCTCCTATGTACAAGAATATAACTACTATAATCCTGCCTCCTATGTACAAGAATATAACTACTATAATCTTTCTTTTCTCCTAACCTCAACTTGATTAATCATATTAGCAATAGATTATGTCATATACGGTCCCCCCTAATGAATAATAATAGAGAACATCCCTTAATATTAGAGACAGTGCAGAACCAGTCCCTCCTCCCAATTTAACGTTGGAGACGGCACTTCCCAATTATTATAGACCATATCAGCCATCAATATATAGATAGTGCCACCCACCCATTTAAAATCAGAGTTCATGTCCACAATTTGAAACTTTAATATTATCATATATATTAGTGACCCCAATTAATATTATAAGCAGTGCCCCCTTCCCCTACATTAATATATTGATCTATAGCCTCCAAACAGCTTGTAATAAGAAATAAAGAATTTATTTAGCTGGCACTGGCGCTCCCGCGTTTCTTCCTTCCTGGGTATGGACTTCGGCAGTGCCGCAAAGCACAGGTAGTGACGCCTGTACGTGCAGCGCTGCCCTTCATGTCACACGCAGTGCGGCACAGAGACCGAAGTAGCTCTGGACCCTGCATCTCTGACATGCCGGAAACCATCAGCCCGTCTACATTGTCAGTCCACCGCAAGCGCTACAGCCTTGCTCCCCCACATCCACTGGTACACCGACAGCATAATATTGACAGGAGGCCCCGGCTGCGGCTGTCACAGTTCAGTACACAGATGCGCACAGGCAGATGCCCGACAGCCACGGCCCGGGCCTATTCCTTCCAAGGGGCCCAGTCGCAATCGCACCGCCTGCTACCGCGATCGTTACGCCCCTGCCGTTAACCCCTATTTTGGCCTCTAGGACGTGGCCCCATTTTTCAAATCTTGTTTGTTTTCTCGTGACACATTGTACTTCAAATTGGTTTAAAATTTTGGATGATATCTTTTGTGTTTAGTTATGAAATAAAACAAAGTTTTTCAAAATGTTTGCCAAATTATTTATTTTCAAAGTTCTAAATTCTACTTTTGAGGCAGTTAGTCATAGCACCCAAATAAATTCATAACTTACATTTCCCAAATGTCTGCTTTATGTCAGCATGTTTTTGTTAAGATACCACATATTTTACTAGAATGTTATGAGGCTCAGAATTTGGTTTCCATTCTTAACATTTTTTGGAAAATCGCCAAAACTCGTATTTAGATGGACCTACTCAACTTTTTATTGACAGTGAGAGGCCAAAATAATAGCTAGCTATAATTTTTGACAATACATTCATTTCGGGTGGAAAATTTAAACATTTGAAATGTATTAAATTCCTCTGTTCGTCGCTCCCCCGAACGTCATCGGGGGGGCAGCGATCGGTTGCCATTACATCCTCTGGTCTTCGTTTGACCCCAGGCTGAACGGCTTCTGCAGTTCCATTACAATGAGCCAGTGGCTCATTGTAACATATAGGGGCAGATTTACTTACCCGGTCCATTCGCCATCCAGCGGAGCATTCTCTGCGGTGATTCGGGTCCGGTCGGGATTCACTAAGGAGGCAGTTCCTCCCATGTCCACCAGGTGTCGCTGCGGAATGCACTGAAGTTCACCGGCCTATCGTGGGTGCAGGTAAGCGCGTGTACATTAATATATATAATAAAAAAATATATTAATATATATTTTAAAAATTCTTTGGTGAAAGCATCACAACATAAGTAAAGTAAGTATTAAATCAACTACATCTTAAGTTCAGGCCATATTATATAAAGTGTCTGTGTGTGTTCTGTGTTCTGTCCTGTCTGTGTGTGTGTGTGTGTGTGTTCTGTGTCAGTGGGTACCCTGTAACAAAAAATAGCTTCCAAATAAACTATGTACAAGAATATAACTACTCTAATCCTGCCTCCTCTGTACAAGAATATAACTAACTAATAATCCTGCTCCTATGACAAGAATATAACTACTATAATCTTTCTTTCTCCTAACCTCAACTTGATTAATCATATTAGCAATAGATTATGTAATATACGGTCCCCCCCCTAATGAATATAATAGAGAACATCCCTTAATATAGAGACAGTGCAGAACCAGTCCCTCCTCCCAATTTAACGTTGTAACGGCACTTCCCATTATTATAGACCATATCAGCCATCATGCAGTTCCATTACAATGACCAGTGGCTCATTGTAACATATGGGGCAGATTTACTTACCCGGTCCATTCGCCTCCAGCGAGCTGCTTGCCGGTGATTCGGGTACGTCGGGATTCACTAAGGAGGCAGTTTCTCCCGGTCCACCAGGTGTCGCTGCGGAATGCATTGAAGTTCACCGGCCTATCGTGGGTGCAGGTAAGCGCGTGTCGAGTGACTTTTTTTTTTTTAAATGCGGCGGTTTTTCCTAATCCGTTGGGATTTTTACGACTTTTTACATGACATAAATAATGTAATTAAAAGTGATCAAAATGTCGCGCAGACCACAAAATGGTAGCAATGAAAACGTCAGCTCATTTTGCAAAAAATGACCCCTTACACAGCTCTGTACCCCAAAGTATGAAAAAGTTATTAGCGTCAGAAGATGGCAAAAAAAATTTCCCTTTTTTTTTGTACACATTCGTTTCATTTTTAAAAATGTATTAAAACGCAATAAAACCTGTAAGTTTGGTATCACCGCGATCGTACCGAACCAAAGAATAAAGTAGAGGTGTTACTTGGAGCGAAGAGTGAAAGGCATAAAAACTGAGCCCAGTTTTATTTTTTTTCCGCTTCCCAGTACACGGCATGGAATAATAAATAACATCACGGTAAAGTAAAAATTGTTATGCACAAAATAAGCCCTCACACAGCTCTGTACACGTAAAAATGAAAAAGTTATGTATTTTTGAAGGTGGAGAGCGAGAAATGATCAGAAAAAACCCTGCGTCCTTAAGGGGTTAATGTGGACCTCTAGTGGTTTATTTTTTTTGTCACATGAGATGCCCCAAAATTATGTACCAGAAAATTGCATCTATAGCTAATTGGGGAGATTTTATTAACTTTGTTGGTGGAGGAAATGAAAATTTTTAGGAAGATATTTTTTCGGGTTTCTTTTTGGCAGTTATTTTATGGGTCGCCACAATTACGTAAATATCTTTTTTAATATAGATATTTTTCCAAATTTTACTGAATAATAAGTAATTTGGGGAAAATGTTGTTAAAAAAGTTGGTATTGCCAAAATTTTTTTTTTTCAAAGCGTTTTTTGGGGTTGTTTTTTTTTACGGGTTTAACTTTGCGGGTTCAATAACGGTTCTGCTTTATTATGCAGTGTCACGGACACAGCGATACCAAATGTGTGGGGGTTTCGTGTATTTTATTCAATTTTACTGAATGAAAACTAATTTAGAGAAAATCTTGTTCATTGTAGCATCACCATTTTTTCATATGCATAACTTTATTTTTCGGCTGTCCAATCTGGTTAAGGGCTTAATTAGAAATTATTTTTCGGAACATTTTTTGTGTGTTTTTTTTCCAGACGTTTACCGTGCTGGTCCAGTAACAATTCTGTTTTATTGTACAGATTGTTACGGACGCGGCAATATAAAATATGTGGGGGGGGGTTGTGTATTTGTGGGTTTTTAAAATACTTTATTAAGTGTTTTTATGGGAAAATTACATTTTAGGGGCTTATATTTTTATTTATTCTAATGTTCAAACTTTAGTGTTAACTTTTTTTTTACTTTTACAAACTTGAAGTTCAAGACCAATACACTACTTTACACTGCTCTACAATACTTATTCATTGTAGAGCAGTGTAAGCTGTCTGAGCATGCAAACCCGGAAGGGGTCTTACTGGCCGGGCAATCCCGGGGCACTCGGCAGAGCTCGGGGCGTGGTTTGGATCCCCTGGCCGCTTACCGGGTTACCATAGGGGAAAGATCGCCGGCTCCGATCACGGGTGTAAGAGCATGGTGTCAGCTGTAATGTACAGCTGACAGATGCTGCTTCAGGAGCCGGTGCCAGAAGCGGGAGGTTATAGAACTTCCCGCACAGGGATGTGCGCATAGGGGTTAGAAGATTCTGCACTGTCGCAGCCCAAAATTTTCAACCCATGCTTCCCAAAATACACTTATCACCCAACATGTACAGGAGCCATTGTCTGCTGCTGCTGTGGCAGTTAGAAGCTGAGCCATGATTGGTTGCTATTCTGCAACAGGTCATTAATATGAGCTCTGAGCTTTGATTGATTGGTTACTATAGGTAATGAGTATAAGACGGCTTATGGATACAGGGAGAGTGAGTGACTCTGGAAGAGTAAGTGAGTGAAAGACCGAGAGAGAGGCAGAGATGGTGATTGAGTGACAGACGGGGAGAGAAACCGTAGATGCATAGATGGATATATGTTATTATTTAGTTAACCAATTCTATTTTGTTATTGTCAAAAGCAGTTATTTACTGTCCTGGGCAATCTATAGCTAGTGTAACATATAAACCCCCACTTGACCTGTAATAATCAATATATACACTCACCGGCCACTTTATTAAGTACACCTGTCCAACTGCTCGTTAACACTTAATTTCTAATCAGCCAATCACATGGCGGCAACTCAGTGCATTTAGGCATGTAGACATGGTCAAGACAATCTCCTGCAGTTCAAACCGAGCATCAGTATGGGGAAGAAAGGCGATTTGAGTGCCTTTGAACGTGGCATGGTTGTTGGTGCCAGAAGGGCTGGTCTGAGTATTTCAGAAACTGCTGATCTACTGGGATTTTCACGCACAACCATCTCTAGGGTTTACAGAGAATGGTCCGAAAAAGAAAAAACATCCAGTGAGCGGCAGTTCTGTGGGCGGAAATGCCTTGTTGATGCCAGAGGTCAGAGGAGAATGGGCAGACTGGTTCGAGCTGATAGAAAGGCAACAGTGACTCAAATCGCCACCCGTTACAACCAAGGTAGGCAGAAGAGCATCTCTGAACGCACAGTACGTCGAACTTTGAGGCAGATGGGCTACAGCAGCAGAAGACCACACCGGGTGCCACTCCTTTCAGCTAAGAACAGGAAACTGAGGCTACAATTTGCACAAGATCATCGAAATTGGACAGTAGAAGATTGGAAAAACGTTGCCTGGTCTGATGAGTCTCGATTTCTGCTGCGACATTCGGATGGTAGGGTCAGAATTTGGCGTCAACAACATGAAAGCATGGATCCATCCTGCCTTGTATCAACGGTTCAGGCTGGTGGTGGTGGTGTCATGGTGTGGGGAATATTTTCTTGGCACTCTTTGGGCCCCTTGGTACCAATTGAGCATCGTTGCAACGCCACAGCCTACCTGAGTATTGTTGCTGACCATGTCCATCCCTTTATGACCACAATGTACCCAACATCTGATGGCTACTTTCAGCAGGATAATGCGCCATGTCATAAAGCTGGAATCATCTCAGACTGGTTTCTTGAACATGACAATGAGTTCACTGTACTCAAATGGCCTCCACAGTCACCAGATCTCAATCCAATAGAGCATCTTTGGGATGTGGTGGAACGGGAGATTCGCATCATGGATGTGCAGCCGACAAATCTGTGGCAACTGTGTGATGCCATCATGTCAATATGGACCAAAATCTGTGAGGAATGCTTCCAGCACCTTGTTGAATCTATGCCACGAAGAATTGAGGCAGTTCTGAAGGCAAAAGGGGGTCCAACCCGTTACTAGCATGGTGTACCTAATAAAGTGGCCGGTGAGTGTAGATATATATTTTTATTTTAACATTGTGTCTGTCAGATTCCAAAGTCCTATGCAAATTAGCACAAAAGGGGTGAGAGCCTGAGATGAGTAACTGTAGATGCTCATATCTTGGGCTCTACAGTACTTAGAGCAATGCTGATATCATATTAAAGAAATACACCATTTAAAACAAGCATACTAAACCAGGGATGCATTCACATTGATCCAAGCACTGTGACTGTGGTAACTTCTTTATATTTGTTATCCATGCCCTCATTTTTAAAATGATTCTAATGAGCCTGAAGGGCTCTGGGGGCATTTACCAGAGCCCTTCAGTGCTGCAGATTCACAGGCTGTTACACTGAGCAGAACATGTCTCACCCAGCCCCCTTGGTGCACAGTCATGGTACATGGATCTATGAGTAAACATGGTTTATCAAAATCATGAAAATAGAAACATCTAAAAGGAATTTTTTCAAGTCCTTAATAAAAGACATACGTGTCCATCCATTGCTGATAAGTTATTTTAGTATTTCTTGGTATGAACTTGAGCCTCCCAGACCAGGGCACTACTACTCCAAACAAACATCACATATAGCACTATGTTATATAATACCTTACTCGGTATGAGTCAACGATTTTCACAAACCAGACCTCACTAGCCCTACGATTGCTCCGGTTCATTTTCGCTCACTCAGGGGTCTCACTCTGTGCGAAACAGTTGGACTAACCAATGTGCTTTGCAATAACATATTCACAATATCAGATAGGAAATAAAAATCCAATCCACCATCCAATTTCATGCTGCTAATCAATTCCTCTCATATTGCACATGCTCCTAGATCAAAGTAAAACCAAAAAAATTACAAGTCCTTTGATGACCATAGGTTGCGCGTATAAATCCCACATTGGTACGACCCTAGATATTGTGAATGCTTGCCCTGGACCATAAGGTGCAGCCACAAAACAATTATGGGCATATGTGCAATCTGTAATGAATCTACAGCATTATCTTCACTAGATAGCAGAACCAATACTGGTCACTATAAGTTGCAGGGTTAGATCATATTGCAACCTATGTTGGCTTAGCCTATAAGACATGAATAATCATACATGTCTCCACACCAGTCCATTTTATATTTTCTGTGCATATACATAAACAGCGCACAGGCCAGGTACTTGCTTGAATGCATGAGAATTCCGTGGGATACCCATGACATAGAGCATGATGTCACACTACTCGTCCTTTGCTTTCCTGGTTTTACACGAGGCCTACAAGCCGATTCTGCTTTAATGCCTATGCGCCACATCCTCTGAACTGGCACTATCCACATGCGTCACTCCCCTCACGGTCGTGCGCGTATCTTCTTGAAGGGAACCTGTCATCAGAAATTGGCCTACTTATCCATACGAATAAGTTGTTCCCGCTTGAACAAGCTTCTTGGTCCATGTTTCTTTTATGTCCACAGCTTGGTGCATCATCCCAAATCACTTGAAGTTAACAGGTATTTATAAGAGTCAACGGAGGCAGAGAGTTTAATATTGAAGTCAAGCTCTCCCTGCCTTCTTGAACACCTTCCAGCCCTGTGATTGACATAATTGGGCACATTTACTAAGGGTCCGCGGACCATTTTTGTCTGGTTTCCTGACTTTTTGCGTTTGCGAAACATTTAACTAGGGTTTTTTGGCACACGCAATCGTATTTTGGTGCAATCGCGCCGACTTTCATGCGACACAAATCGGGCGTGGCCGTCAGACAAACCTGACTGAGTCGTGTCTAAGCGCAGATTTAACATTCAGAATTTTGTCGCAAGCCATGACTTACATGCACGGGAAGAAGAAGTTGAACTCCGGCTGACCTCACGGGGAAGCACTCATGCCAGGAAATTGGAAGCATCTTACGTGAATGGACCAATCTTCGTGAATCAACGGCAGCTTCCGAATAATCGTCGGACAACGCACCACGAGGGATTGCGACGGGACGGGTAAGTAAATGTGCCCCCATGAGCTGGACATATCAAAAATCTGGTCATGACGTCCCTGAATGCACGACCCATAAATTAACGTATAGCGAAGGGGGCATTTTGAGGCAGGGTAAAGCTTGACTTGGGTGTCAAACTCTCGCTCTCAGAGTACAAAACACATGAACGGTTCAGTCGAAAAGCTCCAAGCACGCCGTTTTTTGATCCTTTACTGTCTCATGAAGGTAATACCATACTTGTGGGGGACAACAGTAGCTTACGGGTTTCGGGCGGATATACCGTCCTTAATCATAGGCCCGACTATGCTCTCCCTGCATCTGAAAAACTCCAACCCTGTGAATTGAAATTGCGCTGGACATCAAGAGATAAAAGATTGGATGAACAATTTAAGATGTTACAGTAATTTAAGGAACACCGTATTTTGATTAAAGAAACAGACATTAGACCTGCGGGCTCTGATTTGGATAATATATCTAAACAGAACCACAGTCAAGTAGAGGGGAAGAGGCGGAGAAATAGGGGAGGGGAAACCGAGGAAATCAACACAAATATCTACCTCTATTTTACCATATTCTGCACCTTCCTCTCAGACTGGCCTGAAAGCACGTCCTCAGCACCTTCCATATCCTCCTATACCACCTTCTCTACAACAGCATCATTTTTTTTACAGAAGGCCTGTTACAAATTGTGTACACCTTCAGGCAATGACCACAACTGGGGAAATAGTGGATAGAGGTGAACAACCACCAAAAATAATTAATCGCTCTCGACACACCCCTTCACAGAACAGAAAAATCTATTCTGGCAAAGGTTTATCATTTGTCCGACATCAAGATTTAAATGTCTTGATTGATTAAGGGACCTACATTTTGTTTGTTCGGACAGAGAATGGAAGAAACACTGTCAAACATGTCAACATGCGTAGATGTCAGGAGGTCGGAATAGAGAAAGATTAGAGCATTTCCATTGTCTCTTTTTTAAGGCCAATCCTTATATTTGGACATTTGTTACATGTAAGGGCTTATTTTCTCAAGATTAGATGCACTTTACAATACTTCATTTTAGGTGGGCTATTAGCTTACTGATGGATTTATTTTAACCTTGAATGTATGGGGGGGGGGGAATTCTTGGTTTTCCTTTTTTGGGGGGCCATACGCCATGCCATAAAAATATATTATCTTTATTCTATAGATCACTACGATTATGGTGATACCACATTTATATAGTTTTTTTTGCTATATTTTTTGAATATAGAAAAATCTTATCGTTTTCGTATCGCCATCTTTTCGTAGACATAACTATATTATTTGGTGATTATTTGGCTTAAGGCTTATTTCTTATGTTTGATTTGCCCTTTTCAGTGGTACCATTTTGGCGCACATAACTTTTTGATCACTTTTTAGAACATTTTTGTAAAGGATTTAATGAACAATGTTAATTTTTGGCGAGTTTTTTAGGGTTTCGTTTTTTATGGTATTCACCAAGTGGGTCCAATAATGTTTCTTCTGCGTTACTGTACAGATTTATGGCGTTTTCTTGGGGGCTTGGAATTTACGGCTTTCACTGGGTGCCCCCAAATTACATTTCTAACTTTATTCTTTGGGTCGGTGTGATCATCACGGGGATACCAAATTTGTTAGGTTTTTTATATGTTTTATACATTTCACAATTAAAAACTTGTGTAGATTTTTTTATTTTGCCATCTTCTGACGCTAATAACCTTTTCATACTTTGGGTGTACAGAGCTGTGGGAGGTGTCACTCTTGCAACTCTGATGAATTTTTAATGCTACCATTTTGGACTGTACGCTTTTTGAATCACTTTTTATCAGATGTTTTTTTTATTTTTAAAAATGTCAAAAATGCCGTCTTCCACTTTGGGCTCCATTTTCCGTTACGGTTAAATGCAGTCAAAAACAGTTATTATATTTTTGATAGATCGGGCATTTTCCAATGCGACCATACCTAATGTGTTTCTGATTTTCACAGATTTTTTTATCTTTATATCAGTTCTAGGTAAAGGGGGGGGTGTGATTTGAATTTTAGAGGTTTTATAATTTTTTTTTTTTTTATAACTTTTTTCTAATTTAACTTTAACTATTTTTCAACTCCGTTTGAAGCCGCCGGCAGCTTTGCTTGTTAACACCCGCGATCGGTGCTAGCACCAATTGCAAGTTTACCAGTAAGTCTTTGTATAAAGCAAAGACTTACGGCTAAGGAGAGGGTTCAGCCCGTGAGCCCTCTCCATGCACCCGCGGCCGGACCTGTGACGTTTGGTTACGTCACAGGTCATGAAGGGTTAAAGGAAATCTAACCATTTGTTTGTTATATGCATTGTGAAACAAACATACCTTGAGAATACTGTAGTGAGAACACTGATGCAGAATATATATTTTTTAATCCCTGAACTGGATGGTTTGGCTCAAAAAAAATTTATAAAATTCAGGACCTTGGGAAGCTGGGTGCAGCCGACATAAACACATTACTTTACTTCCACATATCATGAGCTGCCTGAACTGTCCAGGCAGGACAATCACCTGACTGGATGACTCATACACAGCAGGTGGGGGATGGTGTAGCAATTGATGACTTCTGTCTCGCTGTCAGGGACACACACAGAGATTACGTATTATTCTTATACGTTTCTCTGCATCTGTAGCTACCCAACAACATTCTCAAGGTCATGTTTAATTCTAATACATAAAAGCAAATATAGATTTCCTTTTAACCTAGGGGACAGAATGTCTCAGGTTTTAACATATTCTCCAAGGTACTTGACTATTGGCAAAGTAATTTCACCCTGGGTTCCCAGACCTCTGCCCTAAGTTCACTCCAAGACCTAAGGTACTCCTTCATTTTAAAGGAAATCTACCATTTGCTTTAATATGCATTAGCTATCTTAGGTCCTCAAGGTCTGGGAGCCCAGGGTGAAATTTACTCTCACAATAGTCAAGTACACTTGGAGAATATGTAAACCTGAGACATTCTGTCCCCCAAGTTAGTGGATGCCAGGTTGGGGAGGAGAGGGAAAGATCCACTCCTCATCCGTCACTGACTATGGTCTTCCTCCCAGCGTGCCCTTTTCCCGAGCAAGTGTTTGCCTAATGGGGTAGACAATAACTCCCTATACAACCAATGTAACAGTGTGTGGATTGCAATTATACAAACAGAGTAATGAACAGGAGTATGTTCCTTTACCTCTCAGAGAAATAGAAGTTTATAATAGATCATAAGCTTCTGTTACCATGGCAATGTACTTTGGCTTAGCTGCATCTTAACTGGTGGTAAGCCAAGGCCGATAACCATCATACTTGCAGCCTAAGGTTTAAATAGGCCCCCCCATTTTAAGTTACCGTAAAATCATGAAGATAACATTTTTACAGATCCTTTTCTCTTTGGAAAACTACCAAAAGGCACTGGTTTACTTCTATTAAACATGTAGCATACTGTACGAAGTTGATTTCTTTAAAGCATGAAGCCTTCATTTAATATATAGGCAACTCTTACCATCAGTTTGGAATCATTACTTCTGAAATCCTTCAAAGGATGTGCCCTGCAACTCTTCTTGAGCCAAACAATCCTGATTTACTTCTGGGAAGTTGCTTTTAGAGAGTCAGTTGATAAGCTGGTTCTGCGTGTGAAAGGCTGAGATGGTTCTTACCCCAATGTACTGGGAACCTGTGCATTATAAAGATTAAAAACATAAATCTACCTTAAAATAGCACAATACAATAAGACATTAAAGTAGCAATAAATTAAGGCTTACAGAGTCTGCAAATGGATGGCTGAGGCCAACATCTCCTTCAGGGTATTTCAATATTCTGCTCCATTAAAGACAGAACTACCAGTATGCAATAAGAGACAACAATGAGCCATAATCTCCAATACCTTAAGTAGGAGCCACTTTGGCATTTAAGTACTTACCCACCAACTCCAACCATGTCTGTTCATAGGAACTTCAGCTGGGCCA
Organism: Engystomops pustulosus; assembly: GCA_019512145.1. NCBI lineage: Eukaryota > Metazoa > Chordata > Amphibia > Anura > Leptodactylidae > Engystomops > Engystomops pustulosus. The sequence goes on from CM033649.1 coordinate 55,890,974, forward strand.
GAAGTTTCGGCGGTCACAAAACCTGCTGGTGATGTGACTAGAACCTCAAAAGACTTGCGGTCGATAATATCGGCAGCTAATGAAAAGATGGGAACTGGATTTTTTATCTGCAGTTCACATTCCAAACAAGGTCTTCAGCTGAATGCAGCTTGAGTACTCTGCATCTCACAGCACCGTAAGCCTGATGCAATTTGAAAGATGAGCTTTTCTTATCTTTAAAAAGAAGTTTTACCATTAAAAATCAAGCATGAGTGTATAATCCCTTTTTATTCTGGTAATATTCCATCTTTACCATTTCTGACATTCTAGCAAAGTCCGTTTCCACCAATCATTTTGTAATTCCGATCTCATGGCCACTGTATCCAGTAACTATTCACATAGGAATATTCCTCTTGGATTTTATTATTCAAGAGTACTGTATTCATCAGTATTATTGGTTAGAACACCATATCAGGCTTCCATCTAATCTGCTTACGTCACACTGCCGGTATCCCATATTTCTGTTTTAACTATACAGACACTTACATATTTTACATTAAAAGATTTAATTTACAAAATTTATTATTTTATATTTCTGTCAGTCTACCACACGGGTGTGAACAGTGCATGACAATTTTTCATTTAATAACAAATTTTCAGGGATCCTATGAGTTGTTCCCACTGCCATTCACATAAATAATGGGTATGAATCATGTCCTTTTTAATGTTTACTATTTAAAACCGCATAGATTCACAGGTGACTGTGCCAGGCAGCTGATGGCAGCCTAGTAACATGCAGCTGAGAATAATTGAGCAGATGTTTGCTTTAGTACCAACCAGTTGATGACTTTTAGTTTTCAACTGCACAACAATTAAACAGATATTTTCTTTTTCTTCTCTTTAAGGAATTCATGCCCTTTTTATCAACATCATGTGCTTGTCTACATCAGTTATATCTTCAGATACATAGGTAAATGCAAACTTTTTAAGACCACTTTAGTGGGTCCAACACCCAGCAATCCCACTGAAACAGATAGTAATGTTTAAGTATTTACATGTAATGTGCATTATTAGCCTGGAGAGTCTTTTTAGATTAAAGGGTATTTTTTTGGATATTTAGGGAGCATTTGTATTAAAACAGGGAGACTGCTATAAGGTGGTTCTAAAACTGTCAGACCAAAAGTGATAACGCCACTTTTATTATCCATGTGACGGCTCAAGCAATGGCCTCAGTGGTCACTTGCTGTTGATTTAAAGACACTACTGTGGCCTGCAGTGTTCTCAGCTGTCACATACGCCACACTCATGACATTTGTTGCTCATTATTTATTGTCTTTTGTTTCTTAATTTTTTTCTAGCTCGTTTCCACCAAGTCTTTCTGCAGTGTCCATGTCTGATCATCATAAAAATGAAATTAGTAGTTTATTTATAGTGGTTCTTGAATCCCTCATTCCCCAGTTGCTGTCCTCCAGGTCATTTATGGAATTGGTCTTGAGTGATTGTCAAGGTAAAACATATTTCAATTCGTAATATGAGACTTAATTGTTAAAGAAGATTACAGTCTAAATTCTAATTTCAATTTCAAGTGCTCTTTGTCAATTTCTTTACTTGTGCCAGTCACAATAATATTTTATTTGCCCTTCATGGCTCTATTTTTCATTGCAGATTTGCTTTCATTGACTTCTAACATGTTTGTTTTTGTGTTTAGATCTTCCACCTGAGCATCACTTTGCTCATTGCTTACTTCTGATAAACATAGTGAATAAACTTCCAACTCTTCCTGATGACCTGCAAATGTTGTTATGCTCATGCAGTAAATCTTCAGAACGGTATGTATGTGTGTATATATAGGAAATATATTGGTTCAAAAATATTACACAGCTTTCCAATGCTGCTTTCTACACTGTTTTAGGCTGCATTCACACGACATCCCCATAGACAGCAATGGGCACACGGAGAGATATGGTGCGGCACCATACTGCTCTGTACACGGGGAAAAACTATGACATGCGCCATGCATCGCTATGGAGAGGGGTCACCCCTCCTCTCCATCGCGGCAAATGTAAGCCTGCCCGGCAGGCATACATTCGTGTGAAGATAGCCTTAAAGTTTGTACAGTCAAAACTGTTTGTTAGTTCCCTTAAATGCAAATTTTGCTTTTGTTTATTCTAGACTGTCCATATTTAAGTCTGTATTTCGAAGCTTTGCCAGATGTTCACCTGAAATAAAATTTCCAGTTGTTCTGCAAGTTGAGCTGGAGAAAGGTCAAAACTTCTTGAATGTTACTTTTTACCAATATGTCTGCACCCACCTTTGTTCCTGTATTGTAACGCTTCTTCCGGGTTGCTTTGCTGAATTGGTAAGACCATTTTGAAAAAATAAAGTAGTTCTAATTTTGCACAGTAATTTACCAAACTTTTGTGAAACCCTAAAGGTAATGCTATTGTACATATTTAACATATCTCCCAATTGAACAAGATTGAGATTTGTACATTAAAATTAAAAACATAAGGTCTGTCATGCAAGATTGTAACATAACTTTTAAGAACTGTGTGTTCTATAAATAACTAATTAATGCTACAGCAACTTCATTGTGTATGTTTTAGGAGCACACTCTGCTAAATGCAGTTTTGAGTGATAGAATGTTAGAGTCTCTTTTGGCAATTGATGTGTGGTGTTTCTTGGCCAGGTAAGATCAATAACATTATTAAAACATTTTGCATATTGCTTTTCAATTTATCCATTTTCATTTTTTATTTTATAATTAGGTATGGAACTGCTGAACTCTGTGCTCACCATGTTAAGATGATAGCTCTCTTGGTAAGTAAAGTGATGTTGTAACCCTAAGGCTACATTCACACTAAGGTATGCCCGCCGGCCCATAGCACGGCCAGCATATGTTCACCGCGATAGAGAGGAGGAGTGATTACCCCTCCCCTCTCCATTGTAGTGCACAGCGCCGTAACACGGGGAAAGATAGGACATGTCCTATCTTTTACCCGTGTACGATGCTACACCGTACTGCTCCATGCGCCCATTGCAAGCTTGCTGCCGTTTTTACGTTCCCCAACGGTCGTGTGAATGTAGCCTAATGTTGTACATCTTCTACAAGACTGTATGCGTATTAAACATGACACAATGGGGCATATTTACTCACCCGCTCAGGTCCTCCGGAGTTCACCATCTTCTTCCTGGTGTATGTAAGTGCATTGTCTTCTGACACAAATTTAAAGTGAAATCCCGCGCTCAGTCTGAATCCGTCAGATCATCTACCACTAAATACCTGTCCCAGCCATGCAATACCCGAAAACGTTAAAATATCCAACAGAAATGCGAACCGTGGACCCTTAGTAAATAAGCCCCACTGTGTGTAATAGGTTTGTTTTATTTGTAACTTTACAAGTTGCAACCACATATGTATAAAAAATGAAAAATAATCTCATTATGTGAATATCAATTATGTGAATAGCTTGGTGAACTTTTAGAATTGGGTGTTAAACTAATGTGTTAGAAGTGGTTTATGTTTTATTGCACATTTTCACTTAAGCAAAACCGGTCACCAAGAATAGGCTATTGGAAGCTGTCATCAGCTAAAAATGACATTCCTGGTGGAAGCTCTACTTTAATAGGTTAATGGAATTTCACTTTTGAATGCATTGATAGGCCAAAATATACCATGGTTTTGATTTCTTTCCCTTTCATAGCCTTCATAAATATGTTAAAAGAAAATTGATTTCAGGGATGGTTCACTTATCTTTGCTTTTCCTATTTGTCTCATATTCTCTGATTCTGTGCAGGTAAAGGCATGTAATAGCAACGTTTACCATCTTGCTCACCTAACTGTCCTACTTAGACGTCTGCTCTATTTATTGGATGCTGATAACCAGGTATATTATACTATTTGTATAAATAATTTGATAATGATTTTATATATTATATAAAGAGAGAAAGGTACCATTCAAATTAGCAATAGATCCCACTGAAAGTGTGCTCTGAAAACAGTGTGTCCCTCGGTAAAAATTGCAAAATGAAAATAATTACCTGACAAATTATTATTTTAATTTTGCAAGTTGTGGATACTAGGCAACGTGGGTTTTCTGGACCCACACATAAGATAGTTGAACGTTCTGTCACTGGCGGTCTCTCCTGACTCCCCAATATCCATGCACAACTCGCTCAATGTACCATTCATGTACCGATAGAAAAGAGACACAGTTTTACAGCTCTAGAATGAAAGGAATTTGAATTCCATTGTTTCCAGATCCATAAGAGCCGGGCTGTCGTCTATCTTTGTTGTTATGGCTGTCATTTTTTTTGTCCCCTACTTTTTTCCGGTAATATGAAATGCTAAAGTAATAACATGCCTGATTCAAGTATATCAATGGTTCAATCATGCTGAAATTGTATTAACCCCTTCTAGCCAAGGCCCTTTTTGGTTTTTAAGTTTTCATTTTTCACTCCCCACATTAAAAAATCCATAACTTTTTATTTTTTCATGTACAGAGCTTTGTGAGGGCTTGTTTCCTGTGTAACAAATTGCTCTTCATAGTGACTGTATTTAATATTCCATGCTTTGTACTGGGAAGCAGAAAAAAAAATCCAAATGCAGTGTAAATGGTGAAAAAACATGTTTGCCTGTATTCTGGTAGGCTTGGATTTTACCATTTTCACTGTATGCCCCACTTATGGTAGCGTTCATTGGACTCTGTCAGCAGGGTGCTGGTCGGGGTTCAAGGCTATAAAGGTTGCATGTGGCCCATCGGCTGCGGGTTGTGCATTTAATTTAGATTATTGTGGTTGTACTTTTTGTATATGCTCAGTAATAAAGATCCTCCACGACACATCAGAAAAAAAAAAGCCGCAGGGAGACCTATGGATGTTGTGTGTACTTGCTTGTTCTTTTTGTTTGTTGGATGGTAAATTGAAGTTTCTAAAATTTGCCATGTTCTTTATTTTAGGTAGAGTTTATCAAACTTTTTCCTCCAACACAAGAAGAAAATATATATTTATGGCAACATGTTTCCCTATCATCCATACCAAGTACCCTGAGAACAGAAGTAGAAGTTGGTTTATTCAAAGTAGCAGTGTCTCAATGCAGTAAATTGCTCAAGGGCAAGGGTATACTTGAAGAAATAAAGCAATTGGTGAGTTTTCAGTTTTAACTCCCTAACAACCAGGCCCATTTTTGTTTTTGCATATCCATAACTTTTTTATTTCTCCATAAAGAGCTGTGTGAGGACTTGTTTCTGTGTAACAAATTGCAATTCATAGTGACAGTATTTTAATATTCCATACCGTGTACTGGGAAGTGGGGGGGGGATTCGGTGCAGTCAAATTCGTGAAAAAATTTTCATTTTTACCGTTATCCTGTGGGCATGGTTTCTACAGCTTTTACTTTACAGCTTTTATTGTTTGGGTCGCTTTGATCACGGGGATACCAAATTTATACAGGTTTTATAAGGTTTTCATACATTTTGTAAAAATTAAAACCTCCTGTACAAAAAAAAGTCTTAATTTTACCATCTTCTAGCGCAAATAACTTTTTCATACTTCAGTGTACGGTGATGTTTGTGATGTCATTTTTTTTTTTTGCGACTTTGATGACATTTTCAATGCTACCATTTGAGGATGGTATGGCCTTTTCATCACTTTTTATTGAATTTTTATACTTTGCAAAATCACAATTTTCTCTTATGGGGTTAAATGCCGGGAATAACCGATACTGTATGGCACATAATTTGGCACAAAATGTATGATTTTCCACATAATTTATTACAATGTGAAAATTCTTATAAACCTATTAAAACGAGAGAGCCTCGGTATTACCTTAGGCTGTTATAGTAACAGATGACATGATGGGGAGCGCCACCGCCTTTTTAATGCTTTGCTGGCGGCAATTTAAGGTTTAACAACTGCGATTGGTGCTAGCACTGATCGTGGGTGTCTTCAGTGGGTTTTTGCTGCAATATGCAGCTATGGAGAGGACTCAGCCCATCAACTTTTAAAATTATGCTAATGACCCTGAAGGGCTTTAGGGGCATTAACAGAGCTTTTCACCGCTGCTGATTCACCAGCTATTACAATGAGCAGACCATGTTTAACCCCTCTGCCATCGTAATCTAGCAGCAGCAGGGAGTCCAAGTGGTTCCTGTATTTTAACGACAAATAAAGTTCACCATACATCCACTCTGCTGTTGTGCGCTTATTTTCCAACCTCCACATAAGTGCAGGGGGAGGGAAGACCTTCTCTGCACTTGTAACAGCCTGTGAAGCTGCAGCACTAAGGGGCTCTTGAAACACTCCAAATACTTGTTAGAATAATTTTGAATACGTACTGTAAAACACAACAGTTTTTACACTCAAAACAACATATTTTTGTATCTTTTTGTGTCAACAGGATTTTCACCCATAACATTGTACTCAAATTCCACTATGTACTAAGGAAGTCCTCTTAGGTTAAACTCTTGTATCACAGGCCTAACAACAACGCTATGTGTGTTTGCTGGAATTGCCCCAGCCAACCTAGAACTGGAGTAAAATTTTAAAAGCCAACCTATCACACAAGTAAAATAATAAAATGCTTTATCTAGTGTTTAGAAAAACATTAGTTGGTTGCCAATTTTGAACACCATTATTTGGTACAAGGAGTTTGAAAAAATGTATCATCTAGTGATGTTTACCCCATCAACCATCACTATAGGACAGTGATGGCAAACCTTTAAGAAATCGAGTGCCCAAACTGCAAGCCTACACCCACTTATCTATCGCAAAGTTCCAGCATGGTAACAATATTACCCACAGTAACACTATTTAAAGGCCAAATAATACTGCCACATGATGAGCATCACTATTACAACAACATAAATGGCATCATGCTTAATATTACCACCATACAGTAATTGCTTTTAATGCCAGTGATGAACATTGGCGCCATATAGTGATAATTATCCTTGCCATACAGTGAAAATATGGTATCATGTAAAAGGACACCAATGCTACTGCAACTCCAGTTTTGACCGTGAGCCACGGTCCGATCTTACATATGCATTTCTATGCAAGTGCATTAGATCGTCAACTAGCACCCAGTGTCTATCTCAATCACAAGAATTTAGGTTTAAGGCCCCTTTCAAGCTTGTGAGTGTGATGCGCTGAACTCGCAGCATGTGCTGCCTGGATCAGCCGGCCCGAACGCTGCAAACTGGAAGTGAATTCAGCATGTCCGTTCACTTCTGGTTTGCAGCATTCGGCCCGGGCAATCCAGCGCATGGAAGTTCAGCGCATCACACTCGCAAGTGTGAAAGGGACCTTAATCTGTCAAAATTTAGAAGGTGAAAGCAGCACTGTGGGTGAGCAGTGGGAGAGGGAACAGGGGCAGGGACTGAATGTGACAAGAAAGGTGACTAAATGAGGTCCAAATCCAATCTGGTTAAATAAAAACAAGCTAGCAGGGCACTGAGGGGATTGGGGAAACCTATTTAGCAAGATCTCACTGGGGCAAAGTGGGTGTTGTGTTGTGTAGGGCACAAAACACTGAAGTCAATTATTAACACTTTAGCTGCTGCCTGCTTACACAGACAGCAGACAATGGAGCACCTGTCTTCCCCTGCCTGTAGTGAGGGACTGCATTCCCTTATCTTCATTGTTAGTCATCTTTCTGCTCTGCACTCCTGGCTTCTGTCTTCCCGGGCTAAGGTTCAGTGAGGAGCAGGAGAGGGAGGGAGCAAAGAGAGAGGCAGTGACCCGCTGCTGCTTCACAAGTATGGCAGGACAGGTCAGCTGCAGCCTGCAAAGGGAAGCTTACAGCCCGTCCGTTGAGGTGTGTATCAGAGCAGAGGGTGTGTTACTCTCTGCTCTGCATCTCCGATGCACAGAGAATCACTGGAGCTCCGGCACGCAGCAGCAGCTTGTGGCGTGGCCGGAGCTCCATTAATAAAGTGGAGGACCATGGCGTGCGTGCCAGCAGAGAGGGCTCTGCGTGCCCTGTCTGGCATGAGTGCCATGGGTTCGCCACCACTGCTATAGGATATTGCTTTGAAATGGCTACTTCAAGCTTGTGTGACCATATAACCGTGGTGGCCCTCTTTGCAGGCATGCATACCATCTCCCGTGCCTTATCAAAGTTTATCATTGGAGCTCCGGCCAGGCAGAAAATAGTGTTGCATGCCGAGAGCTCCAATGATCCTGGCCCATTGCAGCCTGAAGCTGATCGGCTCTGCTCTCACTAGTTTTGCCTTAGTGAGACAGTAGCAGCAGATCAGTGCCGGCCCCTCCTCCTCTTCAACCTGGGGAAACTGTGGAAACAGAATGAGGAGTGAGGCAGCTCACAGAATGGAGCCTGCAGCAGCAGAGAAGAAGATAAGAGGTCAGGAGCTGCTCACACAGAGAGCTGTGCACGTAGAGGTCCTGTCAGGTGGCTTTTGGACACTAAACCAACTATAAATACTAGTGGTTTAGTGTCCCAAATCCCCCTGTATGACAGTTGTCTGTGGCCACATATATACACTCACCGGCCACTTTATTAGGTACACCATGCTAGTAACGGGTTGGACCCCCTTTTGCCTTCAGAACTGCCTCAATTCTTCGTGGCATAGATTCAACAAGGTGCTGGAAGCATTCCTCACAGATTTTGGTCCATATTGACATGATGGCATCACACAGTTGCCGCAGATTTGTCGGCTGCACATCCATGATGCGAATCTCCCGTTCCACCACATCCCAAAGATGCTCTATTGGATTGAGATCTGGTGACTGTGGAGGCTATTTGAGTACAGTGAACTCATTGTCATGTTCAAGAAACCAGTCTGAGATGATTCCAGCTTTATGACATGGCGCATTATCCTGCTGAAAGTAGCCATCAGATGTTGGGTACATTGTGGTCATAAAGGGATGGACATGGTCAGCAACAATACTCAAGTAGGCTGTGGCGTTGCAACGATGCTCAATTGGTACCAAGGGGCCAAAAGAGTGCCAAGAAAATATTCCCCACACCATGACACCACCAGCCTGAACCGTTGATACAAGGCAGGATGGATCCATGCTTTCATGTTGTTGACGCCAAATTCTGAGCCTACCATCCGAATGTCGCAGCAGAAATCGAGATTCATCAGACCAGGCAATGTTTTTCCAATCTTCTAGTGTCCAATTTCGATGAGCTTGTGCAAATTGTAGCCTCAGTTTCCTGTTCTTAGCTGAAAGGAATGGCACCCGGTGTGGTCTTCTGCTGCTGTAGCCCATCTGCCTCAAAGTTCGACGTACTGTGCGTTCAGAGATGCTCTTGGTTGTAACGGGTGGCGATTTGAGTCACTGTTGCCTTTCTATTAGCTCAAACCAGTCTGCCCATTCTCCTCTGACCTCTGGCATCAAAAAGGCATTTCCGCCCACAGAACTGCCACTCACTGGATGTTTTTTCTTTTTCGGACCATTCTCTGTAAACCCTAGAGATGGTTGTGTGTGAAAATCCCAGTAGATCAGCAGTTTCTGAAATACTCAGACCAGCCCTTCTGGCACCAATAACCATGCCACGTTCAAAGGCACTCAAATCACCTTTCTTCCCCATACTGATGCTTGGTTTGAACTGCAGGAGATTGTCTTGACCATGTCTACATGCCTAAATGCACTGAGTTGCCGCCATGTGATTGGCTGATTAGAAATTAAGTGTTAACGAGCAGTTGGACAGGTGTACCTAATAAAGTGGCCTGTATCTGAAGTGCTCATCACCTGAACAAGGCGGCCAGTGAAGCTAGGACAACCCCACAGTAAGCACTCTATGCACAATGTAACCGAGTGTTATGCTGCTTCACTGGCTGCGTCATATGGGTGATCCCAAATCCACCTGTGCCTCCACCCCACAACAACCAATTTGCCCTACAAACCACCTGCCAAATTGGATTCCCCAATCCTTCACCATGCCGCTTCTTTGTATTTACCACATATGAGTTAAACCCTGCAATGGAAAATAGCATCCAAAAGTTGAAAATGCCATATTGCCATTTAACATATAATAAAATGTTATGAAAGGGGTCAAAAGGCTGTACAGTCCTCAAAATGGTAGCACTGAAAGCTTACACCACACCACACACAGCTCCGTACACCAAAGTATGAAAAAGTTAGCACCAAAAAAATTAGCACCAGAAGATGGCAAAGTGAATTTTTTGTACAGGAGGTTTTAATTTTTGTAAATGTATACAAACATTATGAAAACTATAAAATATATTATCCCTGTGATCATATTGACCCACAGTATAAAGTTGACATGTAGTTTGGAGTGCCCAGTGGAAGCTGTGAAAACCAAGTCTACAAGAAAATGCATTTTTTTCACCAATTCCCCAGTACAGGGCATTGGATATGAAATACTGTCAATATGAAGTGCAATTTGTTACGCAGAAAACAAGCCCTCACACAGCTGTTTGACGGTGGGGAATAAAAAATGGAAAAGCAAAAACAAAAAGGGGTAAAGATGACGGTATACGGCGGTAATATTCCTCATTGAATGGCAGTAATATGATATTCATCGCTATATTTGTATAGCATAGTATAGCAATATTATTGGCAACATTGGCTTTTCTATAGTCTTTATTACCAGAATGATGCTATTTATGTGGTTGTAAAGGTGGCATCATGATATGGCAGCATTATTTGTCTTATTGTAAGGTGGTATTGTGGTACTATTGGGCACTATATAATTGGCTTTGATTTGCAGTTTAGGCTCTCTAAAAGTTTTGCCATCACTGCCCTATAACATTGAAAAATTGAAAACCTTGTTGAATCCCAGTACACCACAACAACTGGGACACACAGGAGAATATTAAAGTATAATGTGAAGTTTAAATTTTTTTTTCATTTACATGAATTACATTTTTGGGGAAAATTAAAGAATATCTTTTTATACTTTTCAGATCAGGTTTATTATGTACTAGCTGTAGCTCCCGGTGTTGCCCGGGATAGTAAATAACTATAAATAAAATGTAAACTGATAGAATGGGTTAATTAAAAAAATATTTTATTTACTATCTGCCACTGACCATCACCGTCACTGACCGGCTCCCTGCCTCTATCCATCTTACTGCACACATCAGTTGTCTTCTACTCATTGCCTTTATTAACCAATCAAAGCTCAGAGACCGTAGTAATGACCTGTGGCAAAGCAGCAAACAATCATGGCTTGGCTTCCAACTGCCACAGCAGCAGACTACGGCTCCTGTATGTGTTTGTTAAGTGTATTTTGGAAAGCGTGGGGTGAAAATTTTGGCTCAAAACCTAGTCTATGACGTTCCCTGAGACACAGGGTGCCGCTGTGCAAAATTTGGCGATTGTAAACACAACTGAGCAGATTCCTCCTGTGGACATACATACATACATACATACATACATACATACAAAAATCTCTACATATTAGATGGATGGATGTTTTTTTTTTTTTTTGCATGGTGTTCTTATTGTTGTCCTGTTTAATATTATAATTTTATTCACAGAATATATCACTTTCAGCATTAGTGACGGCATGCCAATTCTCTCAGAGGACTCTAAACGGAGAGCAGGAGTCGGATGTGAAAGATATTATTAGTCAGCTCTGGTCAATCCTCAGTGTAAAGCAGGTGAGAAATATTTTAATATAATTGACATATAAATAGCTTCAAAATGTATTTGCATATATCATGCATATTATATTTTCATACTGAGGAATGAAGAGCTGTATAAAACACTACTTATGTGAATTGTGTGGTGTGTTTGTGTATTTCAATAGATCTCTGGAGAACCTTTTCTACTAGAAATGGTGTGCCTTTTTTTGGATTTATTTGCATTTGTTGTCAGAAACGTAGATCCCACCATGCTGAAACAGGTATGTTATTTTGTAATATGAAAAACTAAACTCTCCTTCACTGTATCAGTTAAAAAAAAAAGACTGAAAGTGGCTTGCTGAATTCAGTGGAAAAACTTCAGTGGGAAGGTGAAGGATAAAATGTGAACCTACCAGCCAGCCCCCCCAGTATATAACCTGCCAACCAGCCCCCTTCCCTCCAGTATATAGCCAGCAGCCCCTGGCCCCAATATGATGCCTGTAGGGGAAAAAAAAAAGTACTCCCCTTCTGACCACCAGCCCATCCTTCCCCCCCATCCCCCCCCTCCCCCAGTATATAGCCTGACATCAGAATGTCAGTCTGTGGCTGACATCACGATGCCTGCACCGGACCACGGGGACACGGAGCCGATGCCGAAGTCGCGATGGATAGAAGAGGACTTGCCCGGGGGCGTCGGAAGAGGAGTACACTTTGTTTTTTTTTTCTTGACTCGAGTGTAAGCACATTTTTTGTGCTAAAAAAACTCGGCTTATAGTTGGCTTAAAAAAAGATTTTTTAGATTGCTGATAGTCTTAGTACCTGGTGGATTAAGAATACACAGAAAAGTCCTAATAATAAGCACAATTATAAATAATAAAAGGGCTGAAAAGTACGAATTCTGAAGTCACAATAATACATAATGACTGGCATCATAAAGATATTGGTGAAAATGTATTGTATTGAAATTGATCAATATATGTTATGGGTTACAAGGGGGATGTTGTGAATAATGTTAGTAGGGAAAATGGTAATCTGAATATTGAAAATAATTGGTGGTAATGGGATCCATACATAGATGAATGAGTCAGAGTAAAAGATGTAAGTGGGGGATAGTTGGATGAAGATTGAAATGAGGGGGGACAGGAGAAATAGGATCTTACCTGGCTAGACAGAGTGTTGTGAATGGTTATTTGACCCAAAAAGAATCGACGTCTGCTGGCTGATCGATTGTAAAAAAAAAAAAAAAATCGGGGAGAGTAGGAACGACAAAGGAAAAAAAGTGGTATATGGAGGGTAGAGAATTACCTAGGCAGGACGGAGTACTTAGAGATTTCTATTGATACTGAGATGATTAGCGATGTTCTGGAATCTGGACCTAGACGTACCTGGGGTGGGGAGATGTATGTAACAATAAGTGAGGCACAGGTGTGGAGATCTAGGTGGTAAGGGAACATGGTAGCCAGTACTTAACCCCCACGGGCCTCAGCCACTTTTGGCCTTAAGGACACGGCCCCATTTTTCAAATCTGCCCTGTGTCACTATAAGTGCTTGTAGCTTTGGGATGCTATAAGATATCCAGGGGATTTTGAGATTGTTTTCTCGTGACACATTGTACTTCAAATTAGTTTAAAAATTTGGATGAAATCTTTTGCGTTTAGTTATGAAAAAAAACTAAATTTGGCAAAAATTTGGAAATTTTCTTTATTTTCAACGTTCTAAATTCTCTACTTTTGATGCAGATAGTCATAGCACCCAAATAAATTCATAACTTACACTATCCCAAATGTCTGCTTTATGTTGGAATCAGGGGTCGCATTAACGCCTCACCACGCCTCACAGACCTCGTGATGAGGCGCCATTACCCCCCAAAATAATTGCCATGCGTAAAGTTACGCTTGGCAATTATTCCCTGTAGCGCGCAGGCTGAGCGGCCCGGCGCACGCTGCAAAAGAGGGAAATGTCACTAGCGCAATCACAGCACGCGCCGTGCAGCTCAGTGGGACATGTGACTAAGGGGTGTGCCGGAGAGACCCGGAGTGAGAGCACCGGCCGCGGGGGAGACATGTGGACAGCAGGGCTGCTGCACCCCATCCTGCTCCATCTCTACCTGCCCGCAGCTGCCTGCGTGTTAGTGTGATCCCGACGGCAAGGCCGGGTGAGTGTAGTGTTGTGTGAGTGTAGTGTTGTGCGTGCTGTGTGAGTGTAGTGTTGTGCGTGCTGTGTGAGTGTAGTGTAGTGTTGTGCGTGCTGTGTGAGTGTAGTGTAGTGTTGTGCGTGTGCTATGTGTGCGGTGTTTTACCGAAATTTTCATACTCCTCCTCGGGTAAAAATACTCCTCAAAAATGGTGAGAGGAGTATTTTTACCCTTATGGAAAAATGTTAGTGCGACCTCTGGTTGGAATGGTTTTTTAAGATTCCACATATTTTACTAGAATGTTATGAGGCTCTGAATTTAGCTATCATTTTTCACATTTTTTTGTAAAATCACTAAAACCCATATTTAGATGGACCTGCTCAACTTCTAATTGACTGTGAGAGGCCTAAATAATAGCAAGACTCATATATTATCCCATTATGGAAACTACACTCCTCAACCTATGAGAAACCACTTTTAAGAAGGTTGTTAACCCTTTAGGTGTTTTATAGGGGTTAAAACAAAATGGAGATGAAGTCTGCAAATTGTAATATTTTTTCACAATGCACTCAATTTGGGTGGAAAATTAAACATTTACAATGGATTAAATGAAAAAAGGCTCCACAAAGTTTAATACCCAATTCCTCTTGAGTACACTGATACCCTACATGTGGTGGTAACCTGCTGCATGGGCGCACGGACGGGCATAGAAGGGAAGGAGGCGCCATGCAGATCAGATTTGCTATGTCACATTGTACAAGCTATAATTTTGGGGGTTTTTTTTAATATGGACCTATAGGGGCTTATTTCCTTTGCCACATGAGATGCACTTTTCTGGTAGGTAATTTTGGGGCATCTCTAGCTAATTGGTGAGATTTTATGAACTCTTTGTTGGTGGAGGAAATGAAAATCATCAATTTTTAGGAAAATTTTGGGGTTTTTTTTGGTCGTTAACCATACCATAAAAATAGTATATTATTTTTATTCTATGGGTCACCACGATTACGAAAACACCTCATTTATATAGATTTTTTATTTTTTCCCATTTTTACTGAATAAAAAGTAATTTGGCAAAAATGTTGTTAATTTTAGCATCACCATCTTTCATATGCATAAAAACTAATTTGGAGAAAATCTTGTTCATTTTAATATCACCATCTTTTCATATGCATAACTTTTTTATTTTTCGGCTAACAAATCTGGTTAAGGGCTTATTTTTGTAAGAAGAGTTGCTCTTTTGAGTGGGCTTATTTTAGAGTGCATAACATTTTTTAAAATCACTTTTTAGATTTTTTTTTATAGGATATTAATTAAAAATGATCTTTTTTCGTAACGTTTTTGCATTTTTTTTTTCTCCGGCGTTTACCGTCCAGGTCCAGTAACGATTCTGTTTTATTATACAGATTGTTACAGACGCAGCAATACCAAATATGCGGGGGTTTTTTGTGTTATTTTTGTGTTTTTTATACTTTATTAAGTGTTTTTATGGGAAAGTGACATTTTAGGGGCTTATATTTTAATGTATTTATTTTTTATTTATTCTAATGTGTAGTGTTCAGTGTTTTTCACTTTTATTTACTTACACATACTTGAACTTTGCTCTGATCGCTGGTTCAAGTTAAATACACTGCTCTACAATACTATTTTATTGTAGAGCAGTGTAATCTGTCTGGCATGCTCGCGCATGCTCAGACAGTTTGCAGTCAGACCCGGAAGGGGTCCGGGGGATCCGATCCATAGCGCAAACACCGGGGTTAACAACCGTGATCGGAGTCGGCTCAGATCGCGGGTGTTAGTGCAGGCTGTCAGCTGTGATAGACAGCTGACAGCCGCTGCTTCTGGTGCCGGCTCCATTCGTGAGCCGGTGCCAGAAGCAGGACGTTATAGTGCGTCCCGGTGCGCTTAGCATGTAGCCCCGGGGACGTACTATAACTTCCTGGTGCGCCTAGGGGTTAATATAGTAGTGAAGAATTCTCCGGTAACCAGACACACGCACAGTGTATACTGGTTGAGTCTAGATGCGCTGGACTTTATAAAGAAGGAAGGAAAAAAAGGGAGGGGCGGAGGTCATGGTGTGGAATCAACAGCAGAGTGTGTGCAACATGATCCTAAAAAGAAATGTATGTTTCTGGTCATATATATAAAAAAAAATCTCTAGAAATAACACTGAAGCAGGTAAAATAATATACTGATAACTGAAAAAAGTATTTAGGAACATCTCTTTTTGGCTCTTTCCAACAATTCAGTTGGGAAATATCTTCAAACTCTTCCCAGACAAAGGGTTTGAAGAGCCAAAGTTCTCTCTGCGAAATAGCTGGTTCAAACAGTCATGCTGGGATCTGTTCGATGGGGATTACTGTGAGGCAGTTCATATCTCTATTGTCATGAGATGCACGATGTCTTTATACCTTGTGTAATTGAAAGCCTGGGAATGGGATAATGACAACCACGCCCCTTTTGCTACCTTGGAAGGTAGCTCCCTTGACATCGAACCTGACCTACAAGAGGCCATATGACATGATGGGGGATTAAAACCAAACCAGTATATCTTTTCCAGAAGGAACAGATTCCCAACTGTAGACAGCACTGTTTTGACCTGGTTGGGTCTCTTCAGTACAGTCTAGGGAACTGGTTTGGCTTGTGACTACGGTCAGGAAGTAAGAGTTCTCCTTAAGGAGAGTGCCAATTAAGGCCGCAGTGTAGGTGTGTGGAGTCTTATAGACATTGATGTTCCACTAGGGGGATTCTGGGAAAATATGCAAGTTTTCCAGGATGCCCCACTTGAAGAGTTGCAGTTCTGTTAAGTTTACGTGTGGACCTTGCCTTCCTTATGGCAACTATAAATTGATATTATAAGTCAGTAAAACAGAACTTTAAACCACAGTGTCAGTTATTTTTTGAGAGTCTGAAAGGTGGTTCCCAATATTACTCTGCAGCATTCCAACACATGTTTGCTTATTATGGAGGGTTTATTCCTGAGTTTTAAAGGGAGTCCATCACCAATTATTGATTACTCTTTACCTCTTACCTCACCTTCCCGAGTGAGTGGTTAACAATGTAGCAGAGCCTAGTCACACCCATCCATCTCACCTGCTTCCCCCCCCTCTCAGGAATTTTCTTCAGCAAGTCAGTCAATCCAATTGTCAATAAATACAAACGTAAAGATCATATCTTGTACCTAACCTGCAAACTGCCGGTATACAAACAGATTTTCTTAACATTGCAACCATGGAGTGGAACCATTTAGTGATGAGAGCAATGCTTTTTTTAATCATAGTTTTTAATTAAGTTTTTATTTTGGATGGATTTCAGGAGCCCTTTTTCTGGCTCCCCAAGTCCGCATAAATAGTGTACAGATTGCCAAATAATTTTTATAGTATAAAAGCGAATTCAAAGTTTACCTTTGTGTATGCAGAGCTGTGTCCCTGGTCGTATGGGAGTGGCCAGTGAGGAGTGGGAGAGACATGTATGAAGTCTTGAGGGGGGAAGCCACAGTGGAGGGGGCAGGGGATGGAGTAGATATGGGCGACATAGGAGTTTTGTTATTTAAATCTGAAATCGATGCATGATAGAGCGGTTTCCCGATGGGGGGGGGGGTCCACACCTCACTTGCCTTCCCATGGGAATAGAAACAGCTCTGCATACAGAAAAGTAAACTTTGATCTAACTTCTCTTTTTTTCTGAGAAAGCCAGTTTTAGTATAAAAACTCTTACGCACTATTCTCTATTGGGGCATGGGGGAGCCAGAAAAAGTGCACCTGATGACCGGTTCCCTTTTAAGTGTAACTTCAGTTTTGGCTTATGTGGAATATCTAGATAATATATGTTTATGTCATATCTTCTTTTGGTAATTTTTAGGTTGTTTCTTTGATTTCATCCCTTTGTCATGAAGAATCCCAATCACATGTGAAGTTGGCAGTATTAAACTTTTTATTACTTCTTGGAAGAATTGTTATACCCCTGGAGGTTCAGGTAACTTTTTACTCTGAATAACATTATTTGCAATTTCTAATTGTAATCCGTTAGTGTGATTAATATATAGTCAAGTTACTAAGATAGTCCTAGAAATTCTTTGGCTGAAATTTGTTATCTTTATGTCTTCTCGTCTAAAAAAAACTAATTTGTCAAATATACGTTATAGATGTAAATCTATCTGCAATAGGTAATTGCAATACTAATGGCTTTTTTAAAAATCATTTTAGGTTGCAGTACTGTCAAAAGTCTCAAACCTATTCTCCATGCTACTTGCAGATAAAACTTGGATTGTTAAACACCATGCAATAGAGGCTTTCGCTCAATTTGCTGAGGTATTTAAAAACATACAGTTATGTTGAACACATCAAAAGTATTTGAAATAGCAATTTTTCTGGAACTTCTGGCTTCCCTTATGCAGCATGTCTGTAATGCAACTGTAATGTCTGCAGTTGTCAGTGCTGGTGGATGGAGACAGGCCCGGCACCAGCACTGGGCATACCCGGGCAAGTGACGGGGGGCTGGGGGGGGGGGGGGAGAAGAGGGGTCCCACGTAAGGTTGTACATAAGGAATCTATAGGGAGTGAGGGGGGCTTTATATAAAAACCATAAAGGGGGCTATTTGGTATGATAAACTAGGGAATGTTTTTGGGAACAGACTGTTTTAGTTTCAGAATTTTTAATGCCGCCAAGTGAGTTCACTGCAAAGGGGCCTACCCTGGATAGAGACCTATCTGACTCACTGTTTTTTTTTCTGCATATATCTTTGTAATCTGATACCTCATTGAGCCTCTGTCTTTTTTTTCATGTCCCCATATATACAGGAATGGAGTAGTAGTACTGTGTCCCCATATACACAGGCTTGGCGTAGTAGTACTGCCCCCCCACCACCATATATGCAGGATTGGCATAGTAGTACTGTGTCCCCATATATACAGGCTTAGCGTAGTAGTACTGTGTCACCATATATACAGGACTGGAGTAGTAGTCTGTGTCACCATATATACAGGACTGGAGTAGTAGTACTGTGTCACCATATATACAGGACTGGAGTAGTAGTAGTACTGTGTCCCCCTCCCACTTAGCAATGGGCATGTCTCCCTCCCCCCCTTTGGACAACGGGCATGTCTCCCCCCCCCCCCTCCTTTGGACAACGGGCAGGTGTCCCTCCCCCCTTGGCAGCGAGAAAGTTCTCCACCCCCGAGCATGTCAGTCTCCCACTAGACAACGAGCATGCCCACTTGGAAACAAGCCCTTTTTGTGTGAGTGTATTTTTTTTTTTTTGTCTTCCAGGACCGGGTATACTATGGACTACTTCGGATTCGTAGGATTTAGTCGATTACTTTTTTTTTTTAAACAAATAAAATGGTCAACGAGGATGTGCTCATTACAAAAAACTGGCCTTAGTGATTGCGATTTTTTTTTGGCAAATTTACACTGATGACGATACCATTACCCTGGTACCCACCGCCACCAGGGGTGTCGGGAAGAGCCGGGTACAAACCGGTACCTGACAGTCTATAGGTGGTCAGGTCCTGGGGCGGCTGCAGGCTGTTATTGTGTGCTGGAATAGCCCAGCTATCCCAGTTCAGTAATGACATGCTGCTGCTGTTTTTTGCATCTGGCTGATTTGGACTATAGGGGGGGAACTCAAGTAAATTTTTTTTTTATTTGTTGGCCAATAAATAAAAGGGGGAACCCCTTATAATATTTTTTTAAAAATATGCGAGTTCCCCCTTATTGTCAAAATCAGCCAGCTACAAAAAAGCAGTAGCAGCCTGTCATTACTGAACTGGGATAGCCCACTGTTAGGGAGCTATTCCAGCACACAATAACAGCCTGCACTCGGCCCTCTACCTGACCATCTATGGACTGTCAGGTACCGGTTTGTAGCCGGCATCCCTGGTGGCGTTGGGTACTGGGGTTATGGTATCGGCATTAGTGTTTGCCATCTTTTTTTTTTTGGCAAATTGAAACTTAATTGTAAAAGATTATATCTACACTTTCCTCACCCACCCAGCTGTGAACCACAAGGTATGAACCACAATACAATGGCATAAAAAATAGTGGAAGTTCTAGCAGTGGTGTACAGATGTCTATCCTGTACTAAACAGACAAAACAAAATGTATTGGATATAAACTCCGAGCACTAACTCGCACTATACATAACAGTATTTATTTAACCTAAAACATTTCACCGTAAACAAATACATATAAATAATCACCACAATTAGATAATATTTCTATTGTGTGTGATTATGGCTATAATATATCATAAATGTTACAATTATCACAAATACATTCAACAGATAAGATCACAGGCTGGGCAATATGGTAGGGTGGCACTGAAGGGCCCAAGTGCCTTCTCCTGCCAAAAAAATTTAATATATAAAAAAGGTATAAAATAAAGTGTGGAATATTTAGAGAACAAAGTAATTTTTAGGTAGCAAAATGGTTTTTCTTTACATATGGTCATGTCTCTTTTACACAGTCTTGTAGAGTTTGACTGAAAAAGATACAATATTGCACGTGAGGTCCAAATATTTCAGTATTTGAAAACAGTCCGTTCTTATAGGTATTGAAATACAGCATCCTATTTCAGATATATCCCAATGGAGCCTGTATATACGGGTGGTTACATCCATGATATGTTATTATAGCTATCATCACACACAATAGAAATATTATCTAATTGTGGTGACTATTATGTGTATTTGTTTACGGTTAAATAGGGTAAATAAATACTGTTTTGTATAGTGGGAGTTAGTGTAAATTTATTGGATATAAACACTGAGCACTAAGGCCAGTTCTTAGTAATGAGCACCGTCAACTAGACAGCACCACTACTATGGCAAATTAAACAGAGACTTGCGGAGAAATAAAACACACTTGATAAAAAGAAAGTTTTATATTGAAAAAAAAATGCGGACACACCTCGTTGACCATTTTATGTGGACAAGACAAGCTCGTTACCAAGGGGGATATGCTCGTTGTCTAGGGAGAGATGGACATGTCACAGACCAAAAAGTGTGGATTAATGTCTGACTGTGTCCTCAACCATATTAGACAATCATTACAAAAAAGGCCTGAAGGTGGCCTCACTAAGACCCATTGGTCAAATTGAAAGAAGCTATGTATAAAACCAAATAACTTTTTTTTTTTGTATATTTAAAAGGAATTGCGAAAATACCACTGCACACAAGTGATTTAAAAATCTACAGAGTAGAGCCAAAGAGATTAACTTTTTTTGTATATAAGGGTGATATAGGTAATATATGCCTCAGTGTTGTGCATTGTGCTGGTTAGTTGTTTGGTTGTAGTTTGTTAGTTGGGCAGTGATTTATTATTTCCATCCAGTGTGTCCTTTTGCTGAAAGTATTTTACGATGTGTCACTTCACCGTGACTTGAATCGGGAACACTGGATGATTTGGACACTAGGTGTCACTGGTGAGCATTTACTCGTAGTTATAAAGATTGTTAAAAAGTAACTGTTTTTATTCATCCAACAGACCAGATATTCCTAGAAATGTATCCATCCAAAACAAATTTTTCAATCAATCACTCTCCATTATACATTTGTGTGCCTAGGCACACGCCAGCAATTCATGCATCCACATTTACTCGGTTTTTTTTTGCCTATAGTACGGAGCTGGCTTGTAAGTTAATTCAATTGGCTCTCTAACTGCTACATAAAACAAGAACATTACAGAACAAACCCCCCCCCCCCCCCACCAAAACACACCCACCCCCCACCCCCCCAACACCCCCCCAACACCCCCCACCCACCCGACATATTTCACCACATCAGTGGCCGTCCTCAGAGGTTCCCCCGGCTCTACTCTCTGTAGATTTTTTAATCACTTGTGTGCAGTGGTATTTTCGGAATTCCTTTTAAATTTACAAAAAAAAAAGTTATTTGGTTTTATATATAGCTTCTTTCAATTTGACCAATGGGTCTTAGTGAGGCCACCTTCAGGCCTTTTTTGTAATGATTGTGTGTGTGTCGCCACACATATACATCAGTTGATGCTGGCACTGATCGCGGCATTAACCAGTGCAGCGGACACACACGACTGCGGCACCTAATTGCGCTGGGTGGCCACAAAGTTATTCGTGCCAGAATATGGCAAAATGAAGAATTTTATACATTTGGTACATTTTTTCCACATTTATTAAAACAAAATAAAACCTTTCGTATCCTTGTGATCGTAGTAACCCAAATAATAAAGGTGGCATGTCATTGTGGGTACGCAGTAAAAGCCTAAAAAACAAGCCCACAAGAAAATGGCGTAAATGCGTTTTTTCACTAATTTCTCTGATTTGGAATTTTTTCCCCTGCTTACCAGTACATGGCATGGCATACTAAATTTCATCACTATGAAGTGCAATTTGTTACACAGAAAACGAGGCCTCACACAGCTCTTTACATGGAAAAATTCACACAATGAGGAATATACATTTGCAACATCCATAGAGGCAGGGTGAAACCAGTTTAGCTGTGGTGAGGGCTATATCGCACTTCATCTGTCTGCAGGTCTAGCTCCCTCATCCAAGCTCTTGCTGGGAGGGAGGCCATTGCAGATCGGGCAGACAACTCATGGTACAGAATAAATACCAAAAACTAGACGAAAAGAGGGAAATCCATGCCAATAATGAACTTGTAAAATAGAGAAACTTTATTGATGAAGTTGAGAAAGACCAGCGGGTTTAGACCAGTATTTATTCAATAATTGTGAGGGCCACCTCTGACCAATCTGGCATAGTGGAGTTACCTTTATGATTAGGTCTTAAGTGACCTCTGTTATTGTGTTGTTCTGTTATTTTGAACTCATGGTACATGCAGGAGATCAGGTCTCTGCCAGGAATTTCTAAAAGGAGGGGAGGGGGGTTTCTCCACCGGCCGTTCTTCTGGAAAATGAGCAGTTACAGCATGGGGGAGTTGGAGGTATAGTGGGTGGAAGGAGTTGGCCAGGTCATACGTTTTTCATCTACTGGAATGAACGGAGTCACCGTCCCCACAGATATTTCTCACCCCTCTGGCCACCCAAGTGGCCCAGCTAGGCACTGAGGAGGGCTTGAAAAGGGTTGGGTTATTCCACAAGGGAGTGAACTTGCCGGCAGTATAATAAGGAGACTGTACTCACACCTACAACAAAAAGAAAGTGGCGGAACAAGGGGGATAGAACTCTAGCTCTTCCATTGCCTTCAAACAGTTAATGCTCAGGGGAGAGAAAGTAGGGGGATTGATGCCTAATGAGCAGCCTTTCGAGGGGAAGCTTCCAGGGGAAATGAGACAGGCGAGCAGCCCAGTAGTATAGCTTAAAGTCAGGGAACCCCACCCCTCCCTACCATGGGCTGAATAGCAAATGGATGGCCTCCCTTGCCCTCCTATCCTTGCAAATGGAAGATGCCAGACGGCTTTGCATCTTTTGGAAAAAGGTACTTGGTATATCAAACGGCATCTGCAATAGGACATGTAACGTTTTCAGTAAAGGATCATCTTGATCAACACATGGTCAGGGAGGAAAAGATGCAGTTTTGACCATGACCAAGTATGGTGACAACAACAAACAATAGAGCGTGTGACTCAGATTCCCAGATAGTTAATCTTTGACGCAACTCAGACGGGCAGGGCCGCAGCCTCTGCTGCAGGGGGTGAAAAAATTTATGAGGAGAGTATTATGATTTAGACAAATTGATCCTGAGCTCTGAATGGAGGCCGAATTCAGCAATTACCCTTAGTACTGCGCTCAAAGAGGGTCTAGAGTCTTTGGAAAAGTATTGTATAACTGGTGTATAGGCAAACAGTTTCCACCCCCAAAATGTCTGTCCCCAGATACCAGGTGAGCACCGAAGCTTCTCTGCCAGGGGCTTCACAGCTAAAGCATGGAGGAGGGAGGAGAGGTGGCAAACCTGTTAAGTGCCCTCGTCAATGAGGATTCTCTGGAGGGGAACCTGTAGACCATCACTGAAACCACCAGGGAATTATATAGAAGACTGGTCCAGGCTATGTACCCGCTCAGGAATCTAAATCTCTCCAGTGCCAACCACAAATAGAGCCATTCCACTTGTTGGATGTGGTGAAAACTTAGACCCTCAACCCACCGTTATCATGGACCACGTGTGCAGGTAACAGGCAGTGGACGTCACCGGGATGAAGCCATTTTGGTCAGGATTAAATATAGATAGATTTGGTCAGGATTAAATACACCCAACAGGCCAGGACTTTCGCCAGAATTTTAACGAGATAAGGAGATAAGCCTGTGGGACTCGCAGAACGTAGGATCCTTTCCTGGTTTAGGGAGAACTACAATTCAGAATGGGAGCCAGGACAGCAGTGTGCTGCTTGTAAAACTCGGCTGGCAGGCCATCTTTCCCAGGAGAACTACAGTTGGGCATTGGTATCTGCAATCTCCAATTTCGCTAAAGGAGCTGCTAGCGCCGTCACGTCCTCAGGGGAGAGGGCAGGAAGGGGGATACTCGGCAGACTCGCATGGCGTCAGGAAGGAGATGCTCGATTTCTCTTGAGGCTGTGTATAGATTTGGATGCAGTCACCCAGACAGTGGGAAGAAAGAAAGACCAATGCTTGGAGAAGTATGCAGAAGGTGGTACAATATTGAGCCATAACAGGACAAGCCTTCAGGTGGGATGGGAGCTTGGATCCCCAGCGCAGCTGCACACACAGTGGGGCATGGACAGAGAATGAGTGGGTAAGGTAGAATTTAGCAAGGGGAAGGGTGGAAAGGTTATCTAGACACATATCAATGTCGGACATGGAGTTATAGGAGGATAAGAGTACGCTTCCACAAGCTCCCATCAGAAAGCAGTGGATGAGGAGGAGGGAGGCGACCGACCTGCCAATGGTTTCCTGTCTAAGGATCAATTCTACACAGTGTTAAAATCTCCTACCCACAAAACTGGAACTTTCATATGCGTTAATATAAAATCGATGGTAGTAAGGAGTAGATCACACCTGAAGTGCAGAGGAGCATATAAATTGGCGAGGATCAATGCGGCCCTATGAAGGAGGGCATGAAGAATAACATAACTATATAACATGCCATCGAAGTCAGTTACTACCTCAATCGAGGTAGAAAACATTTCTGCGTATGAAAATAGATACTCTTCTGGCATTAGAGGAGAACAGAGTGTTTTGATAAGATAGTCCTTTATTAGTCCTGCAGTGTGGAAATTCCCAATGATACAGGAGCATAGAGAGTACAATGACAAAAATATTAGAGATAAATGAACAAAAAGGAAAAAAAAAAATGATGAAAAGAAGACATCCAATGATAAGCAGTTAGATATGCAGTCTGTGACTGGGATCTGCAAGGGCTCGTTAGGTGGTGAGCACAGCACAGCTATTCTCCAGAATAGATTTCAACATACACAGTATCTTCCTCTTAGCTACCTACCTGCCCTGTGTCAAGAGGACCCCCCTCCCCCAAGAGCTGGCTTTCCTAATCAGTTTGTCCAGTGTGCTCCTCTCCTTAGCGGTGATGGTGCTTCCCCAACAGACTACACCAAAGAAGATGACTGATGACACTATTGAGTTGAAGAAGGTATTAAGTGCCCCCTGCACTCAGAGTGCCCTCATCCTCCTCAGCAAGTATAACCTGCTCTGACCCTTCCTGTGAAGTATGTTTATGTTCTCTGCCCAGTTGATGAGGACATCCAAGTACCTGTAGGACTTTCAAATGAGAATAAAAAAGTAAAGCTGGCACTCTCCAATAAAAATCCAAACTTTATTCCAACACACGATTAAAACAACATAGTTGCGGTAGGGAAGCAAAAAGCAGCAGGAGCCCACAGAAGGCGTCGGTCCGTTTCGCGCTTCAGAACCGCTTAATCCTACCTGACTTGCCAGCGTCCTCACCTGTACTTTTAATTACGGGCGCCGGACACCGTATCTAAGCAACCGCATAAACAAATGCTGTGAGTGGTTCGTTGACGAAAGTAGGCAGTCCCATCGGAATACAGCACAGCCCAGCAAAACAGTCCTTATGTATACGAGCTAAGTATATAACAAAGTTAGCCAGTTGAATATATATACTAGAAATTGCAATGGCATTATGCGTATTATATATAGAAGCACAGATGCTAAAATGGGAACACGAACAAAGGGACAGGACTCCAAGAGCAGGCAGTGAGAGCGGTATACAGATACAATTACTTATGAAAGTTACAAAAATGCTCCCATTTCATTTTTGTCATTCAAACCCAATGGACCCAGTGCTTTGGTTCTAATTATCCAGGAAGCTTTTCGTCAAAGCAGAGTCTTATGTCTGTCACCTCTTGTAAACCACCGCTTCTAAACCTGCAAAGGAAATGGTGTAATTGTCATTGGCATGCATTTCTCTGATGTGTTCATTGAGACGTGGTGCTCCCTCTCCTGTCCTAATCGAATTGCGATGTTCCCGATATCTGATGAATAGCTTTCTTATGTTTTTTCCTATATAAAATCTGCCACAAGGGCAAAGCAAGACGTAGACCACATATGAAGCAGAAAGACAGCTTAGCAACACCAATGTCTACACAAAACTCACAAACTACCCGACGGAGAAAATTAAAACACAACTTAATTCCTTCCTTAGATTTAATGTCGAGCGAGGTGTCATTTAAAAAAAAAAAACTGCCGAAAAACTATTCTCGGCTTTCCCACATAAGCCTGAATGGTATTGTTTGCCTAAAATACATAAGTCCCTAATAAATCCACCGGGACGCCCTATAGTGGCTGGTGTAGGATCTATAACAGAACACCTCTCTCAATATTTAGAGTGGCTCCTCAAGCCGTTACTTTCCCATATCCCATCGTATCTTAAAGATACCAACAAATTTCTCAGTTGTATCAGAGAGTTTACCTGGCAGGACGGTCTTAAATTGGCTACGGTTGATGTAGAAAGTTTATATACCAGGATCCCACAATGTATAGGTGTTGATGCTGTAAAGCGTATTATGCAGCAGACAGGAAAAGACGTACCAACTATCAATTTTATTTGTGAAGCTTCGAATTTTGTTTTCTCATAACACCTTCAGGTTTGGAGATACCTGGAATAAACAAATAGATGGTACTGCCATGGGCACCCCTGTAGCCTGCACCTATGCCAATATGTTCTTGGCCTTTTTTGAGGATAGATACGTCTATACGGTTGAAAATCCATTCATCAACCAAATTTGTCTCTCTATATATGTGGACGACGTGTTCATAATTTGGTCTGGTTCCAATGAAGACTTTATTTCTTTTATGGCATATCTTAATGCCAATGCGATGAACATGTTCTTCACATATAAGATTGATGATGCCCAAATTGAATTTTTGGACATGTTGGTTAACCTAGCACATAATACAATTAGAACCACCGTCTACAATAAACCCACAGCCGTAAATACTTACCTACCCTACGAGAGTTATCATCCAAATCCTGTAAAAAAAAAAAGCATTTCCGTATGGGCAATATCTCCGCCTCAGATGCATTAATAGTAACACAGAAGGTTTTATTGCACAGGCGGAGCTGCTTACTCAAAAATTTCTTAAAAGAGGTTACCCACTGCCACAAGCACATGAAAAACAAACGGAACCAGCAAGTTTGCTAAAAAGCAAAACAAAAAAGACACAGAGGTTTGTCCTTTCTTTTGACTTATACCCCTTTAGTGTATAAAATCAGGTCTGCAATCCATAACTGGTATTTATTGAAAACTGATCCCCAATTAAAAAGATAGCAGAGCAAGGTCCTCTCATCACATTTCGGCGGAGCAAAACAATAAAAGATCATAAAGTTTGCAGCCGCTTACCCAATATCAAAGAGAAAAATTGGTTAGAAAAATCCATACCACATGGAAATTACCATTGTGGAAGCTGCAGTTTTTATCCTTGAGAGGAAAACATCTCAATATTGGAGGTTACACACACTCTCTTAAACACTTTATTTTATGTAAAACATAATTTGTGGTCTACGTCTTGCTTTGCCCTTGTGGCAGATTTTATATAGGAAAAAACATAAGAAAGCTATTCATCAGATATCGGGAACATCGCAATTCAATTAGGACAGGAGAGGGAGCACCACGTCTTATTGAACACATCAAAGAAATGCATGCCAATGACAATTACACCATTTCCTATGCAGGTTTAGAAGCTGCCCCTGTACCTCCCAATGGAGGTGACAGACATAAGACTCTGCTTCGACGAGAAGCTTCCTGGATAATTAGAACCAACGCACTGGGTCCATTGGGTCTGAATGACAAAAATGAAATGGGAGCGTTTTTGTAACTTTCATAAGTAATTGTATCTGTATACCGCTCTCACTGCCTGCTCTCAGAGTCCTGTCCCTTTGTTCGTGTTCCCATTTTAGCATCTGTGTTTCTATATATATATTGCCATTGCAATTTCTGGTCTATTGTGACATTGCGCTTATAGAGACAACATAGTATATATATTCAGCTGGCTTACATAGCTGTAGTAATACATTGTTTATTGTTATATACTTACCTCTTATACATAAGGACTGCCTACTTCAGTCAACGAACCACTAACAGCATTTGTTTATGCAGTTGCTTAGATACTGTGTCTGGCGCCCGTAATTAAAAGTACAGGTGAGGACGCCGGCAAGTCAGGGAGGAGTAAGCGCTTTCGAAGCGCAAAACGGACAGTCGCCTTCTGTGGGCTCCTGCTGCTTTTTGCTTCCCTCCCGCAACGATGTTGTTTTAATTGTGTTGAAATAAAGTTTGGATTTTTATTGGAGAGTGCCAGCTTTACTTTTTTCTTCTCATTTGAATGTTTTATCTGCACTCTTATGGACACTGTCAGCTAGAGCACCTCCTCACCACCCAACAAGTCGTCACCCTAATAATGTTTTCAGCAATGTGAATTGTTGCTACTAGTGGCTAAGGGTCGCCTAAGTGCAGTGGCCCCCATCTGTTCCTTTTTTGCTTATAACCTATAGGACTTCACTGCCTCAATGTCCGTTCCCCTGGATGACCACAGATTGAGAAGAATGACTGAACTTTACAGAAGTCCACCACCATCTCCTTGGTCTTCCCAGCATTAATCCTAATGTGGTTTTGTTGGCACCAATCCACAAATTCCTAGATAAATTCTTTGTACTCTGTTATTCTCACCGGTAATGAGGCCTACTATAGCAGAGTTAGAGAACTTCTGAAGGTAGCAGCTAGTTGAATCGAACCTGAAGTGTTCTGTGTACAATGTGAAGAGGAAGGGAGCAAGAACTGTACCTTGAGGTGCACATGTACTACAAAACACCACATACTGAGGTTGGTTTGTGAGGTAGTCTAGGATCCAACTATACAGTTGGTGGTCCACTCCAGCCAGAGCCAGGTTGTCTTTTAGCAGCCATAGCTGTATAGTGTTGAAAGCACTAGAGAAATCAAAGAACAGTATTCTCATAGAGTTCCCCAGTTTCTCCAGGTGACAAAGAGTTTGATGTAGAAGTATGCCCTGCTTGTCCTCCCCATTTTTTGGCTTGTTTTCAGTATTGTCTTTAAAGGGGTATTCCCATCTGGGCATTTACATTTAATTTAATTAATTTGCCACATTTTTTCAATTGGATGTTGTCACGAACCCGACTCACCGGAGTTCACACATGGGGATACCTACTCTATGGAGTCCAAGAATTTAGCCCTTAAGCTCCGCCCATTTCCACAAAATGGCGTCCTTACGCTAAATTTACTCCACAGAATTTCAGCCCCAGCCTATCCGCACTGCCACCACCCACGAGTTACTTACACAAAGAAGGCCGTAGGCACCTCAACCACACAGACAATGCACCCTGATGATAACTCTGCACATGCACTCACTACTTACACGATATTACAATTATAAATTCACACAGAACATGCAATCGCTTACTACATGGACTATGCTAATAATGACCTCTGGTAACGTGATTCCCTTTAGAGACTCAGATTCTTTAAGGCTACAAGCAGAGGCTTATTAAAAAGTTTTAATTTACATAAAAATGCAGTACACTCAAAGAAATTGTCAGATAAAATGAAAAAAGGATTAAAACAATACACATACAATACTTACAAACAGTGAGGGAAGAGCGAAACAAAAAATTTTTGCTAGTGGAATAGGAAGAAATTCTTTGGCCCGAGTACAGGGCATAAGCATCGATCCAGCCTTCTATTGTGATAGAATCCTCAGACTGAACACAACTATGTGGCTGCTTCATTAATTTAAACCCAGGTGATTTTTGACCCCCACCCCCTGGCTGTGATGTCACTGTGAGGGGGATTTTTCTATTTATGAATTATGTCCCAGTTATGGACAGCTATGATATTCCCTTTGTCTGAATTTGGAGGGAAGAACAAATTCATCCCCCACTAGCTAGACTACTCTGGCCGAAAGGTGTTAATTTTACCACTTAGGAAGACCATGCTTCTCTGATCAAACATAGACTCCCTGGGGTGTTATATTATCACAGATGTTATTAAAAAAATGTTCCTGTGTGAAGATAATTTCTCATAAATGTAGCCATGTTGTCCCTTAGAAACGAGAGAGAACAGAGTGTTTAGATAAGATAGTCCTTTATAGTCTGCAGTGTGGAATTCCAATGATACAGGAGCATAGAGAGTACAATGACAAAAATTAGAGATAAATGAACAAAAGGAAAAAAAAAAAAAGATTGAAAAGAAGACATCCAATGATAAGCAGATTAGATATGCAGTCTGTGACTGGGATCTGCAAGGCCTGTTAGGTGGTGAGCACAGCACAGCTATTCTCCGAATAGATTTTAAACATACACAGTATCTTCCTCTTAGATACCTACCTGCCTGTGTCAAGAGGACCCCCCTCCCCCAAGAGCTGGCTTTCCAATCAGTTTGCCAGTGTGCTCCTCTCTTAGCTGGTGATGGTGCTTCCCAAACAGACTACACCAAAGAAGATGACTGATGACACTATTGAGTTGAAGAAGGTATAGGGCCCCTGCACTCAGGCGCCCTCATCCTCCTCAGCAAGTATAACCTGCTCTGACCCTTCCTGTGAAGTATGTTTATGTTTCTCTGCCCAGTTGATGAGGACATCCAAGTACCTATTGGACTTTACAAATGAGAATAAAAAAGTAAAGCTGGCACTCTCCAATAAAAATCCAAACTTTATTCCAACACACGATTAAAAACAACAATAGTTGCGGTAGGGAAGCAAAAAGCAGCAGGAGCCCACAGAAGGCGTCGGTCCGTTTCGCGCTTCAGAACCGCTTAATCCTACCTGACTTGCCAGCGTCCTCACCTACTTTTAATTACGGGCCAGGACACCGTTATAAGCAACCGCATAAACAAATGCTGTGAGTGGTTCGTTGACGAAAGGAGGCAGTCCCATCGGAATACAGCAAGCCCAGCAAACAGTCCTTATGTATACGAGCTAAGTATATAACAAAGTTAGCCGTTGAATATATATACTAGAAATTGCCAATGGCATATGCGTATTATATATAGAAGCACAGATGCTAAAATGGGAACACGAACAAAGGGCAGGACTCCAAGAGCAGGCAGTGAGAGCGGTATACAGAACAATTACTTATGAAAGTACAAAAATGCTCCATTTTCATTTTGGTCATTCAAACCCAATGACCAGTGCTTTGGTTCTAATTATCAGGAAGCTTTAGTCAAAGCAGAGTCTTATGTCTGTCACCTCTTGTAAACCACCGCTTCTAAACCTGCAAAGGAAATGGGTTGTAATTGTCATTGGCATGCATTTCTCTGATGGTTCATGAGACGTGGTGCTCCTCTCCTGTCCTAATCGAATTGCGATGTTCCCGATATCTGATGAATAGCTTTTCTTATGTTTTTCCTATATAAAATCTGCCACAGGTCAAAGCAAGAGGAGACCACATTATGAAGCCGAAAGACAGCTAGCAACACCAATGTCTACACAAAACTCACAAATACCCACGGAGAAAATTAAAACACAACTTAATCCTTCCTTAGATTTAATGTCGAGAGAGGTGTCATTTAAAAAAAAAAACAAAAAAAACTGCCGAAAAAACTATTCTCGGCTTTCCCACATAGCCTGAATGGTATTGTTGTCCTAAAATACATAAGTCCCTAATAAATCCACCGGGACACGCCCTATGTGGCTGGTGTAGGATCTAAAACAGAACACCTCTATCTCAATATTTAGAGTGGCTCTCAAGCCGTTACTTTCCCATATCCCATCGTACTTAAAGATACAACAAAATTTCTCAGTTGTATCAGAGAGTTACCTGGCAGACGGTCTTAAATTGGCTACGGTTGATGTAGAAAGTTTATTATCCAGGATACCACAATGTATAGGGGTGTGATGCTGTAAAGCGTATTAGCAGCAGACAGGAAAAGACGTACCAACTATCAATTTTATTTGTGAAGCTTCGAATTTTGTTTTCTCATAACACCTTCAGGTTTGGAGATACCTGGAATAAAACAAATAGATGGTACTGCCATGGGCACCTGTAGCCTGCACCTATGCCAATATGTTCTGGCTTTTTTGAGGATAGATACGTCTATGAGGTTGAAAATCCATTATCAACCAAATTTGTCTCTCATATATGTGGACGACGTGTTCATAATTTGGTTGGTTCCAATGAGACTGTATTTCTTTTATGCATATCTTAATGCCAATGCGATGAACATGGTTCTACATATAGATATGATGATGATCGCACACCAATAGCTGAAATTTTTTGGAACATGTTGGTTAACTTAGCATAATACAATTAGAACCACCGTCTACAATAAACCCACAGCCGTAAATACTTTACCTACCCTACGAGAGTTATTCATCAAATCCTGTAAAAAAAAAAAGCATTTCCGTAGGGCAATATCTCCGCCTCAGAGGCATTAATAGTACACACAGAAGGTTTATGCAGGCGGAGCGGCTTACTTCAAAAATTTCTTAAAGAGGTTACCCACTGCCACAAGCACATGAAAAACAAACGGAACCAGCAAGTTGCAAAAAGCAAAACAAAAAAGACACAGAGGTTTGTCCTTTCTTTTGACTTTACCCCTTTAGTGTATAAAATCAGGTCTGCAATCCATAACTGGTATTATTGAAAAACTGATCCCCAATTAAAAAGATAGCAGAGCAGGTCTCTCATCACATTTCGGGGAGCAAAACAATAAAGATCATAAAGTTTGCAGCCGTTACCCAAATCAAAGAGAAAATGGTTAGAAAAATCCATTACAACATGGAAATTACCATTGTGAAGCTGCAGTTTTTATCCTTGAGAGGAAAACATTTTCAATATTGGAGGTTAACACACTCTCTAAACACTTTTATTTATGTAAAAACATAATTTTGTGGTCTACGTCTTTGCTTTGCCCTTGTGGCAGATTTTATATAGGAAAAAAACATAAGAAAGCTATTCATCAGATATCGGGAACCATCGCAATTCAATAGGACAGGAGAAGGGAGCACCAGTCTTATTGAACACATCAAAGAAATGCATGCCAATGACAAACACCATTCCTATGCAGGGTTAGAAGTGCCCTGTACCCTCCCAATGGACGGTGACAGACATAAGACTGCTTCGACAAGAAAGCTTCCTGGATAATTAGAACCAACGCACTGGGTCCATGGGTCTGAATGACTGAATGAAATGGGAGCGTTTTGTAACTTTCATAAGTAATTGTATCTGATACCGCTCTCACTGCCTGCTCATCAGAGTCCTGTCCCTTGTTGTGTTCCCATTTTAGCATCTGTGTTTCTATATATATATTGCCATTGCAATTTCTGGTCTATTGTGACATTGCGCATTATAGAGACAACATGTTATATATTCAGCTGGCTTACATAGCTGTAGTAATACATTGTTTGGATTTTATTGGAGAGTGGCTCAGCTTATTTTCTTCTCATTTGAATGTTTATCTGCACTCTTATGGACACTGTCAGCTAGAGCACCTCCACCAACCAAAGTCGTCACCCTAATAATGTTTCAGCAATGTTAATGTTGCCTATAGTGGCTAAGGTCGCCTAGTGCAGTGGCCCCCATCTGTTCCTTTTTTTGCTTATAACCTATAGGATCTCACTGCCTCAATGTCCGTTCCCCTGGAGACCACAGATTGAGAAGGATGGACTGAAATTTAAAGAAGCCAACCACCATCTCCTTGTCTTCCCAGCATAATCCTAAGGTGGTTTTGTTGGCACCAATCCACAAATTTGGATAAATCTTTGTTACTAGTTATCTCACGGTAATGAGGCCTACTATAGCCAGAGTTAGAGAACTTCTGAAGGTAGCAGTAGTTGAATCGAACCTGAAGTGTTCTGGTACAATGTGAAGAGGAAGGGAGCAAGAACTGTACATTGAGGTGCAATGTACTACAAAACACACATACTGAGGTTGGTTTGTGAGTAGTCTAGGATCCAACTATACAGTTGGTGGTCCACTCCAGCCAGAGCCAGGTTGTCTTTTAGCAGCCATAGCTGTTTAGTGTTGAACAGCAACTAGAGAAATCCAAAGAACAGTATTTCATAGAGTTCCCCAGTTCTCCAGGTGACAAAGAGTTTGATGTAGAAGTATGCCTGCTTGTTCCTCCACATTTTGGCTTGTTTTAGATTGTCTTTAAAGGGGTATTCCCATCTGGGCATTTACATTAATTTATTCAATTTGCCACATTTTTTCAATTGGATGTTGTCACGAAACCCGACTCACCGGAGTTCACACATGGGATACCTACT
Organism: Engystomops pustulosus; assembly: GCA_019512145.1. NCBI lineage: Eukaryota > Metazoa > Chordata > Amphibia > Anura > Leptodactylidae > Engystomops > Engystomops pustulosus. The sequence continues at coordinate 55,925,285 of CM033649.1, forward strand.
CTATGGAGTCCCAGAATTTAGCCCTTAAGCTCCGCCCATTTCCAAAATGGCGTCCTTACGCTAAATTTACTCCACAGAATTTCAGCCCCAGCCAATCCGCACTGCCACCCCAACAAGTTATTACACAAAGGAAGGCCGTAGGCACCTCAACCACACAGACATGCCACCCTGATGATAACTCAGCACATGCACTCACTACTTACACGATATTACATTATAAATTCACACAGAACATGCCAATCGCTACTCACATGGACATATGCTAATTAATGACCTCTTGGTAACGTGATTCCTTCAGAGACTCAGATTCTTTAAGAGCTACAAGCAGAGGCTTATTAAAAGTTTAATTTACAAAAAATGCAGTACACTCAAAGAAATTGTCAGATAAAATGAAAAAAAGGATTAAACAATACACATACACTACTTACAAACAGTGAGGGAAGAGCGAAACAAAAAATTTTGCTAGTGGAATAGGAAGAAATCTTGGCCGAGTACAGGGCCACATAAGCATCGATCCAGCCTTTATTGTGATAGAATCCTCAGACTGAACACCAACTAGTGGCTGCTTCATTAATTAACCCAGGTGATTTTTGACCCCCACCCCTGGCTGTGTGATGTCACTGTGAGGGGGATTTTTTTCTATTTATGAATTATGCTCCAGTTATGGAAGCTATGATATTCCCTTGTATGAATTGGAGGGAAGCAACAAATTCATCCCCCATAGCTAGACTACTCGTCCGAAAGGTTAATTTTACCACTTAGGAAGACCCATGCTTCTCTGATCAAACATAGACTCCCTGGTGTGTTATATTATCACAGATGTTATTAAAAAAATGTTCCTGTGTGAAGATAATTTCTCATAAATGTAGCCATGTTGTCCCTTAGAAACGAGATAGCTTCCTCGGATACGACAACCTCAAATTTTGACAGCAGTGGCCAGACATGCGCTATTAAGTCCTGCCTGACCACCTGGATTCAGCAATCATCACCACAGGACGGCTGTGGGACCTGCAGCAACTCCTGGACATTTCATATACAGAAACCTTTTGTGTCTTTGTGCAATGCCTACTGCAGAGGTGGGCGTATCCAAGGACACAGTCTTGTTTCTAAGGGACCATATGACTACATTTATGAGAAATTATCTTCAAGCAGGTACTTTTTTTTTAATAACATCTAATTGAAGAAATGTTTATATATGGGAGATTAATGAAACAGAATGTGAGTGCCCAGACGAGAATACCCCTTTAAGTAATATTATTATCTGCTCTGGATTCTGCTCTGAATGCAGTATTTGGTTTCTGGTGTGGGATATATTGCTGACATTTATAATTTGTTTGTTGGCATTTTGTACTGTACTGTGGATGTTGGTGCATCTAGAGTGCTAGTTACTGAAGCGGTCCCTCAAAGTTGACCAGTATGACAGTATGGCCCATGGCCAATAAATGTTGCTCTCCCTTGGCCTAAATTTTTAAATCGGGAACGGAAAAAACATTTTAAAGGAAATTTCAAAATCTTTTGCTTTGGGTCATTGTCCTGTTGTAGGATGAAATTGACTCCAATCAAGTGCTGTCCACAGGGTATAGCATGGTGTTATAAAATGGAGTGAAATGCCTTCCTTATTCAAAATCCCTTTGACCTTGTCAAAATCTCCCACTTTACCAGCACCAAAGCAACCCCAGACCTTCCTTGACATATGCCACTCTTTCAGGATCTTTTCAGTTGTTCTGCGTCTCACAAATGTTCTTTTGTGTGATCCAAATACCTCAAGCTTAGATTTGTCTTTAGTTTTTTCCAATTTTCCTCTGTCTGTGTTCTTTAGCCTATATTAATCTTTTCATTTTATTAGCCAGTCTCGGATATGGCTTTCTCTTTGCCACTCTGCCCTAAAGGCTAGCATTCTGGAGTCGCCACTTCACTGTAGAGGTTGACACTGGTGTTATGGCAGATGGTATTTAATTAATCTGCCAGTTGGGGACCTGTGAGGCCTTGGTTTCTCAAAGTAGAGACTGTTGTACAATTCTTGTTGCTTAGTTATGCATCAAGGCCTCCAACATCTTTTTCTACTCTGGTTAGAGCCTGTTTGTGCTCTCCTCTAAGGGGAGTAGTACACACTGATAGGAAATCTTAACCTTTTCTTTCCAATTTTTCACATGAAACGGCCTTCATTTCTAAGACAAGAATAGACTGTCAAGTTTCATATAAAAGTTCTTTTTTTCTGGCCATTGTGAGAGTTTCATAGAACGAACAAATGCAGTGCTCCAGATTCTGAACCAGTTCAAGGGAAGGTCAGTTTTATAGGTTCTCTAATCAGCCAAACTGTTTTCATCTGTGCTAGCATACTTAACCCCTTCCCGCCGCAGACCCTTTTTAGTTTTTGCATTTTCAATTTTCACTCCCCACCTTCAAAAATCTATAAGGGTGGTGGCACACGTGCCGTTTTGTCTGAGACAAAGCCCACACCCACGGGTTTCTATGGAAACACCTGCGATAGGGAACAAGCAAAACACCGGCGGCTCGTTCCTGATCGCAGGCGTTTCCATAGAAACACCTATGCGTTCGAGCCACGGCCCGCCCCAGCGGGTGCGGCTTTGTCTGCGTTTGCGTACGCTGACAAAACGGCACGTGTGCCACCACCCTAAACTTTTTTATTTTTCCATGTACAGAGCTCTGTGGTAGCATATTTTCTGCGTAACAAATTTTACTTCAAAAAGGTGGTATTTAATATTCCATTCCATGTACTGGGAAGCGGGAAAAAAATTCCAAATGCAGCGAAATTGGTGAAAAGACGCATTTGCGTCTTACGGATTTCGATGTATGCCCCAAATTACACATCTACTTTATTCTTTAGTTTGGACGAATACGGGGATACCAAATTTGTATAGGTTTTCATGCTTTTACAAAAATTAAAATCTATTGTGCAAAAGGGTTTGTTTAGATTTTGCCATCTTCTGGCACTAATAACTTTTTCATACTGTGGTGTAGGAGCTGTGAGTGGAAGCTACCCCTGAGGAAGCTACCACAATGTAGCGATACGCGTGGGGCACCCTGCTCTCATGGCCTAAGCATTTAGGCCGGCGCCACACGTGGCGCTTTTGTCTGCGCTTGCAAACGCAGACAAAGTCGCGCCCACCGGGGCCGGCCTCGGCCCGATCGCATCGGCGTTTCTATGGAAACGCCTGCGATCGGGAACGAAGCCGCCGGTGTTGTGCTGTTAATTTAACGCGAAACATGGCGGCTCGTTTCCCGATCGCAGGCGCCGGTGGAGCGCGACTTTGTTTGCGTTTGCAAGCGCAAGACAAAGCGCCACGTGTGGCGCCGGCCTTAGGTATACAATTTTCTTATTTAGACATGGTTTTGTGCTGATCCTTAAATTAGTGTCCGTCCACTATTGTGTTTTACCTCTCTTTTTCTTGTTATTTTGCATTGTATGGACTTGTCAAAAGATCTGATTAGTTCACCATTTATAATATTTATTTCTGTACATGGTTGTATACTATATTGTGGCCAGTAGGAGGAGCTGGAGTTCGGGAACAGTGCACATTATCATGTGTTCAGCACTTTCCGTGGATGTGACTTCGTTCACAAAAGGTTTTAAGGAAACCTACCACTTCTGAAGGTAGGTATGAGTGAGTAAACACCGGGCACCAGCTCAGGGTGAGCTGGTGCCGGCGCTTACTTAGCTAGTGTTTTAAACCGCTATATCGCGGTTTAAACACATTTTGATTTACAGCCCCGAGGTAACTTCGTTACTTCCAATGGAGGCGCGTTGCGCAGCACCGAAGTTACCTCGGGGCCTGTAAATCAAAATGTGTTTAAACCGCGATTATAGCGGTTTTTTAAAAAACTAGCTAAGGTAAGCGCCGGCACCAGCGTCACCCTGAGCTGGTGCCCGGTGTTTACATCTCATACCTACCTTCAGAAGTGGTAGGTTTCCTTTAAGCATGTTTTGTGGTGTATTTTTCTATTAATAAAGATATTATTTGCTTGATCCATTTTTCATGCCTCTGTTCTTTTCGTGGCTTTTGGAGCTGTGGGTGGTGTCATTTTTTTGAGACACCTGATGACGTTTTCAATGGTACCATTTTTAGGACTGTACGACATTTTGATCATTTTTTATATTTCTTACAGGTGTTTAACCCTGTAACGTAAAATAGCGGCCAATGAAAAACCTTTATATATCAGGAATTTTCGGACACGGCGATACCTAATGTGTTTGTGATTTTTACTGTTTATTTATATTACCAGTTCTAGGGAAAGGGGGGTGATTAGAATTTTTTACAATTTTTCAGACTCCCTAAGGTACTTTAATCCTAGGTTGTCTGATCGATCCTATCATAAACTGCCATACTACTGTATGCCATACTACAGTATATTGCAGTATTTTCCTCCTCATTCATTACAATATGCTGATCACACATTTTAATGAAAGAGTTAAAACGAGAACCTCCGGTCTTCACAAGATGACGATAACGTCATGGGGAGCGACGGTCCTCGGCAAGATGGCGGCGCATGGTCAGTCATGGGGAGCGACGGTCCTCGGCAAGATGGCGGCGCATGGTCAGCAGTTTTGCCGGTGGCGATCAGCAGGTTAACCGATCGCATGTGTTACCGGTAAGCCTTTGCTACAATATGCAGCAGAGACTTACCAGCTATGGAGACTACGGCCCGTGAGCCCTCTCCATGCACCCGGCATGTGACATACTATTACGTCACATGTCAGTAAAGCAAGGGTTTTCTAAAACTAAACATCCATTAGCCTTCTTACACAGTTAGCAAACACAATGTACCATTAAAGCATTGGAATTGGTGGTTGTTGGAAATGGGCCTATATTCACCTATATAGATACTGTGTTAAAAAACAGACGTTTATAGCTAGAATAGTCATTTACCACATTAACAAATGTATAGAGTGTACTTCAGATTAATTTGATTTTAACTTCATCGAAAAATATATGCTCTTTTTGTAATCTGTAAGCATTAATCAAGTTTATTCTTTGTGGCTTTATATGTGTCTATATATGCAGTGTGTGTCCAGGTGAACTGTTGTACAGCTGGGTGTGCATCTGGGTATATGTCCGTGGTGGAGGCATCCACTAGGCAGTAATCAATAGGTGGTTGCAGTGAATAGTCAGTGTATGGAAGAATCGTGACTGCATCGATAAACAGAATGGCTCTGTACAATTGCATTCAATAGGCACATAAGCAGGGAGGGGAGGGGGGGATAATGTGGTTGTGTCCCCATGGGCTGTGGGTGTGAAGTGTGCGAGTCAGATAGGTTTCTATGATAATAATACAGAAGAAACATTTTTAGAACAGTGGGTCATTCGTTTACTTTCGTCGGTTTATAAGATCCAGTTCACATAAATGGACTTAAAGGTTCAACAAGATGCACTTTGAAGAAACATTATCACTGGACAGGAGTAAGCTTGTGGTCAGCAGCAACATTTTGGGGATCACAGTGGGGTAGCATGTTCAGTATTTGGGGCCTATGCTCAAGTTTCTTGAGAAACACATTTTACTGTTGTGGAAATACCAGTATGAATAACTTTCATACAGTTAACAGTGTAAATATTTTGCCTAACAGAAACTGTTTTTTTTTCCTCTTACATAGGAAACCATCTATGAGGAAATTGTCCCACAATGTCTCAATTCAGAAGAGACCAAGAACAGTGTTGTATGGTTTTTAAACCAGGTATTTTTTTCCTTGCTTGGCCACCGCCTCTTAAAGCGATAGTCTAGGATTCATTAGTATTTTAAGTGGATGCAGCTGCAGACTATTCTTACTAATAAATAGATATTCTAAACTTATATTCTATACTATTTATATAGCGGAAAGGTAAGTTTCAAACCCTATTTGATATTAAAAAGTTATCCAGCACTTTGTGGTCTATTAGGTTAGATTATAGGGAACCTCTCACCACTGACAAGCCTACATAAGACTTATACTTTGGTATGAGTGCAGTCGGTATTAGTTAGACCTCGGGACGATCCCTCTGTGTTGAAATAACTTTTATTCCAACATTGCAGTTATAGAGTTAAGAATATGGGGGAGCTCCTCCATTCGTCACTGCCGCTAAGCCTCAGATAACTGTCCCTCAACTTTGCATCTCTCCCTCATCAGGACACACAGGGTCAGCGCCAGGGCTTGTGCACCTGTGAAGCCTGGGGTCATGCACTTATTCTGCGTTGCTATGGGGCTAGCTCCCGTTCTTGTAAATTTAACACGATTTTTGAATACCGTATTTTTCGGACTATAAGGCACACAAAAAATCCTTAGATTTTCTCAGAAATCAAAAGGTGTGCCTTATATATGAACTGTACTTACAGATAACAGCTGCCTTGAACTGTGCACAGGTCTGCCACCTGCTGGTCATTCATCCTTATAATCTGGTGCGCCTTTTATATTAACCTAGACATTTTAGCAGGCATTTATTGATGGCGCCTTATAGTCCAAAAAATACGGTAGGTTATTATTATGGTTTATGAACCAACATTCCTGAATTTAGCTCACTATGTTGATGTGAAATCATTGAGATATAATCTTTCTTTAAAGAATTTCTGCATTGTGAGTTTGTGCATATGTATGTCGTTGTAGAATAACCTTTTAACTGAAGAAAATAATAGAAGATTGCAACGACTTAAAGAAGAAAAACAAGTTTTAGAGACATTTTTTGGTAAAGCAACAAAGAAACACAAAGAAGGGCCTATTTCCTTAGAGGTGAGTATTGTTATTCAAAATCACATAACGCCACCACTGAATAAAATGAATAAAAAAATGTAAAAGCTAAAAAGGTGGATCATCCACAGGATAAAAAAAAATGCACGCACATTATATATAAATAAATGTACAGATTCGATACGTAAAAAATGCTACTCATCCACAAATTACCTCAATGCAGTTAGTATAGTGCAGTATGGGCAAATAATCTTTACTGAAAATACTGTGCATTGAAAAACAAAAACCGTGCGCTGATTTAAATGACAAATTGTAGGCTAAAGTGACGATCTGTATGGATCAGAACATCGTGAGAGCACAGCTTAAGAAAAAATCTTGACATATAAAGAACATATGTAAATGTGAACCGTAATACAAATGAGAAAAGGGGATAGACAAGGACTAAGGAAAGAACATTAGGGTAACACAAAGTAACGACAGCTAAGTATCTCCTGTGGAAAACCAATAAGTCATGGCCGCTGAGGTCCGATAGATACACTAGGTATACCAAATTTTAAGAAATGTGTCAAACTTAAAATTATCTAGAGCCGTGAGCTATTCCATTTTCATAATATGATTAAG
>CM033649.1:55936172-55981857 GCA_019512145.1 Engystomops pustulosus
GTTTTTTAACGCATGCGTTTTTTACGATCTGAAAACGCACTAGCTAAAAACGGCCTAAAAACGTCACGTGTGTCTTCACCCTTATGGTGTGTTCACACAGTGCATTCTGGCTGCGTTTTCATTGCGTTTTGAGATGCATTAGAACAGCTGAGGAGAGGTAATTTGCCTGATTACATTATTGTTAATGCATGCTGTTTTGTTAACATTGTGTTAACATATTGTTACCATTTTATTAACCTATGCATTTGTTGACACTTTGTTAAAATACACATTAACACTTGCGTTTTGTGGACACTATGTTGACAACAATGTAATTAGGCAAATGTCCTCTTCAGCTTTTTGAAAACACAATGTCTGAACGCAGTCTAAGGCTGGTGCCACACGTGGCGCTTTTGTCTGCGTTTGCGAACGCAAACGCAGACAAAGTCGCGCCCACCGGGGGTGTGTGAGTGTAGTGTGTGCGCAGTGTGTGAGTGTAGTGTGTGCTGTGTGCGCAGTGTGTGAGTGTAGTGTGTGCGCAGTGTAGTGTGTGCTGTGTGCGCAGTGTGCTACCGAAATTTTCATACTCCTCCTCGGGTAAAAATACTCCTCAAAAATGGTGAGAGGAGTATTTTTACCCTTCTGGAAAAATGTTAGTGCGACCTCTGGTTGCGTTCATGTCTATGGAAATACATGCGATCGCCCCCATGTGCGCTAGCGTCGCATTATGAACGCAACACTAGCGGAATGCATTTTGTCCTGCGTTTCATTGCTTTTGAAATGCATTACAACAGCTGAGGAGAGGTGATTTGCCGAATTACATTACTGTTTACATTTGTTAAGTGTTAACACAAGTGTTAACATCGCGTTTACAATGTGTTCTGTAAATGGAAACATTAACAGTAATGTAATTGGGCAAATCACCTCATCTCAACTGTTGTAATGCGTTTTAAAATGCAATGAAAACACAACCAAAACACAACGTGTGAACGCGCCCTCAGGGTGCATTCACTCGTCGTGTTTAACGCAACAGCTCAGCTGAAGAGAGATTTGCCTAATTAAACAGCTGTTAAAACGTGCGTTTACAAAACACAAATGTTACCGCTTGTGTTATCATTGCGTTAACAAATGCATATGTTAACACAATGTTAACAAATGCTTCAACAATGCATTAACGGTTGTGTTTTGAAAACGGAAGTGTTAACAGCTGTTTAATTAGGCAAATCTCTCATCAGCTGTTGCATGCGTTAATCTGCTGTGTGACTAGGCACTCGTCACCTGGGAGTGGAAAGGAGCAGTTTCCCTCCCAACTTTGGGAAACTGCTCCTCCATGTGTCCTTTAAAAATAAATGAATAACTCCCATCACTCGGGATTGGCTGTAGAGGAGCAGGGGGCGTCGCTTAGCCAAGTGATGGGGGTTTTCATATATTTGAAAAGGACACTTGGAGGAGCTGTTTCCCATAGGCGGGCAGCAACAGGAAAGGATATAAAATTAGGCTTTCCTATAAATATTGTGGTCAGTTGATGGTCCTTTGAGAATGGTTTGCTTCTGAGAATCTATTATTGCCCACTGAAATTTGATGGAATCATCTTGCCTTGCTGTTGTTCAGTGGAACCAGCCAAATCTGCTAGAAACCAGTCAGCCCATTCCTCAGCTGGACAAACTCAGCCACTCCTCTAGCTATAAACTCAGAAAGAATCTATTCTGTGCTAGGAGAAATGGCCAGACCAATGAACGACTAAACAGCTCACTATAATCACTACAACAGCACACGTAGTGTTATCTTCAGGACATAAGTCTATGAGCGTGTGAAACACAGACATGTAAACAGTGAATACAGGAACAAACTGTGCAACTACATTTGATGATATAAGCAGACAGACAACAAGATCTATCATTTCTAAAATGTCCATTTTTAATACGACTTACAAAATGATTTTCCGAATTTTTAAAGAAATTTCGGAAAAGAAGGTAAAAGGGATCAATATTGTTTTTAACCCCTTAAGGACGTAGCCATTTTGTAGCTTAAGGCTCAGCCCCATTTTTTGTATTCTGACATGCATCGCTTTATATGGTTATAACTTTTGAACTCAGTTACTTATCAAAGTGATAGGTTTGTTTTTTTTGTTTTTTTTTCTCCCACTTGTACTAAATTTTGGTGGCAAATGTGGGCTGATAAGTTTTGCGAAATTTTAAAAATTCTAAATCATTGTGTTTTCAGGCAGATAGATTTACCACCTAAATAAGTTTCTGAATAACGTTTCCCATATGTCTACTTTATATTTTTATCATTTAAATGTCTGGATAATTTATTTTGATGTCACGCGGCTTACAAATAGAATATTGATTTTCCGTATTTTCAGAATTGACTATTTTGGGGATAAATACTTTTTTGAATGAAATTTTAAATATTTCGCATTAAAACCCCCCCTATATAATCAACCCATTTTCACCCCTCAAACTATCAGTATATGTATAGATTTAAAATCTATAACATTAGAAATCACCTATATATCAACCCATTTTCAAATCTACACCCCTCAAACTAGAAACATCTTTTAGAAAGACTTAACTCTTTGAGAGATGCATAGTAATTAAAACAAAATAGAGACAAAATTTAGAACGGTCTCATTTTAACAGTAATACATTCATTTATGTTTACTCGAAGTAATACATACATTTAGACCTAAAATGTACACATTCACAAAAGATGAAAGTGGAAACCCCATCTTAAAATGTTTTATGCAATTTCAAATTGTATGCTACTTGTCATATGGAGGGGGTAGTAGAAAAAAAAAATAAGTCAGCGACTGTAGCTCACTACATAAATGTGTAAACCATTAAATGTTATTGTTGGTATAATGAATCCAATCCAATTTTACAATATACTTCTGCATTAATTTCTAACCTTTTTCTAGTTCCATGCTTGTTGTCTTCCAATGTAAAGTTTACAGATGTTTGTTTATACCTTTTGAACCTTTATTTTCACTCTAATTCTTTATTTTTCCAATCTGCAGCCTGCTGCAAAGCGTCCTCGACAAGCAACATCCACTGATGAGGAATTTAAAACAAATATTGAAGCTGCAGAGAAATCCCTCATTTCAATTCAGTCTCTATTGCAAGAAAGTGCTAAGCCACAGTGGCTACCTGAAAAACTGAGCCATATCCAAAACTTATTAATAAAAATTCAAAATTGCTGAAAATTCCAGTGTAATTTTACGCAGGTTAGTCCTAGATGTAGGATATGCCACCACTTCTATAAAGATTCCAGTGATCATATTCCCAATGCAGCTACATTTTTCATGACTCATGAATCGTAAGAAATCAGAATTACATTACTCTTGGGCTATATTGACAAACACGTGTACCTGCCGTACCGTAGCACGACCGTGCACAGGAGAGGAGGAGGGGTTGAGTGCTGTTCGCTCCAGCCCCTCTCCATAGAGATATATGGTGCACGGCACCTTAATAGGGGAAAACATAGGACATGTCCTATCTTTTCCTGGGCCCGCAACGGCATTGTATCCGTGTGCCCATTGACGGCCTATGGGGGGCGTATATACTGCGACAGTATATACACCCCCAATGGGCGTGTGAATGTAGCCTAAGGCTGGAAACTTGCAGGTTTTAAAAGTGATGTTAAGATACAACAGGAAGAACAGGCTGACACTGTGCCTTTAAGATGACGTCATAGACACCACCTTGCAGGTACTGCCAACAGGCAGCTCTGGGTTCCTGATCGGACCCCCAAAGGCAGGTTAAATGGTGGGATTGTGCTGAATGCGGCATTTAATGGGTTAAACACCCACGATCGGAGCCCACTCCGACTGTGAGTGTTACACTTTGGAAACGTTAATTAGTTTAGGGGTATAGTACAGGTAAACCCAAAATAAAATGCATAATCAATAGTACATAGTAAAAAATATCCATTATTTCATATTGTGCCCTGAAACTGCCAAGGGAAACAAACACCCCAAAAATCATGAAGTGTCTTTTCCCGGGTACAGCAATACCCCATTTTGGGCAATAATCTACAGGCTGGGCTTAGAAGGCAAGGTGCAGCATGATGTATAAGCTGTGCATAGTACATCAGGGTAAAATCTACATCTAAAGGTGTGATGAAGCACTCTTTTATGCATAGTCCTGGCTGTTCTGGGCATGTTGCATAACGGTGAATGGTGTCCTTCCGAATGCCTGTTTTTGAGCACACCCTGCACCTTTTTTGTGTACTTCCCTTCTTGGCACCACTTGACCAAATGAATCGCCTTGTCTGTAACAAAGGTCATTGCATGTTTACTTTGAAAAAAATGCAAAAATATATGTGAATGTGATCTTTTTTTATGTGTACTTTATTACAGGCATTCAAAAGCATTTGGTGTTTGGAAGACACTGGAAACCTGTATGAATGACAATTCTATTAACTCCATTCAATAAAACTTCAGCTGAAAATGTAAAAACGTTTTGTATACAAGGACGTAAATTTCTTAATAAAAGACTTGGAAGAAAAATACATTTGTGGTAATGATTTGTATTGTATAGGTAACAATTAGGTTAAAATAAACCACTAAGACACAATTCTTGAATATACTCAGGATGACAAAATAACACATTCTATAATTCAGTGATATTAACAAAAACACAGCATATCACAGATTCTGACCTTCAGTCCTGCTGTTGTCTGTTTTGATTGGCATTGTATACAGCCATAACCTCAGTCCTATGGTTGGGCCGGTCTTCCTGTCTGCTCAGTTTCTGCATAACGCTGATATCGTGTACTACAGGAGTAAAGGGGAGGAGGCATATCCTGTCCTGCAGTGTGTATAGGAGATGAGCTCTACCTGCAAGATAGAAGGGAGGGGCATAGCAGAGCTGTGTGAGACATTGGGCTGGATTTCTCATGGCTTGCATGCCTGTGCACTACCTATAGCCTGCGCCCATTCAGGTCAGACCTGGTGTAGAAGTGCCCATGAGTTCCTGATAGATTGGTGTTGAGTGCACCAGTATATGATGTGCCCCCACCCAGAGTATGAAAAATATGCCTCATTGTGTCTTGTCATACAAGGGAAGGGATTGGATGAGAAAGGGATTTAATTTTGTATAACATAACTGTCAATGTTATTTGTGTGTAGAAAGGCATCTAGACCCTTCTTGAAGCTTTCTGCTGTCCCTACTGTGACCATCGGCTGAGGCAGGCTATTCCACAGATTTGCAGTTCTTACATAAAAGAAGCCCTGTCGCCTCTGGTGGTTAAACATTTCCACCATATTTTTTTCTATGGACCATTCATAACTGATACCCTCAATAACCCTTTATCATTTTTGTGCCCTCTCCAGCTCCAGGGCATCTTTTTTTATGGACTGGTGCCCAGAACTGGACGGCATATTCCAGGTGAAGCAAAACCAATGCCTTGTACAGTGGTAATATTACACTCCTATCCCCAGATCAAGATCCTGCTGACTTTAGAAGCAGCGGATTGACATTGCATGCTGTTATTTATTCTATGATATACTAGTACCCCCAGGTCCTTCTCAACAATGGACTCTCCCATATTTACTCCCCCAAGAACACATTTTCTGCATGTGGATTATTAGCCCACAGGTGCAGTGTATGAACATACTCCAAATAAGAAAAAGGTAAAAAAAAATTTAAAAAAGGCTCCACTGGCAACTGTTAATTAGTTACACATTTTAAAAAGTGACAATTGGGATGTCATTTTTTTAAAATATGTATTTAATAAAGTTCTAGGAATCACTTTTAACAGTTGCCAGTGTAGACTTTTTTACCTTTTTTCTTTTTTAGAGTATCTTCACCTTGGACCCAGACCAAGCTGCTTTTGTATCCAGAACGGCCATTATATGGGACGTAGATCTGGAAGGGTGAGCACACACACAAAAAAAACAATTTTTCTAACATCCTCTGTAGACTGTATTACACTGCACAGCTTGGTGTAATCTGCAAAAATAGACACAGTGCTATTAATTCCTACCTCTATATAATTAACAAATAAATAGAAGTGGGACAAGCACAGAACCCTGGATTCCACTTATAACTGGAGACCATTCTGAGTAGGAATCATTGACCACAACTCTCTGGATTGAAAACTGGCTGAAGGATCGTATCCAATTGCAAACAATGCCTTCCAAAGCACTAGACCTTTTTTTTCCCCATCTGGCATCTATGCTGCGTATGCTCAGTGTGTTACAGCCGGGTACTGCTGGGAGGCGTCTAAAGACACCGCTGCAGACTCCGGACATGTGCCCGCTGACCCAGGTGGTCTGACTGAAGTTAAGAGGAAAATAATTATGTTCTGATCGCTGTTCCCAAGGGTTTCACGGACACTGACATTTTGGACAATTTCTGCATTGTTAGAAGTCACAAGGTCCTACAAAGCATCACCTCTTGTGGGATCTTCTACAAGTTGATAAAATGTCTCCACTTCACAGATGAAGAAGAGCCAATTTATATTTGGAAAGTTAAAGTCTACCATTATCTCTACTGTCCCCTCCTGTGCAGCCGGCTCCATCTGTTTATATAGATGACCCTCTATTTCCACTGAGACATTGGGAGGGGAGGTCTATAAATTACACCAGAAATCTTCTCAAAGCTCTCCTGGCTTTGAATCTCAACCTACAAAGTTTCAGCCTCCTCACACTCTTCATTGACCACTGTTAACAATCGCTTTTAAATCTCTTCTGACATGAACTACTTCCTCTCCTATTTGCCCTTTCCAAAAGAGTTTAAAACCTTGAATATAGGACACAGTGCGCACAGTGCCCTGGATATTGACATATATTGAAAAATTTGGGGAGGTATTGGGGTTCAAGGTATACCTGGCCAAGAGTGATATCTTGTCACTTGATCCACTCCTGTTTGCTGAACAACATGCTATAAAAGCATTAGAGATAGGGCTTGCCACCAAGAGCATAAAGTAGTTAGGGATACATATAGGGAAAATATCCTCCTCTCTATACACTTTAAACTAACCGCCGCCCCTACAGAAAATAAGAGCAGAGCTCCTGCACTGGGAGTCTCTACGGTTGAATATTTCTGGCAGAATACAACTTATAAAAATTATTAGCTTAGCGTGACTACTTTACCCCCTACAGACTCTAGCCCTACTATTGAAAGCAGCAGATATAAGGGATCCGAACAAAGCATTTACCAGATTCATATGGCAGGGCAAAAAGCAGATAATATCCCTAAAAAGCCTGTCCTGTACCAAGCCCTCTGAACTTTCTGGACGTAAGGCGATACAACCATGCCTCTTTACTGCGACATCTAATCGACTGGATACATGGCACAAACCACTTCTCTAATATACATCTGCAACAAGCACTCCTTCAGGGCTGTGGCTTGATAGCTGCCCTCCACCTACCCTATGCAAAATTTCCAAAATGAGCAAAACAGTGGACACTATTGAGGGACACCATTGCAATATAGAAGGTGTTGCGTAAACAATTTGGAATGTCGTATCAGATGTCAAAACATCTCACTCTGGAACAATCCAGAATTTCCAGCAGGTGGGACAAGTAAGATATCCTTACCTTGCAAACGAAAGGGCATTAATCGGATGCAAGCAATTAGTACCACTGACTCAATGCTTCACATTGAAGTAGGCAAATACTTAAAAAAAAACTTTCCACAAAACATTTTCATCATGCGATCAGCAAAACATGGCTTAAACTTACTCATCTTAGTCCATACGTCCATAAATCGCAGGCTGTTTCACCGAGGGCTCCGCTTACTGTGTGACGTTTCGGAGGTCACGCCTCCTTCCCCAGAGATGTAAGATTGAAGTACAAGTGAGCTTATATAGAGAAATCTCATGACATCTCTTTACCAGGATACAATTCCATAAAAAAATAATTTCCCCCTCTACATATACTTTCCTGAGCGCTTCTCTTACAATCAAATAATCCTATTACAAAAACACATTAAAATTACATAGTTCACTAAGCCCTTGCGGCTGTTATGCTTCCATCTTATCAATCCATATACCTTGCGTTGTAATAACTTCTTTTTAGTCTTATATATATCTGTCCCTGACACCTGTTCAAATATTATAATATACCTGCCCCTTTTCCTTAAAGTATTAAGCCACACCCATTTCATGTCTATCTTGTTTACCTTACTCCTCTTTAACCGCTTAGCGCTCCGCGCCGTAGCTGTACTGCGCAGCTTCCCACTATTGGCGCTCAGCACAGTACAGCTACTGCGGAGCGCATACTATTTTAGAATTGTCACCACGTCGCGAGACGTGGTGACAATCGGGATGGATTTGGGTGACAGAGGCAGGAGGAGTTCTCTCCGTCCCCCGACCCGACAATCAAATCGTCCCGCCGCCGATCGCCGTGATTGGCCAGTCAAACCTGACTGGCCAATTACAGCGATTTTAGGCTAAAAAACGTGCTTTTAGCACTTTCCTCTTCCTCCAGCGGCACCATTTGGTTGGTATCGTGGAGAGAGGAAAGAGCGTTACTGTGTGCACCAAATACACTTTTACACTATAATAGTGTTCTGATCCTTATCTGATCCCTATTGTTCCCTACAAATTCCATCCCTATCTGTTTTTCCTTGTTGTCCTGTGTGTTCCCTGTGTGATCGCTGTGTTGATCCCAGTGTCTCTTTTTTCGTTGTCCCTTCTGAACCCAAACGCACTTTTCAGTGCGCTGTGTTAGGTTGTTCTGCACTGGACGCACTTTTCAGTGCGCCGTGTGAATAGCGCTGCACAGAATCTTTAGCAGTCTTAGCGTTAGTTAGTTTGTCTTAGGGAAGCTAGGTGCATTTGTAGCGCCTTTTTGCGCGGTGCACATAGGTTTTTTTTCGGTGCCTGGTAATATTTTTTTCCAGAACGCCGTAGGTGTACCCGTACTTAGCTATTTTTTTGTGTGTGCCATCTGTGCGGTGGTCCGTGTGGTTTGGGTGCATTATCTTTTTTTTTGTGTGCTATCTGTGCGGCTTGTCCGTGTAGTTTAGTGCGCAATATTTTTTTTGTGTGCTATCTGTGCGGCTTGTCCGTGTAGTTTAGTGCGCATTATTTTTTTGTGTGTGCCATCTGTGCGGCTTGTCCGTAGTTTGGTGTGCATTACCTTTTTTTTTATGTGCTATCTGCGGCTTGTCCGTGTAGTTTAGTGCGCATTATTTTTTTGTGTGCTATCTGTGCGGCTTGTCCGTGTAGTTTAGTGCGCATTATTTTTTTGTGGTGTGCTATCTGTGCGGCTTGTCCGTGTAGTTTAGTGCGCATTATTATTTTTTGTGTGCCATATGTGCGCTGGTCCGTGTGGCTTGGTGTGCATTATCTTTTTTTTTGTGTGCTATCTGTGCGGCTTGTCCGTGCAGTTTAGTGCGCATTATTTTTTTGTGTGTGCCATCTGGGGCTGTCCGTTTTGTTTGGTGCGCATATGTTTTTTTTTTTGTGTGCTATTGTGCGGCTGTCCGTGTAGTTTAGTGCACATTATTTTTGGTGTGTCCATCTGTGCGCTTTGTCCGTGTAGTTTGGTGGCATTATTTTTTTTGTGTGCTATCTGTGCGGCTTGTCCGTGTAGTTTAGTGCGCATTATTTTTGTGTGCCATCTGTGCGGCTGGTCGTGTGGCTTGGTGTGCATATCTTTTTTTTTGTGTGCTATCTGTGCGGCTTGTCGTTGCAGTTATGATGCGCATTATTTTTGTGTGTCCATCTGTGCGGCTTGTCCGTGTAGTTTGGTGCGCATTATCTTTTTTTTTTTGTGTGCTATCTGTGCGGCTGTCCGTGTAGTAGTGCACATTATTTTTTGTGTGCCATCTGTGCGCTGCTTGTCCTGTAGTTTGGTGAGCATTATCTAATTTTTCTTGTTCTTATTTTTTTTGTGTGCAATGTCCTCAGAAGACGTACCACCGTGTTGGAGGCATATAACATGCTCGCCTCTGACACCGAGTCAGCTAGTGGGGATGATGGTCCCTTTTACCTATCATCATCCTCTGCTCATATTCCCAGTGACCTGGAAGGACCCCCAAGAAGGCGCCGTAGGGTTCCAGGGACTTCTGCAATTGAAGTGCCTGGGACTTTCTGGAGGAGAAGTTTCTGGGACTTCTGCAGGAGAAGTTTCTGGACTTCTGCAGGAGAAGCGTCTGGGGCTTCCACTGACCCCACATGGGTAGCCCCAGATAATTTATACCCCTCAGGTCCCTGACTTTTTGGCCATCCTGGCATTAACTTTGACACACAGGGTCAGAGCCAGAGCTTTTTTAAGTTTTTTTTGATGAGGAGCTGCTGAATAATTATATTTCAGACAAATCTCTACGCTGCACAACAATTGCCAAAACCCCACGTCCTTTTATGCACAACCCTACAGGTGGACCCCTGTCACTGCAGCAGAGATGCACAAGTATGGGGCATAATAACTCCTTATGGGGATAGTAAAGAAGCCTTCAATCAGGGACTATGGAGCATAGATATACTGTACCACACCCCCATGTTCCGCATGGCATGAGCAGGATGCGCTTTGAAGCCATCCATAAGTTTTTGCACTACACTGACAACCACAGCCCACCCAGAGGTGACCCCCAGTTTATGATCGGTTATTTAAGGTCAGGCCCATTAGATTCATTGTAGTGCCAAGTTTGCCCAGGCATATACTCCCGCCCAACCATGAGCATAGACGAGTCCCTCGTACATTCAAAGGGGAGACTTCAATTCCGCCAGTACCTGCCCAATAAGAGGGCAAGATATGGTGTGAAAATGTCTATAAGCTGTGCGAAAGTTCATCGGGTAACATAACAAGTTCAGGGTATATGAAGGAAGGACTCCACTATAGTGCCCCCAGAATGCCCCCCTTCCTGGGTGTTACAGGGAAGATAGTGTGGGATGTAGTGCACCCACTGCTGGACCAGGGCTACCACCTCTACCTGACAATTTCACACCAGCACACCCTGTTCCAAGTGCCTCACTTCCTGAAATACTGCGGCATGCGGCACTGTACGCAGAAATCAGAGAGGTCTCCCTAAGTCGCTGCTTGGGCCAACAAACCTTAAAAGGCACGAACGCAGGGCACTATGCAGCGACTCTGTATTGTGTTTGTTAAGTACAAGGACAAGAGAGAGGTCTCTTGTATTAACCACATACAGAGCACACCACACCCCTGTCCCAGTACGAGGTGGCAGTACAGAAACCCCCAAGCCAGACTGTATTTTGATTATAACAAATACATGGGAGGGGTGGACTTGTCTGACCAGGTGCTTCAGCCGTACAATGCCAGCGGAAGTCGAGGGTGTGGTACAAGAAGCTGGCCGTGCACATCGCAGATGCATTGATAATGCTTTTGTGCTGCATCGTCATATGCCGGCCAGAGGGGAACTTTCCTGGAAATTTCAAGAGAGATAAAGTACTTTCTTTTATAGACCAGAAGGGGGGGAGTGCTTAGCACAATCTGAAGTGAGGCCACATCGAATTGTACCAGGGCAGCACTTTTCCAGGAGTAGTTCCCCAAACAGCCCAAGCAAGGGAAGGGCACAAAAGAGGGTGAGGCGGTGCTCCAAAATGGCATGGAAGGCGAAGGACACCATTCATCACTGTGAGAACATGCCAGAAAAAACAGGGTATGTATGAAAGATTGTTTCCGAATTATCATACATCCTGGATTTTAGAGACCCTGTTGTTAACCCTGACGCACAGCTTATTACGATCAGCGCGCCTTCCTTCTAAGCCATGCCATGTGCCCAGACTGTAGGATACTTTCCCGTATGCTTTAACCGGGAGAAAAACATGCATCAATGATTTTAGGGGTTGTTCCCATGGCAGGCTGGGACAAAATGACAGAATAGATATTTTTTATATGCATATCCATTTTGCACTTTTTCAGGGTCCACCACTGTGGGTTAAAATGCTAAACTAACCCCTGAGATTAATTCATGGAGGGGGATGTAGTTTCAAAATAGGGTCAGTTCTTAAGGGGTTCTAACTGACTGGCCCTATGGCATCTACAAATCTTCATGATGACAAGAAGAAAAAAAAGTACAATGTCTGTGCCTCCAACAAGTTATTCCTTTTGAGCCTGCCCGTGTCACCATCACTACCAGAGTTGCCTCCTATGAGGGTCAGTTGCCCACACCGGGTAAGGAACCCGCAGACAGCATGATTTTGAATGGTGTTTTTTACCCAGTGGTAAGAGTTGGGCAAAATACTTCTTGTACACTTCAATTGACATGAGTAGGCAATTGTTATCTCTGCAGTACTCACTTGTGATTACAATTTGAGCCACACCTTAGGGGTTAAATGCTCATACAAGCACACTAATTCTTTGAGGGTGCCTTTCCAAATGGGTTCACGACTTGGGGGTTTTCTATTGTCTGGTACCGGGGGGGTACCCCCGCATACAATCTAGTGAAAACGAAGCTGAAAAAACCTAAATTGTGCTTCTTTCCGCCTGACCCTTTTGCCCGCCTGCCCACCTGTAAATTATTGGCACATGTGTATGGGTATTGCCGTACTCGGGACACCCGCCGAGAATGATTTTTGGGGTGTGTTTGTCTAAAGTGAGGCGTATGGGCACAGTATAGAGGCACTAAAAATGAATTTTAGATAAAAACGCAATTGTTACTCTGCACACACTTACTTTGCATTCATTTTGACCAGCGTGTTGGGGTAAATGCTCAATACAACCTAACATACATTCTTTGAGGGGCCCTTGTCCAAATGGTTCACTATTGGGGGGTTTCTATTGTACTGGTAACCTCGGGGGTACCCCCATTACCAATCTAGTGAAAACGAAGCTTGAAAACCTAAAATTTGCTTTCTTTCTCCCGCCCCTGCCTGCTTGCCCAGCCTGTAAATTATTGGACATGTGTGGTATTTGCCGTACTCGGACCACCCCAGAATGATTTTGGGGTGTTTCTTTGTAAGTGGCATGGGTTGGGCACAGTATATGAGGCACTAAAAATGACTTTTTTGAGATAAACAACCGCAATTTTTTACTCTGCACCATTTACTTGCATTCAATTTTGACCAGCGTGCGTGTCGGGGTAGTTAAAAATGCTCACCACACCACCGATAATTCTTTGAGGGGTCTAGTTTCCGTAATGGTATCATTATTGGGGGTTTCTATTGCACTGGCACCTCACGGGGCCCTGCCCATGACATGGCACTCCAAATCCAACGTGTGAAAACGGAGATGGAAAATCAAAATTTCACTCTTCGTTCTCATCCCTTCTGTGTGCCCGTCCTGTAAAATTATTGGCACATGTGTGGTATTGCGTACTCGGTACAACCCGCAGAATGATTTTTGGGGGTGTGTTTTGAGACAGTGGCATGGGTTGGGCACAGTATATGAGGCACTAAAATGACATTTTTTGAGAAAAACGCGAATTTTTACTCTGCACCATTTATTTGCATTCAATTTTGACCAGCGTGTCGGGGGTTAAAATGCTCACCACAACAACGATAATTCTTTGAGGGCTAGTTTCCGAATGTATCATTTATTGGGGGTTTCTATTGCACTGGCACCTCACGGAGGCACTGCCAACATGACATGGCACTCCACAATCCAAACGTGTGGAAAAACGAGATGGAACAATCAAATTTCACTCCTTCCGTTCTCATCCCTTCTGTGTGCCCAGTTGTAAATTAATGGCACATGTGTGGTATTGCCGTACTCGGGACAACCGCAGGAATGATTTTTGGGTGTTTGTCTGAAGTGGCATGGGTTGGGCCAGCAGTATATGAGGCACTAAAATGACTTTTTTGAGATAAAAAACGCAATTTTTACTCTGCAACCATTTACTTTGCATTCAATTTTTGACCAGCGTGTGGGGGTTAAAAGTGCCACCAACCACCGATAAATTCTTTGAGGGTCTATGTGGTCTATTTCTGTATGGTATCATTTATTGGGGTGGTTTCTATTGCACTGGCACCTTCACGGGCCTGCACACATGACATGGCACTCCAATCCAAACGTGTGAAAACGGAGCTAGGAAAATCAAAATTTTCACTCCTTCCGTTCTCATCCCTCTGTGTGCCCAGTCTGTAATTATTGGACATGTGTGGTATTGCCGTACTCGGACAACCCGCAAAATGATTTTTGGGATGTTTGTCTGAAGTGGCCATTGGTTTGGGCACAGTATATGAGGCACTAAAATGACATTTTTGAGAAAAACGCAATTTTTATCTGCACACCATTTACTTTGCATTCATTTTGACCAGCGTGTCGGGGGTTAAACAGGTGCTACCACAAACCACCGATAAATTCTTTGAGGGGTCTCAGTTTCTGTAATGGTATCATTTATGGGGGTTTCTATTGCACTGGCACCTCACGGCCCTCCTAGGGCCCAACATGACAATGGCACTCCAAATCCAAACGTGGAAAACGGAGCTGGAAAATCAAAATTTCACTCCTTCCGTTCTCATCCCTCTGTGTGCCCAGTCCTGTAAATTATTGGCACATTGTGTGGTATGTGCTGTACTCGGGAAACCCGCAGAATGATTTTGGGGTGTTTGTCTAAGTGCATGGGTTGGGCACATATGAGGCACTAAAAATGACTTTTTTGAGATAAAAACGCAATTTTTTACTCTGCACCATTTACTTTGCATTCAATTTGACCAGCGTCGTGGGGGTTAAAATGCTCACCAACAACCAGGGTAAATTCTTGTAGTGGGGTCTAGTTCTATTGTAATGGTATCATTTATTGGGGGTTTCTATTGCACTGGCACCTCACGGGCCCTGCCAACATGACATGGCACTCCAAATCCAAACGTGTGAAAACGGAGCTGGAAAATCATAAAATTTCACTCCTTCCGTTTCTCTCCCTCCTGTGTGCCCAGACCTGTAATTATTGGCACATTGTGTGGTATGCCTGTACTCGGGACAACCCGCAAAATGATTTTTTGGGATGTTTGTCTGAAAGTGGCATGGGTGGGTCACAGGATATGAGGCACTAAAATGACATTTTTGAGAAAAAACGCAATTTTTACTCTGCACCATTTACTTTGCATTCATTTTGACCAGCGTGTCGGGGGTTAAAATGCTCACCACAACCACCGACTAATTCTTTGAGGGGTCTAGTTTCTGTAATGGTTCATTATTTGGGGTTTCTATTTGCAACGGCACCTCACGGCCCTGCCAACATGACCATGAGCACACCGAAATCCAAACGTGTGAAAACGGAGTGGAAAATCAAAATTTTCACCTCCTTCCGTTCTCATCCCTTCTTGTGTGGCCCAGTCTGTAAATTATTGGCACATGTGTGGTATTGCTGTACTCGGGACAACCCGCAGAAATGATTTTTGGGGTGTTTGTCTAAAGTGCATGGGTTGGGCCAATATATGAGGCACTTAAAATGACTTTTTTGAGATAAAAACGCAATTTTTACCTCTGCACCATTTACTTTGCATTCAATTTTGACCAGCGTGTCGGGGGTTGATTAAAATGCTCACCACAACCACTGAGGTAAATTCTTTGAGGGGTCTAGTTTCCCGAATGGTATCATTTATTGGGGTGTCTATTTGCACTGGCACCTCACGGGCCAGCCAAGACATGGCACTCAAATCCAAACGTGTGAAAACGGAGCTGGAAATCAAAATTTCACTCCTTCCGTTCTACATCCTGTCTGTGTGCCCAGTCTGTAATTATTGGCACATGTGTGGTATTGCTGTACTCGGACAACCCGCAGAATGATATTTGGGGTGGTTTGTCTGAGTGGCATGGGTTGGGTCACAGTATATGAGGCACTAAAATGACTTTTTTGAGATAAAAACGCAATTTTAATATGCACCATTTACTTTGCCATTTCCCTACGTTGCTTCAATATACTTGACAGCGTGTCGGGGGTTTGGTAATAAATGCCACCACAACCACCGATTAAATTCTTTGAGGGGTCTAGTTTCGTAATGGTATCATTATTGGGGTTTCTATTGCACGGCACCTCAGGGCCCTGCCCCCAACATGACATGCTCCACAATCCAAAGATGTGAAAACGGAGCTGGAAAATCAAAATTTCACATCCTTCCGTTCTCACCCTTCTGTGTGCCCAGTCTGTAAATTATTGGCACATGTGGGTAGTTGCCCTGTACTCAGGACAACCCGCAACTATGATTTTTGGGGTGTTTGTCTGAAGTGGCATGGGTTGGGCACGTATATGAGGCACTAAAATGACTTTTTTTGAGATAAAAACGCAATTTTTACTCTGCACATCTTTGCACAATTCAATTTTGCACCAGCGTTTTCGTATGGGTCGGGGGTAAAATGCTCACCACAACCACCGATAAATTTCTTTGAGGGGTCTAGTTCCGAAATGGTAATCATTATTGGGGGTTTTCTATTGACTTTTTCTCAGGGGCTCTCAATTACACTGTGGCACCAAAAAATTGCAGCCAAATTGGCTTTATTCCAAATTCCCAAGTATCGCTCACCTACTCTGTTACTGGACATCGTCGTGTGCGGGAACAGCAAGCTGACATCGCACATGTTGGTATTACCGTACTCGGAAGAAGCAGGGCAAGGCCATTAAGGACTATATATTTCATTCAAAATACCTTCTGCATGTATCCATTTTAGGCTTAAATTGGACAGATGTGAAAATCCCAAAACAAATTTCAAAATTTCACTCCACTTGTTCATTATGCTCCGAAAAATAATTAAGGTTTTAAAGGGACGTCTTAATGCTGATTTGAATAGGTTTAGAGAGGTTCTAAGGCTTAATACAAATGGCCGTCGTACTTGTGGGAAAGGTATATAAGTACAAAGCCTGTTAAGCACTTCCCAACGCTGCGTTGATCACCAAAAATAGTTCGCATTTTTCAACATTTTCACGCAAATCTTGAGAAGTTGCTAACTACAATTTCAACCTTCTCAAATCAATTAAAAAAGCAATGGGAAAACTTGAAACAAAATTATATGGATAATAAAAGAAGACCAATGGCAAAAGGCTTCGTCTATTAAAAAAACATTCGAATGGTATCACTGTTTGTCTAAAAGGGTCTGACTATAATAAGTTATGAAACTTGAAAATAGTCATTTTTTTCAAATTTTTCCTAAATTTTTGATTTTTACCCCCCAAAAAGGAACGGATCACCGAAATGACACTACTACATAAACTACAATGTCTCACGAGAATAATCTCAAAAATCACAGAGATATCTTAAAGCGTTGAAAAGTTATTACCACGAAGAGACACTGGTCAAATTTCAAAAAAAGTTGTGAGCCTTACCTGCAAAACGGCTGCGTCCTTAAGGGTTAAAGGCCCTGTTCACAACTGTCTTTTGCTAGCAATAATTGTTTAATAGTAGATATGTGTTCATTGTGCTTCATCGGTTTTATACTCCGAGAGGTTACAGCCATTTCCACAGGGGCATTTCAACTATTGCAGTAAAAAATCCATTAATTGAAATCTTCAAGCCTTTTCTTGGGTGATTTACGCACGCCCCCTTAATAAACTCGTGCAATGTTGGCATGATAGACAACCAGTAGCAAAGCGGTGTGTACCTAAACTTGATTTGCACCGTTTTTTATTTCACCCACTTGTCAGATTTGATCAATGTATTAGCAATAGATTTTCCTTTCCTATATAAACAAACATTGGTTTCTCCTTAAATAAATGCCCTTTTCTTTTTAGGATGTTCCCGAGATTCATCATATGAGGATTTCCCGTATTGTTTAGCTGCATCTTCTGCTACTTTTTTTCATACCCTAGGTCTACAAACTTTTAACAATTGACGGATGTATATGTTTTACTCCTCATTGTACTGCAAATGCGCCTCCGCCTCACAAATTGTCCCTTGGGTATTCCTGCTGAAACCATTCTGGAGATGTTGACTGTCCCTTTTAATAAATTATTCCTAGCCGATGGTTAGTATAAAGGATAGTACCAAACCTACTTGCACCTTCTTCTTTTCTTACCTCAATATCCGGATAATGTATCATATTTTGCTCTTTTTTCAGGACAAACTCAATAAGGCCCCTTCCACACTAGCATTGCAGATCACGTCAGAGTTTGATCAGGGTGCGATCAGGATTTAGTCTGTGAAAAACTGACATTTTCGAGCACAGAGCATCATCATTTAGTCAGAGTTTGTTCAGTGTCTCAGTTTTTTCATGCGCAATTTCAATGCAATTTCAATGCATTTTTCACGCACAGTAAGTGTGCGTGAAAGGACTCAGGACTGAGCTCTTATCTTTTCTATGGCAATTGATGCGTGAAAAACGCATTGCACTTGCATGTGTCTCAGAGTGCAATGTGTTTTGATCGCTCCCATAGACTTGTGTAGTGCGCTTTTCATGCGCGTGAACTTGCAAAGTAGAGCATTTCGAGATTTAACACTGTGTTAAAAAATGCACAGTCTGAAAAACGCTATTGATTACAATAGGTCAGAGTGCAATAGCAGCTTCTGCCACGTCACAAAGCACGAAATTTGAAAGAGATGTAAAAAGATATATCAAATGAATAGGGATATATACATGGAGTGAAGAGAAAGAGGTTAAGATGTTAAAGAGAGGAAATACTTACACCTCAACCGAGAATGAGATGGTGACACAGATTCTAATTTATACAGAAAGAAAACATCAAATAAAGAAAAAAAATAAGACAAAATTTTTTTAGAGCAGAGCATCACAACGTAGCAAGGCAGTAGACAACCCGCCAGAAACAAAAAAAGAAATAGAGAACTTGGCCTTCAAAAGCTCAACAAAAATGAAACTAGTGTGAAACAAAGGACGGGGCTTTGTTCCATTCCAAGCAATTGACAAATAGATTTTCATATAATTCTGTAGGAATCTCCACGCAAATGTTTTTCTAAGGTAAATTAAAAAAAAAAACGGAAAAAACTAATGAAATCCCCATCGATTATTTTGATACGGAGTATCCCTGAATTTCTTGTTACTCATGAGGTCTTGTTAACCCACCGACACTAGTTTTCAGCTCAATGACCAGACTCGATTTTCATAATCTGACATGTCTCACGATAATTGGTTAACTTCGGAACGCTCTTAACATCCGCAGTGATTTTGAGATGTTTTCGTGACACATTGTACTTCATGTTAGTTATAAAATTTAAGTGATAGTTTTGCATTCGTTCTGAAAAAAGAAAATTTGGCAAAAGTTTGTAAAAATTCGTCATTTTCCAAGTTTGAAATGTTCGCTTTCAAGACAGGAAGTAAAACTACCCAAAAAGCGTGTGATATATTGGTGGTGGGAATATTTTATGCATCCTCTCACTTTTCTAGGATGTTATGAGGCGCAGAATTTAGGTGCCATTTTTCTCATTTTCATGAAAATCCCCAAAACTCCACATTTTGAGGGACAACTCAGCTTCCAAGTGACTTTGAAAGGCCTAAATAATAGTAAAACCCCAAAATTACCCCACTATAGAAACTTACCCCCAACTTATGTAAAACAACTTTATTAAGTCCATTAACTTTAAGTGTTTCACATGGGTTTTAAAACAATATGGACTGCGATTATGAAACTATGGAATTTTTTTGGAAATACATTCATTTAGGCACAAACTGACAGTTTCAGAAATATAATTAAATGATGAAACGCACTGCAACGTTTGATGCCCAATTCCTCCAGATGTACTGATACCACATACGTCCAGTTGGCCAATGGAGCGCCATTCACTGCAGATTTGTATTGTCACATTGTACTGACCTATACATTTTTATTTTTTTTTGTAATGCAACATATGAGGGCTTAATTTTTTACGGAATGAGATACAATGTTAGATAATTCATTTAGGAGGGTGTTATGCTAATTCCTGAGATTTTATTAACTATTTCAAGGGGGACACAAACAAAGTCATCAATTTTTATTTTGGATTTTTAGCATTTTTTTTCCCCCGCTCACGTAATGTAAAAATAATATTTTATCTTTATTTTCTGGTTCACTACGATTGCGGTGATACCTCATTTATATAGTTTTTCTTATCTTTGCTCAATTTTCCTGAGCAAAACCAATATTGGAGAATATCGCATTGTTTTTACTATTGACAACTTTTTATTGCCATAACTTCTGTATTTTTATGTTGTCAGACCTGGTTGAGGGCTTATTTTTTGCGAAAAGAGTTGTTCTTTTCAGTCGTATCATATTAGGGAATGTAGCTTTTTTTTATCACTTTTTAGAACATTTTTTGTGATGGTGTTTGATGAAAAATTGTATATTACGGGAAGTTTTTCGTAGTTTTTTTTTTCATCGTTCACCGAGCGGGTTCAATATTGATTTAGATTTATTGTACAGATTAATACGGACGCGGTGATACCAAATATGTACATTTATCGTGTGTTTTTGTGTTTTATATACTGTATTTGCATTATATGTGTAACTGGGGAGATTATGGGACTTTATTTTATTTATTTAATTATTATTATGAAATGATTTAATCTTTTTTTTTTTACTTCAACATATTTTCCACATTTTGGCTTGAATAAGCGATCATCCGATCGCTTATTCAAGCCTCTACACTGCAATACACTTGTATTGCAGTGTAAAGTGTAAGTGACTGAGCATGCCGCGCATGCTCAGTTACTTACAGCCGGGTCCTGCCAGGAAGGAAGAGGAGCCGACAGCCTCGGGTCACTCGTCGGGACCCGGGGCAGCGGCAGGAGGGATCGGATCCCCCGGTAAGCACACCGGTGGGGTCCGATCCACGGGGGACACACTTGCACGCCGCGGTCATGCTTGACCGCGGCGTGTAAGGGGTTAAACACCCGGGATCGGAGTTTTTCCGATCCCGGGTGTTAGTGCCGGGTCTGGGCTGTGATATCACAGCCCGACACCGGCACTATACTGACCCGATGTCCCGAAATCTTCTTCTGACGCGGCGCCGTAGAAAGGTGTCGCGTCAGAAGAAGTACCCTTAATGACCGACGTAGAATCCCGATAGGGCGGTCATTAAGGGGTTAAGATGCATTAGTTAACCTATTATTTTCATATACTTGCTAAATGCTGAAAACTAAGATGAGGCCAGACTATGGATAAAGACTGATAACAGAGCCCTGTGCAGTGAAAGAATGTGGCCTTGGCTGATTTAAGATACCACCCACTCCAAGAAGAAACAGAGCCTTTGTTCCTGCGATGATCATATTATAATTTACTAACCAATGAACTACGGACATTACTTCTTATCTTTGGCAAGCCCAGGTGCAGCCCACTGAAAGTTCTGTATATTCCTTTATGACGTGAATAAAATTACACACATCTGCCTAGCCTTGCAGAGATTTAGATATTTTACCATACGTTGTCTTGGTCTAATTTCTTCTGAGCTCAACTTTGTGACTTTTATCAGTTATTAGAGAACCTGAGGTTGTGTGAACAAGGACAAAACTCGATTGTCATCGATGAAATAATGCAAATGTAAAAAAACAAAATCTTCTAACATTCCAAGAAAAGAAAAAGAAGCCCTTGAAAATTTGAGAACGGATACGTCTATAATTATTAAAAAGGCGGACAAAGGGTGGGTGACGGTGATTATGAACAAGGAGGACTATCGCTGTGAAATACTATCCCAATTGAGTGATGGGGTAGTGTATCAGGAACTAACGGATGATCCTACTGCTATACTGGAAAAGTTGGTGAATAATGGCATTATTTCTGAAAGAGTCTATAAAGCTCTAAAAAATTATTACCCAAGAGTGCCCATCCTATATTTATTGCCCAAAGAGCATAAGGGCCTACTTCCTCCACCTAGAAGACCCATAGTACGGAGTGTGAATTCTGTTCTACAAACGTTATCTGAGTATCTTGATTCATTCTTGCAAAAAATTGTGAAAAAATTTCCTAATTGACTAGATGACACTAATGGGTTTTTAGAGAG
This sequence comes from Engystomops pustulosus, assembly GCA_019512145.1. Taxonomy (NCBI): domain Eukaryota; kingdom Metazoa; phylum Chordata; class Amphibia; order Anura; family Leptodactylidae; genus Engystomops; species Engystomops pustulosus. Next base: position 55,957,929 of record CM033649.1, read on the forward strand.
ATTAAATGAGGTTGATGCATGTGAAGTACAGTGGATGTGTACTTTAGATATTAAGAGTCTATATACGAATATCCCATAAGAAGAAGGTGTAGAGGCAGTTAGGGAAGCATTATGTAATGATTCTGAACTTGGGAATAGATTCATACAATTCCTCATGACTAGCGATGCTCGGGTGCTCGTTATTCGAGACGAACTTTTCCCGATGTTCGAGTGCTCGTCTCGAATAACGAACCCCATTGAAGTCAATGGGAGACTCAAGCATTTTTCAAGGGGACCAAGGGTCTTCACAGGGAAGCTTGGCTAAACACCTGGAAACCTCAGAAAATGATGGAAACACCATGGAAATGGACAGGAAACAGCAGGGGCAGCATGCATGGATGCCTCTGAGGCTGCTTAATCGCACCATTATTGGGATCATATCTTGGTTAATCCCTGCGCTGAGTGATTTTGCTGATAAAATAGATGATAACATTATGATAATGAAGCTCTGTTGCTTCTATGGCTGGTTGAGTGCTTCTCCTAGCACACGAGTTATTTACTGCAGGAGAGGATGAAGGCAGAATAATCAATTGCTGCACCATCCCCCAGCTGCTGTGTATGAGTCATCCAGCTCAGGTTGATTAGTCATGCTTGACTAACCACGATTTGTAATTCCAAGCTCCCTTGTGTAATGTGTTGATCAAAGCAACCATGCTGTCCCAGCTTTCGCAAGGTCCTGCATGTTATTATTGTTTTTACAGCAAAACCACTCAGCTCAGGGATTAACCAAGATATGATCCTGCATCAGTGTAGCTACAGCATTCTCAAGGTATGTTTGCTTCATAATGCATCAAATCAAATGGTAGTTTTCCTTTAACACCATTGAACTATTCGGTGTATGGAAATATTAGAGGGACCGTGAAATGAAAGATTCATGGAAGGTGATAGACGTCTACAAGGCACATGTATCAAACTTTTGGCTTGCCTTTTTCTTACATTTTTGAGACTTTTCATGGTGCATGTGCTCATTTGTAACTTTTTTTGCGCCTGTCTCCCTTCAAAGTTCGCCATTGTCTAGATCTCTGCAGTGTTCCCTGATTTATCGCCTGATACCTGAGTTATTTTAGACTGCTTTGATCATGAACCCGATTAAGTTAAGGCTCTCATATCTCTTGGCCTGATTATTGCCTTACTATGGCTGTCTGGGATAAGAGGAACAGGATACATTATATCTTAATTTGTCAGATCAACTGTTCTCTCAGAAGATAAGTAGCTGTCAGAATGTCTTCCTCAGTCATATTCCAGGCTCTTACCAGGGGAGTATGTCAAGGCTTATGGGCCCTGCTACAAAAATTAAGCCTGAAACAAGCAACAAAATGAGGACCACATGAAAGACCAGCCCCAATGCTAACAAAAATGCACCAAAAATCTGCACTGGATTACACACCCACAAAAACATGGAAACAACTCAGGCTCCCTCTGGTGCTTCACTTGTCTAAGCCTGTACCACTGCCTCTTGAGTGAGAAGACCAACTGTCTCCCCGAAACGGGAGGATGTGACACTAATACTCCCTCACAAAAGGAGGATGTGACACTACCACAACCATCACCAAGCCTGTCTGCACCATCCCAGGGAAGCATTCAGATTTCTATCCCTCAAACAATGTCTAAAAAGCAGAAGTTTGGCTCAACTTACCACCGAGCTCTGGTCCTGACTTAGGAGCATTGCAAAATTCCTGGCCTTTAAAAAACTACCATTCTGGCTGGTGAAGAAGGAGAGCTTTAAAAATCTTCAGCCAGCGGCTGTAACACAATGTGGCACATTTACTTACCTGTCCAGAGGAGTTCCCCGAAAGTGCATTGTCCAATGATAATGCGCTCTGCCGCTATTCACTAAGATTGTGCGTCCAATATCCTGCATGTATCGTTTCCCCACTCAGGTCCGCTGGAGTTCACCTTCTTCTTCCTGGTGTATGTAAGTGCTTGATCTTGCGACACAATTTGAAAGTTCAATTCCCGGGCTCAGTCCGAATCAGTCGGATCATCCGACGGCCCTGCCTGATTTTGCAGACGTCAGAGCTGCTGCATAAAGTTTGTACCGTGTGCACTTTTTGCATTTACAACCTGCTGCTGCTCACCTATATTTGCACTGCAGAGGAACTTTGGCCTTCACCTCATATGTGATATACCAACCAGGTGGAATTCCACTCTACATACGCTTGAAACGGTGTGTTAGCAGCACTTAGCAGCATAAACACACAGTTTTTCACTCATGTACACATTTATATACTCTTACACAGATAAGCACACATATAGAGCATATACATATCACATACACACACATACAGTGCCAAATACTGACATCGTCCGTTACAGCATAAATCCAATTTTATTGAACAAACCTCCAATGATAACAGTATATTCTTCAAAATTTAAAAAAATTCAAAATGCACAATTTCAAAATCATCATGCACAGCAGAGTTTCACAACATTTTATAGTTTGTAAAGAACTGATAATTGTCATTTGTTGAATTTCCAGAATTACTGTAAGAAAGCAGCGGCTGAAATGCCATTACAAACCAGCAAACACATATTTGCAGCTGCTGGTGCCTCTGGAGTCCCATGAAACTCAAGGTGTAGGATCCCTTAAAAACTTGCTGTGGTGCATAAACCTACTATTCAGCCACCCCTAAACAGTACTCAGAAGCAGAAATGGTTGCAGTGGGCCCAGACATACATGAAGACAAATTTTTAAACAATCTTGTTTACTGATGAGTGTAGTACAACCCTGGATGGTCCAGTATTTCTGGTTCCTGAATATGTTAAAATGACCTCTGCAAAGTATATAGAGTTTCTGACTAACCACTTTCTTCCTTGGTGCAAAAAGAAGAATCATGCCCTCCAGAGCAAAATCATCTTCATGCATGACAATGACTCATCTCATGGTGCAAAGATACCTATGTGTCATTGGCTGCTATGGGCATAAACGGAGAGAATATCATGGTGTGGCCACCATCTTCCCCTGACCTCAACTCTATGGAGAACTTTTGGAGTATCATCAAACAAAAGATCTATGAGGGTGGGAGGCAGATCACAACACAACACCAACTCTGAGAGGAATTCCAGCAGGAGCTCTCCAAAAACACACAAGTTCAATGGATGCCAGAATTGTGAAGGTGATATAAAAAAGGGTTCCTATGTTAACATTTTAACTTGGCTTGTTAGGATCTTTTGGATTGAAATAGTTTATGATTTCAGTGAATGTGACCTCCTAATGTTGCCAATTCAACAAATTACCATTTTTATTTCTTTACAGCCTATAAAATGTTTTGGTGTAAAATAATTTGGAACTGTGTATTTTGAGTTTTTTTTAAATTTTGAAGAATATACTGTTATCACTGGAAGGTTTGTTCAATAAAATTCAATTTATATTCTAAGGGGTAAGTACTTTTTTCAAAAAGGGCTGCCAATATTCAAAAAGAGCTCTAGACCTAGTAATTATAGGCCTGTAAGTTTAACTTCACCATTGTGGGTAAAATATTGTAAGGTAGACTACATACAAGAATATATGACATCATGGGTTTATTGAGGATAGTATAGCACATGATCTGTTTTTATGACGAGGTGAGCAGATGTCTGGACAGTAGAGCAGCTGTGTATTGCAAAGGCATTCAACACTGTCTCTCATAGATGCCTAACTGGTGAAACAAGGTTTATTGATTGAAAAGTGGTACATCATGGGCTGTACCCCAAGGTTCTGTGCTGAGCCCATTATTATTTAGCTTGTTTATTAATTTTAGAATCAGAATAATCAGAATTTATAGCACTATGTCAGTTTTTGACAGAAAATACCAAGCTTTGTAGTACATACATTCTATGGAGGATGTTCAAAGGCTGCAAGCTGAATTGGACCCCTCGGGATTAATAATCTGCATGCAGAATATGTCCTTGCTGGAATAAGTCTGGGAGAGTCTCTAGTTGAGAAGGACCTGGGGGAACTAGTTGATCATAGATTAAATGACAACAGGCAATGTCAATCAGCTGCTCCCAAAGACAGCAAGATCCCGTCATGTATCAAAAGAGTTATGGACCGGTAAGGACTAGAGATGAGCGAGCACTAAAATGCTCGGGTGCTCGTTATTCCAGACGAACTTTTCCCGATGCTCGATAGCTTGCCTTGAATAACGAACCCCATTGAAGTCAATGGGAGACTCGAGCATTTTTCAAGGGGACCAAGGGTCTGCACAGGGAAGCTTGGCCAAACACCTGGAAACCTCAGAAAATGATGGAAACACCATGGAAATGGACAGGAAACAGCAGGGGCAGCATGCATGGATGCCTCTGGGGCTGCTTAATTGCACCATTATGCCAAAATTATGGGCAACAGCATGGCGATGACAGAGTGACCAAATGAGGCTAGATAGCATCTAAAACATCCAATAATTGACCCTGACACTATAGAAGACGGCATGCAGTGGCAGCAGCAGCAGCGGCAGGCTAGAGAGTGGCATGGCGACATACCCCAAATGGACTCAGGCTTCAAACCAATTAAAAAAATTCCTTTTGGCGAGGATTACGTGTAGCACTGTATGTATCAGTATTTTGCCTGGTTAAGGCGGCAGAGAGGAACCAAAGGAGGTGAGCAAGAAGCGCTGAAATGATTTCCTATGTGAACAAAAGGTTGACGGTATATTTAGTCGATAACACAGCATGGTGGCGACATAGTGACCAAGTTCCATAACGTATCTGGTGAAACACCCGAAAAATGAGCCTGACAGCTCGTTTGATAAGGGGGTGACATGTGGAGGCAGCCATGGAGACGACTTCCATGATTAAGAGCGACAGTATGGGGCATCCATATTGCGCTGCTATAATTGAAACTTCAGGTCTCCAGCATGGCGTTCCATTATGCAGTTCCATTATGGTGAAACTGGTGAAACACCTGAAAATTCTGCCTGACACAGCTCGTTTGATAAGGGGATGATGTGCTGTATATCCTCTCCGGCTCCAGCGTCTGGGGTATAGACAGTTGAAAGTTGCGCATGGAGACATTGGTGGACGCTGTGGAGGATCGTGGAGGCGAAATGGACAGGAAACAGCAGGGGCAGTATGCATGGATGCCTCTGAGGCTGCCTAATCTTGGGATGAAGCTGGCGGTCCGCTGCCAAGCGAGCTTTCGCCTGTCCAAGCCCCTGTCTCTCGGCTCCTCCCCACCCAAAATGGGCCTGGGGGCCAGAAATGTTTACTTTGAAAAAATTATAATTTTCAAAGCAGGTGGGGTCGTTTGAATATTTCATCTAGGAATAATGGAATAGCATAGCGGTTCTATTTTTAATTGTTTTTTTCGGAAATGGTTCCATGATTAAGAGCGACAGTATGGGGCATCCATATTGCGCTGCTATGATTGCAACTTCAGGTCTCCAGCATGGAGGCGACAGATGGGCCGAGTTCCATTATGTATCTGGTGAAACACCTGAAAATTCTGCCTGACACAGCTCGTTTGATAAGGGGATGATGTGCTGTATTTCCTCTCGCGCTCCAGCGTCTGAGGTATAGACAGCTGAAATTTGCGCATGGAGACATTGGTGGACACTGTGGAGGATCGTGGAGGCGAAATGGACAGGATACAGCAGGGGCAGTATGCATGGATGCCTCTGAGGCTGCCTAATCTTGGGATGAAGCTGGCGGTCCGCTGCCAGGCGAGCTTTCACCTGTCCAAGCCCCTGTCTCTCGGCTCCTCTCCACCCAAAAAGGGCCTGGGGTCCAGAAGCGTTTACTTTGAAAAAATTATAATTTTCAATGCAGACGGGGGCTACAAACAACACTTCTAAGAACCTTTTGTATAAGATCAAGTGTAGTACTGTTCTTACAAGTAATTGGCTTGGTTATGGCGGGTGAGGGGAATGTAAACAGATGCCCAAGAAGCGCTGAAATAATATCGGTAAATGATAAAAGTTTGCCAGTATATTTTGTGGATAACACAGCAGGGTGGTGACAAAGTTAACAAGTTTGATGTGGAAGCCATGAAAACAACCCAAAATTCTGCCTGACACAGCTCGTTTGCTAAGGGGACGATGTATGGAGTCAGTAAGGTAGTATTAGATTAAAGGTGCTGCAGTTAAAACTATGTTAGTTGGATCTTGGGATGGAGTTGGCAGTCCGCTGCAAGGCGAGCTTTCTCCTGTCCAAGACCCTGCCTCTCGGCTCCTTCCCACCCAAAAAGGGCCTGGGGGCCAGAAGCGTTTACTTTGAAAAAATTATAATTTTCAAAGCAGGCGGGGGCTACAAACAGCACTTCTAAGAACCTTTTGTATAAGATCAAGTGTACTACTGTTCTTATAAGTAATTGGCTTGGTTATGGCGGGTGAGGGGAATGTAAACAGATGCGCAAGAAGCGCTGAAATAATATCGGTAAATGATAAAAGTTTGCCAGTATATTTTGTGGATAACACAGCAGGGTGGTGACAAAGATAACAAGTTTGATGTGGAACCATGAAAACAACCCAAAATTCTGCCTGACACAGCTCGTTTAGCTACATGGGCGACTTTGGGAGGCAGCTATGGAGATGATGTGTGGAGGTAGCAATGGAGACAACATGTGGAGGCAGCTATAGAGACAATTAAATTTGGATAGTGCCTGTATGTGGCAGTCCAAAAAAGTTTTCAAACCAGAGGAGCAGGTAGGTGGTCCTCCAGAAAAATTAAATACATAAAGTACCTGTATGTGGCACTCCCAAAAATTGTTTAAAACAGAGGACCGGGTAGGTGGCCCTCAAGAAAAATTAAATACACAGAGTACTATAGCTAGAGCCAGTTGGCCCTGGCAAAAAATAGCCAGTTTCCTCTGCTTTAGTGTACAAAGAGGAGGAGAAGGAGGAAAATGAGGAGGAGGAGTGCATACATTATTCAGGTTGAGCTTCTTTCACCTGGTGGAGAATGGAAATCCTGAGAAATCCAGGCTTTATTCATCTTGATAAGCGTCAGCCTGTCAGCCCTGTCAGTTGACAGGCGTGTACGCTTATCGGTGATGATGCCACCAGCTGCACTGAAAACCCGCTCAGACAACACGCTAGCGGCAGGGCAGGCAAGAACCTCCAAGGCGTACAGCGCCAGTTCGTGCCACATGTCCAGCTTTGAAACCCAGTAGTTGTAGGGAGCTGTGTGATCATTTAGGACGATGGTATGGTCAGCTACGTACTCCCTCACCATCTTTCTGTAAGGATCAGCCCTACTTTGCCGAGACTGGGAACAGGTTACAGTGTCTTGCTAGGGTAACATAAAACTGGCAAAGGCCTTGTAAAGCGTACCCCTTCCAGTGCTGGACAAGCTGTCTCCTCGCCTACTCTCCCTCGCTACTTGTCCCGCAGAAGTACGCCCTCTGCCGCTAGCGCTGTCAGAAGGGAAATACTGTTTCAGCTTGTGCACCAGGGCCTGCTGGTATTCATGCATTCTCACACTCCTTTCCTCTCCAGGGATGAGAGTGGAAAGATTTTGCTTGTACCGTGGGTCCAGGAGAGTGAATACCCAGTAATCGGTGCTGGAATAAATTCTTTGAACGCGAGGGTCACGGGATAGGCAGCCTAGCATGAAATCTGCCATATGCGCCAGAGTCCCAACGTGCAAGAATTCACTCCCCTCACTGGCCTGACTGCCCATTTCCCTCACTCCCAAAATCCTCTTCTTCTGCCATTACACGCTGAACAGTGAAGGACGAGCAATGCTCCCTCTTCGGTCTCGCCAACATTCTCATCCTCTAACCTCCTCGATATGCGCTGAGAAGAACAGACCTGAGGGTGCTTGGCTATCAACAAGGGAAATCTTCTTACCCCGTCTTGTGACGAGTGCGCAAAGCCTTATGACTTCATGCTGACCGAGGTTTTCAACAGGCCAAGGCAGGATGATGAGGCTGATGATGGCGCATCGCCATGACCATCTGTGTATGACTCCTCAAAGTATACTAGCACTGACAGATATCAGACATCCACGTCACTCCGCATTGAGGACTGAGGAAGCTGACTGACCTGAATACCAGTTTGGTGGAAGTTGACATCTGGCAGTCTACATCTCTTGCGCTGTATATAAACTCTGGATTACATGGTTAATGTTGAATTCCACCTCAGTGGGCAGTCGCAACAAAGTCAGTGAGCGGGCAGTTGGAGGCGGCGCTGCGCTGCCCTGAGTGGGCAGATCTGGTGCTGGATTTCCTGAAAGGCGCACAGATGCGGCGCACATTCGCGAGCAAACGACAGATTGGGGTTGTCTTGAGGAACCGCTGAACTATGAGGATTTAAACACAGGGCCCAGGTATGGCACATGTGTCAGTCTGGCCGAAGTTGCAGAGAGCCGCTACCAGGTAGGTCGTTGTCACACACAACCATGCTGGCTTCAGGTTCAGCGGGTGCCAGCCACAGATAAAGTGCTGCGCTTGATGCCCTGTTAATACTTCTTGGGCGGTGTGCTTTTATGCCTAGGCTCAGCAGCAGAGTTTTGCAGAACCTCGCAGCTGTGCCTAGAGCTACCGACTGATGGCGCCATGCACACGGATGGAATTCGGTGGAGGAGGGGTGGGAGGAGGAGGAGACGAGAGGCATAGTAGGAACTGGAGACTGAGGCCGGGAGCCAACGCAATCATCGCGGTCAGCAGATATGAGCAGTCCAGGGGTCAGACTCGGTCCCAACCTCCACCAAGTTAACCCAATGTGTCCATCAGCAATATATTAGTGCGACATGCCACGGCAGCACTCGTCACGTGGCACGTGGGTCAGGTGGACCTTGTCAGAAAAGTAGTGGTGGCTGGAGGGGACTTCCGAATACGAGGGCGCGGCCGCCGCCTGAGGTTGTGAAAGGCTACGGTCTCTACCAGCTATAAGGGCAAGCATCTCCAGCTGAGTAAATTTGGAGATGTGGACTTGAGGGCTTGGGGTGTGGGTGGGTGGTTGACTGGACTTTCCTCTTGCGCTTCCACGCGCTGGGGTCTATGGAGAGGAATGCTGCGCATGAGCGGACCATTGGGGATTGTTGGAGGATCGTGGAGAGCGAAGTGTTGTTGGGTTTCGCAACGGGAGGTGTTTGGCCGCAGGGGTCTGGGCAGGGGGCCTGAACTAGCAGAGGCAGCAAGGACACAAGTGGGAAGGAGCAGGTGTGTGTGAACGGGACTTGGTTCCATGAGGGGTGTTTAGATTCATATGCCGCGAGCATTGGGGTGGGGTCTTAAGCTGGTGGGGTGACCAATGTAGATCCTGGTTGGTCACAGGTTGCACACAAAGTCCGGCGGGATTACAGGTTTCTTAAAAGAACTTCCAGCCTTCCGAAAATTAGCCCATCGCACGGGAGCTTAACTAGCGTGAAAACATTTGGCTGCTGATGCACCAGCTCTGGCCCTTCCTCTGTCTGCCCCACCACTGCCCTTCTTCCAACCTGTTCTCGTTGGAGACTCGCCTCCGTCTCAGAAGCAACTGTGTCACTCCGGCCAATCAACCCAAGCTGGTCGGGTCACCTCATCATCCTCAGATCCTCAGTTGCTCCCCCTCGGACTTCTGCCCTGACAACAACTCACCACTGTTGGACAACCGTGTCTCCTCATATAGCCGAACCTCTTTACACATACTTCTTCCACGCGTTCAACAATGTCATCATCACCCACAGACTGCGACGCGATGGAGGAAAAACCTGCGGTCATCGGCGAAAAAGAGCTCAGCGCAACCGGCAGATGGTTTGTGGACTGTGGGAAGGGTCAGGTCAGACAACACAGTTCCCAGGTACTATGCCGGTTCAATGCCAAAATTTGCTGGAAGGAAGGCTGAGGTGGGGATGCTGAGGAGAGTGTGGATTTCGGTGGACATGGGGGGACTGCACGTTGGAAGACGGACCGTGGACAACAGGCTAGAGTGCATCTGTCCGCAGTCCACGGACATCACCTGTTCGCACTGTCTGAGCTCCAACCAGGCTCTACCAACGAGTCCACGTAAACTTGAGATATGAACCTAGGGAGTTGTAGCTCTGCGGCTTCCTACTCCCCATCAGCAGGTGGTGTCGCACCCGCCAGGATTCACGGCTCTGACCCCTGCCAGTAGTTGGACCGCCCACGCCCTCGTCCTCTACCCCAGCCCTGGGTTCAACATTTTCAAAATTTAAAGTGGTAAACTGTAAATTTTTTTTGTGTTTTTTGTGTGTCTTGTTTTTTTTAAAAAACTATGCTATCCTATGGCTATGGTAGTTTCTAACTACATGACGAACCCAACAGGATTTGTGCTGTTGACTGTATGACTTTTAGTTTTGAAAAAAAAAAAAGGTAAATAAATAAATAGGCAGGACTGTGCCTATTCAATCAAACCGTCCCACTTGAGGTGTTGAGAGGATATGTGTGTCACTAGAGCTAAAAACAGAACGTTCGCAAAGACTCCCTGCAAATTTCGTCCAATAGGGTACTAGCTGCACACTAATAGCCATAAGGCCAGCCACAAGGAAAATACAACAAAATAAAATATAAACATATTGTCGCGCTTAAGAGGCTGTTGGGTTCTCATAGGCTGTTTCTAGCCTACATGATAGCACACAACTGACGTATTTTGTTGTGTCCATGATGCTTGAGTGATTTAAAAAAAAAACGAAAAAGTAAAAAAAAAAGAAGGACAAAAGCAGGACTGTGCTAATTAATCAAACCCTAATAAATTTCCCATAGGTGTTGGTTTGAGAGGATATGTGTGTCCTAGTCTCAAGTCTCCCTGCCAAAGTCGCACAATATGCACAATGCCCTACTAGTGCCAACAAGCAGACAAGCAAATGCAACAAAAATAAAGCCATTGTGCACCTAAGACAAGCCGGTGTGGGTTCTTGTAGACTAGTTTCTAACCTACACTGACAGAAAACAACTGGATTTTGTGGTGTGTGCCTGTCACTTTAAGTTTTGAGGGAAAAAAAAAAAAAAAAAAATCGGCAGTACTAGTGCCTAATCAATCAAACCCTAATAAATGTCCAACTTAGGTGTTTGAGATGGATATGTGTCACTAAGAGCTTAAAACAAGTCTCCCTGAAAAGTACATCACAATATGGTACTAGCTGCACTACTAGTCCAGCAAGCCAGCCAACGGAAAACAAAGAAAAAATAAAAATAATGATATTCTAGCCCTTAACACACTGTTGCACCGGCATTCACATGGAAACTCTGCTCGGGCAGTGCAATACATGGAGGGAGAGTGGGGACCCCCGAGGAGTGCGGAGCTACCACCACATCTGTAGCCATACTCCTAGTTACAAAAATGTAAAGAGTGTATATAAATCAGAAACATAAAATGAGAGTACTTGCAGTTCTGTGAACTCCTCTTTTTATTGATCTGCCTTTGTTTAAACTCCACTTATGTCCACAAGCCAATGAGCAAGCTCAACACTGGAGTGCTATCCCTTACTTTATCCACGTGCAAACTAATCACTCCTCCCTATTAGCAGACCAAAGAAAAGAGAGGGTAAAAATATATATTTCAAATTGTGACACTAGAAAAGTGCCCTTGCTAGGAAGATAGCCAATCACAAAACCACAGATTCACACACAAAATCACGCTTGCTAAACTCAAATTATGTCACCAACACACTTAGAAGCACAAGCCAAAATGAGCAGGATCTATTTTTTACGTACTAGATATAGTAGATCTTCAGAGCTACATGAAAGGTAGCTAACCCTATATCATGATAATATTGTCAGCAGACTGTGACACAAAGCATCTATGTGACGAGCATAACACAGGAACGAGGAATAATAAAGTGCGCTGCTCATTTTGGCCTATGGACACATACAGATTGTTTTCTCTCTCGGCTTCAACTGATTTTTTCAAGGGCTTCTTCACATTCTATTTTTTTTGTATCCCACTATGAACCATTCCTTTTCATGGCCCTGTTTTCCCACTTCGGTTTTCAGTCAATAAGCACTGTTCTGTTTCGTTCACTGATCCAATTGTCAAGTGAACAACAAACAAAAACAGGTTTAAAATGACCACAATGATCAGTGGGAAAAAACTGAAGTTAGTGTGAAAAAGGCCATGATGAAAAGAATGGTTCAAATAAAGCTTCGTGATAAAATCGTGAAGCCAGGAAGAGGACACTAATCGATTTGTGTCAGAAGCCAAAATGGGTTCAGTAACAAATCACATGACTTGGAAAAAAAACACCAAGTGTGAACATCACCTTATAGTGAGAGTAATGTTGATATATAACCAACGACTTATCCTTACGACCCTTAGTCTCGAAGCAGCTCTGCGAGCCCCTGTTGTCAGTTGCTCCATTAAGGGGGTTTTTTCCATTTGCATTGCCGTCAGAAGAGGCTCTAAACAAGTTCCTCCATTATCTCACATGAGGGTCTACAGACCTTCTGAAGCTTTCGACCTTGCAGATTTGGGATTCAACCGTGCAATTCCGGGTCTACTATGTGTCATCTTCAAACTGTTCTCCTGTGACAGATTCTATAGGACCTTGACTCATTACGCTGTCCACGCTCACTCAAGGCAGCAAACACCAGTCGGCCTGAAACACCATGCTCCGAGAAAGAGAAAGGCAGTCAAGGGAGAAACGGGAACAGTTATCTCTACTAGAACTTGTGGGGTGAACCAAGCCTTTTTGCTGACCGACAGGCGAACTATAGAGAGACGCCCCTCTTTATGTAAGATATCAGGGACCAGATGTGTCGGACCAGATCCATCATGTAGTAGAGTATAAAATGCATCAGCATTACCCCATGTAGTATAAGATAGATCCACCGAGACCGGCCAGGTAATATAAGATAGATACAGCGTCTGCATCAAATTGGCAGACACTTACAAATACACACATATTACTGCATATCTACAACAGCATAAACCATAACATCAATAACAGCAGAGAGATAGAGGAGGCGAAAAAAGTTAGCACTAAAGTTACTTTGCCTTATGGTGTCCGGGGGGTTTGCCAGCGATCGGTGGGGGGGTGTTGTAGCAGGGGGGTTGGCTGTGCCGCTGGGTGGTGGGCGGCCTCGGTCAGATATTGGAGCGGCCGGTGGACGGGGGTGGCTCCTGTGTTGGATGGATAGCCCGTGTCGGCGGGGCAGGACAAGTTGCAGTGCGTCAAGGCTGCCGCTGGTCAGAACGTTCTCAACTCAGGCCTCAAGGCAGGTGAGCCCCCTGTTTCTACCCATGATAATAACCACATTTTCTGCCCCAGATACAGTGATCATGAAGTGTATGCTTAAAGAGTCCCTGTCCACACATGAATTTAGCGCCAATCCTTCCCTAGCGTGGTTAGCCAAAACAGCAATACAAAACTGAGAAGTAAAATTCTAGAAGTACAAGAATTAAATGTCTTTATTGCGTTAAACTACTTAGGGGATTGAGATTTGAGAATTTTCTTTCCAGGGAGGAAAAAGCCCCTATAATAAGGGACTGGACTTGGAAGGGGCCAGCAGACTATCGTGTGCTATGGTGTTCACAGCTCAAAATGACCTCCTGCAAAGGTACTTATTTTTTTCAGACCCAGCCGATTGGCCCACCTGTGTCCTTTCTCAAAGAGGTCACCTCGTGATTGCAAAATTGTTTGGGTGCCCTCACGCACTAGCAGTAGAGCAAGCGATCCAACAAGTAGGAAGTCACAATATCAATAGAAGAATATATTGGCGGCACAGTACCAAACTACCGCTGACAAGTCAATACGCATCGGGCTGCAGTACAAGGGCAAGTGTCGATACGCGGTAGGAGTAGTAGAACCTTCGCGGTGCTCTGCCAGTGTGTGCGAGAGAGTCATCCATATACGCGACAGAGAAAAGAGGACGGCACTCACGGTTCCAAGGTAGGAAAAACGTCCTTTATAGGTGGAATGAGCATGCAGGGTCTGTAAACAGACCAGACTCCGGCAACTGGACAGTTTCGCGCACTACGGTGCTTTACAAGCCGATGTCCCGCCCACCCAACATCATCGCTTAATAAATACACGTGACGTGAGGGTGGGTGGCCTACCTAACCACAAGCAAGGTTGGAACAATATAACATGTGATAGTGTCAACAACAACATTCATGATAAACATGCATTCCCTTGTAAAACATAAGGCTACAAAAACCACAGGTAACAGCCAGGTGGTTTGAAAATAGTCTGTAAGCGGGAGACGGCCGACACGGTCACCGGGTTGGCAGAAACTCCTCCAAACAACGGCCAGGGGTCCTCCCATTACTAAAACTAAAAACAGAGGACACTCCAGATATGACGATCTAATCGGTCTAACTATACAAAGCAGCAGGTAATACGAGCAGATCCTAACACTCTGGCATCTTAGGAGTGGAGATCACGCGGCACTCGTATGAGCTCTGACTCCCCAATAATCGCTCTATGTTAACGGAAGCGGTGGTTGGTTACTATATTTTAGCTCTAGGAGAATTAAAGGCCCCAATATAGCCTAACCAGTATGGCTGTAAGTGGTGGCATTGAGTATACATGAATTAAAGGTGAGTGAAACTAAGAGGAAAAAGGGGGGGGGGGGAGGGAAAAAGGGTGGATTTATGGGGGTTAGAAAAAAGAGGGGGGAGAAGAAAGGATGATGAATCAAAGGGCACCGGCCAGCATGTTACAAAAAGACATTTTTAACTCGTTGCGTGTCATTTAGCCCCAAGAGGGCACAAAGCCACTGAATTTACTGATGAACCATGCTTCCGTGGTTAGAGGAGTTTGCATGATCGACCTCCCAAGTCATGTATTCAACCTATCGATGCCTGAGCAACACCTGGGTTACCCCCAGGTCTGTTGTAATGTTCGACCCAAACGGGGGGACTGACCTTCCTTTTGTGACAGACCTTGGTGTTCCTAAAACGGGTACTAGCTTCCTAATAAGTTTTCACCTTAGAAGCGGCATGAGGGGCAGTACACCAATACACCACAAAATTACTGAACTGGCAGGTTATCAAAGACCTCAAACCGGTCTTCACTCTCCCAATCTAACACCTTTAGTGCCGTTTTTGAGTTGCGTATAATTACACAATGTCCACACTGTCTTGGGTAAACAATGGGGGGGGTCCCTCCACTGATGGAACGTCATATGGGACCAGTTTGTCTATGATCGTGGGTGTCTTCTAAAGGCAATACTAGGGTCGGACGATGAGACCACTGGCCAGATCGGGGTCCTGCGTTAAGGAAGGTGCCAGGTTCTGTTATGGTGATCGTAGGCCCTCTCACAGGGGGAGTATCTAAAGGAGAAGGTGAACCTGGTTCTCCCCCATTCACCGCATCCTCCCTTTGACCCCTACTCCACCCTGAGCAATCCCTAGAGGGACGCCATGGCTTCCTCTGTGCCTCCTCAGCCTTCCTTCAGCTCCTGCTGCTTGATGAGGAGGAGACCTGCCCCTCATCACTATTTATTCTTCTCACCCGAGAGAGAAACTGGACGTATGGTAAACTGGTCTTGGATTGCTCGGGTTTGGAAGCTCCCATAGTGCAGGAGGGAATTTGGGCTGTGGGGTTTACGGAACGCTGTGGTAACAGCTCTACCCTCAGATCTACAATACGCACATCAGAAACTTCAAAGCTTATTCCCAAACACCGATGTGAAACCGATGTTAATTGTATGAACGGTATTCGTGTTAATGCAAAAATCGGACTCCAGACCCCTTCCACACGATAAACACATCGCCACATAACAATGGTATGCCTCCGTGGGCGTAGGCGATTGCAGGGAAAAGACAGGGGGGGGCGGCTCTCGAAGATGCGGGAAAAAGATGTTGTGTTAGCAAAAGGCACGTAGGAATGTCAAATGAGGGGCTGGCCCTCCCGGTATAGAGCAGTCTACGTGGCACGCAGCAGTTACCAGGATATTGGGACGCCTGCACTAGCTAAAACTAAAACCTGGGTACGCCTTGAAGCACACACCACTCTCTGTGCTCCCCATGGACATTTGACTGGGCTAAAGAAATAGAGCTACCAGGGTTGGGACTGGCCCGGCGGGGGGGCGGGGTATCCCCAGGGGGCCCTGGTCCCAGACGTCCAAAGCTATTGCAGGGGCCCTCTCTTGGCAGCGCAGACCCGACCTGGCATTTGTTAATACTAGAAATATATGCGGACGCCAAGGTGTTAATGCGCGGCGGCCTGCACAAGAAAGCCGGGCCCCAGGTCCGGGGACTGTCAGTCTCGTTAGCGCCGCAACTCCAGTATGTGACGCAGCACCGCAGTCACACAGTGACAATCGCGGGCACCAGCACCGCAAGTTACTCTCCTGACCCCGTATGAGTCATTACGCCGCCCCGCGAATACTGCACTCTTCATCCAAGATCCAAAAGTGAAGACCGGAGGTCGAGGACATGCAAAACAAGACTTCTGCTAGGTAAGTGTATGTTTTACTTTTTAAATTCCACCTACAGGTGCAATTTGGAGGGACGTAATAGAAGTAGGCAAGCCCCACCCCCCAAGGGGGTTCTTATAGAAGGGGACGATATCATAATACAAGGGCCAGAATGGTTGAAAGAAGGGGAATCAGATGAATAATATAAATAAGCAAGGCACCCTCAGACGGGGGGTTATATGAAATGGAGGGGAATTCAGATTGAAATACATGTATACAAAAACAAGCAAGGGACCCAGAGGTTGTTTATATGAAATAGGAGGGGGATGATCTAAATAAGAAGGGGCCTCTTAGCGGGGGGTTTTTATGAAATGGAAGGTGATGGATATGTGTAAGCATGGGGCCCCCCCAGAGGGGGTACATTGAAATGGAAGGGGATGATATATATAAGCAAGGGACGCTTAGTTATATACATCTCAACCCTTTCATTTCAGTATAAAACTCCACTGGGGGCATTCCCATGGCTTATATACAGTCGGTATACCAAACTTAAGAACACCCAACTGTACAGACGGACCCCTAATATCAAACGAACTCCTGGATGTTGGTAATTTACTTACTTTAGCGATTGGGCTACGATAAGTGCTAATCAGTATCAAAGGTCAAAAAATAAGTCTATTTTGTTAATTCTGGTGTCTTGTGACAGCCCAACATTTTTAAAATCCAATGTACAAGGGATGATAAAAAAAAAAATTTGGTTTCTGGGGGATCAATTATAACATATTACAGTCTTGACTGGCATACAAATTCAACATATGAACAAACCTAAGAACCTATCTTGTGACGGGAATGCACTTATATATTCTATATAACCCCCCTCTGGGGCAGCCCCTGCATATTATATATATATACTAATATATATTATAATATATATATATATTGTAGTTTGAGGGTGTGGGGCCTCGTAACTTAGCATCAAGAGGAATATGCAGAAGTTCCGGGACTGCCAACAGGCGAATTTTGTGGTGCAGCGCCAAAAAAACAGTTACGTAAGGAGCTTTGTAGCAGATCCAAAAGAAAACGGCTTTATTAGCTTTAAAAACTCTTTACAGGAACAAAAATAACAAACAGCCTAGCCTTTTCTTAGGGCACAATCACCTCACTTCTGACCATACACTCTTCTAGGGTTCAAGGAACACTTCTGGGTTCTCCTCAGCGCTCCGGCTCTCAGTGAGCTCCAAAACAAAAACAATGTCCATTACTGGCGTTCCAGTCTATGGGACAAGACCCACTGTCTGTATCCAACTGGTCCAAGTCCTCCTGCTGACTGCACGGACCAACAGCACGGGCTTGCTGTGAGCTCTCCCTTGGAGTTGGCCAGGGATGAGGGAAGGGTCAAGGTCCTTTCACCCTGGTTGTGGGTCGCTCTCCCAGCGCCCTAAGGTTCACACTCTTACAACAAAATAATGATATATATAATATATATATGAGACATTTTGGGAGGCATAAATTTTTGGCACTGCTTGATCAGCGTTTCTCTTTTTTTCGACAGATTTTTGGTCTTTTTGTGGCGAAACAATAGCCAGGTTAAAAAGCAATCTAAACCTTCAGTGGCTTGCAACAATAATTCCTTGGCCGCCAAAGTGTTAGTCCCATGAAAAATATGCATGGTGTTCTAGCGCACAACCTGCGCACAAAATATAATAAATTCCCCTCACAGCAGATAGTTTTTGGAACAGATCATGTTAAAAACCTATTTGCTTATAAACAATCCACCGAGCTAGTGGTAGCTATGGACAACAAGGCGAGAGTTTATTCAAATTAAGTCCAATTATGAAGTTGCCCCAATCTGAAATGAATGAATTATAGATTAGGCATTTTCTGCTATGCAGGGATACAATTAAGCTTCTGTGCAACGCAAACACATATTCAGTAGTGTCGGTCATTGGAGCCTGGTTGGATTCTTCTACTTGCGTATGGTAGCAAGACGTGATACTGCTAAGTGAACTAAACAATCGTATAAAACAAAGAACATTGGCTTACAATTGTGATTTCTGCCCCCAGATACCAGAGAATAAATTTGAGACATGTGCAATTCTAATTCAGCAGGTAGAATCTGTTTTCACAGCAGATTTGGTTTTATTTGATGTTTGGTACGGTATTAGTACAGCACAATAATTTTTTTTTTATACATTCTTAACATTCTTCCATACAAATTTTTTACAGTCTTCTACATAGTAGAAATACATATATATCATGCATATCAAAATATTTAACAGGTTTTACGATAGTAGATAAAACAATAATACTTCATGCAATATCAAGAGTTCCCATTATGTATCTTATTTCCATACATATCATTTAATTGCATTACCCACCCACACATGTCGGCCAAGGTTGGAAGAGGGAAAAAAAAACAAAAACAAAACAAAAAAAAACCTAGTAACTGTCTTCCAAATTGTTCCACATCGGTCCAAAGACCCTATTTTCTCAAAATATATTTTTTAAGAATTTCCTGATTTCCTCTCAGGCCTCTCCATTCCCATAGTTGGGGTAAAATGTTCATCAGGATCTCGCAATTACTACTTTCCACCACCAAGGGATAGCTCAGAAGGCGGGGGTAAAATAGAGCCGTGTAAAAATTAAACTGGTACAACTAGGTTCATATCAAAAAGAGGAAAAACAATATTGCGATTATATGTATGACCGAATGAACCCGTGTTATATTAGTATCCCTTTCCCATTGTTTTTTCTGAATGAAATTTAAGGTCACTCAAATTCGCCCCTATTTAATATTATATCTTACCCTAGAAATAGTGAGACTCTTTACAAATAGAAAAAGTTGCAAAAATAGTGTTTAGGAGACCATAAATCGTGTTTACGTTTAGATTTATTTATTAGGCATTCACAATTACCTGCAATAGTGAAAAGCCGAAACATATGTTCCCATTAAGGATCTATTTTTTATTCGTGCAATGGAATCAATACTCCATTTCAATAATAGATATATTTCTAGTAATCCACCGTGACATCCCATATCTGTGTATCCGTAATTTTAAAAAATTCTCTAAGTTCGAATTGTCCAATCGGTTGTTACCGATCTTAAAGCACTTGCTCTAACATGAGCTTCCATATATTTCCAACTCTAGTTAAATAGACGGTTACACTGGATCCTCCTCAATCCTCTCATTCCCCGTAAACCCAGCTTCCCACATGCCCAAAAACAGGGACATTTGTGTACCCTTCCCTAATATTTTGACATACTACTTTCCCATCTTATTTATAGGAGAGAATTTTGGCCGCAAGAAAAATAATTTAAAGTTGGGTATGGAGAGGCCCCCTCTACCTCCCATTATATAAATATCTAACTCTTGAATTCGGACAGGTTCCTACACCCACCAGTTCATTCAATAACCTGTTGATCAGCGAAAAAAGCCGCCTGTCCTTATCACACCGGCGACGGCGCAGAGTAACATACAAGAGTTGGGGCAATATCACATTTTATTACAACCACTTCGTTCTTTTTCTGGCAATTGTTCGTAGGTAGAATACTTCTAACATAATTCTTAGCGATTTAATCGGAATAATGTAGTTAAGTAGTTACTATCTTTACCAATATGTTTCGATATTGTATCCTAGGTAATTCGACTTGCTGTGTGGGTCCAATACCAATAATATCATTATTCCCGTCGAATTAATATTTCCAGCGGTAGTAGTAAGTAATACGTGCCCAGTAATTTCAAGTCCTGACATAATCCTAAGTAACTGTACACTTTCATAGCACTAGGGATAGGACCTTTTTTAAGTAGGTCTCCGAGGACAAGAGAATATTCGTCCGCCAGATTATAAGAATGTATCCATCTCCCCGTCAATGCCCACCAACCGTACCTTATCGGGATTCTGCTCTGATAAATAAGCACAAGGGGTTCAATGAATGAGTCAAATGAAAAGTGGGCACAGTGGGAACCTTGGCGAGTGCGCTAGTAAGGTTATGAAACCTCTATGTAGTATTGCCATGAGCATACCCTAGCCATCAGGGGCCACTAAGAGCACTGACCCAAGAGATAAAGTTATCACCACAAACCCATTGGACTGCATTAACTGCCAAGGAAAGGTCCACTCCACACGATGAAACGATTTCGCTGCATCCAAGAAGGATGGAGGGCCATAGACCCCTGATTAAATGAAGAATTCATAAAAAGGCGTTTTAAATTCGAGGACAAAAGCCTACTGGTTACAAACCCACTCTGTCCGGGTGCGACCGATCGATAAAACAACCGCATGGGAGCCTCATGCAGGCTTTGCAGAATTTTGATATCGGTGTTCAACAGGATAGGTCTATATGATTCCCTTCTCATGCGGATTCTTCCCTTTTTTTGTGTGCTTATTAGGGCCTCTCTCATAGATCTACTCAAAAATTCCTGTTAGTAATCCGCTGTTGAAACCGGAAAGCAAACCATTGTTAGCAGAGACATCTCCAAAACCTACGAGATAGTTTCAATGGGAATCCCGTCCATCACTGCGATGTATTCAGAGAATGTATTTAACTGCATATCACCTCCTCCAGTGTTAAGTTTGGATCCAATGCTTCCTTTTGTAGAGAAGGAAACTACAGATAACGGATAGGGAAACGACTCATTAAGGAACTCTGCTGGTTTTAGCCGGTTGTATATAGGGTAGCAAAAAATTACAAAGGTCTTAAGATATGCCCGGTGTATCTCAAAGGCACCATCCTCTTTCGGCATACACTCTATCGATGACACCCAGTGTTGTGTACGCTACGAGCTTCACACGTACCAGATTCACAGAAATACTTCGTTTCTAAAAAAAAATATATTTTTTATGGAAAAATTTATTTTCCATAAATTTAGCATAATCCCTTTTGCAACCTTGCAACTTCTCCAAAATTAATTTCCTAACCCATTATTAGGGGTATTCTATTGTGCAGAATCACACCGTATGTAAGTTCTACTTCCCTCTCATAAATTCCTCTTACAAAACTTTATTCCCTCAATCATGCTCTAATATGGATTTTTTTTTAAGTCATTCCAGAGATTTCATGATGCGTGGAGGTGATATTTCCATCCAGAATCGGAACATCTCCAATCTGCTTTTCATCTTTTCTAATGAAACTACCAGTGAGGGTTAAGTTTCGGAGGCCTCTTCAAGCCCCTCGTTTCCATATCTATAATCAAGACAGTAACGAATATCTGACATGGCATGGCCACTTCATATGTTCATACTTCAACAATGGGCAAGCATATTCTGTAGCCAGTATAGTATAAATATGAGACATGTGGACCTGTTGAACTAAAGTGAAAGATGAAAGGCCCTTCTGTCCCCATAATTGTTCTCCATACATCGTAGAGACCAATTCACTGCAAAACTTGGCTAAAGGAGTTTATATACAGCCTGGAGTAGTTTTACCAACTACCCCACATCTCACTATCTAGACCATATCAGAACGCATGAGTCTCCAAATGCCCAAATGCGGCAGTGTGTTGTTGTTCCACAAATGTCAATAATGTTTTTAATACATGTAAAGAAAAAGGAGAGAGAACTTCGGTCCGGCAGCACTGATGGAAGCGGGCAGCAGGGTAGTTCGGAGTCGCCCGCCCGCTCCTGCATGCAAAACTGGAACGCGACCACCACAGATAGAGGTTTACGGGTTAGAAACAGCCCGTCGGTTAGAGGTATTGCTGCGGGCAGAAGCCCTTCGCAAATCCCTAGGCATTAAGAGACATTCACAGCCAGCCCTGGCTCTTAAGAGGCGCACGGACGAGCGAAGCAACGCTCTAACAGACCAGGAGTCGAGAAATGCAGACAGTAGTGCTGCAGGAGGGGCGTAGAGTGATGTCGGCTCGGGAGCCTTCAGGAGATATGATACCAAGCTGCTGGCTAGCAAAGTCGCAATAGCTTAGCACCACAACCGTGATGGAAAATACTCGCACGGCAGCCTTCAATACACTCTCGAACATAAATTACTCTGGCAGAGGATAAGACAAGTGAGGGGAAACAAGGAGACACAACTTGAAATGTGATGGAAGAAAACAACACGGATCTGAGAAGGCACGAAGGTGGTAACGAGGGTCAGCAGAGAAACGAATCAATACCTGCAAAATGCTGATGACCGCATTGGAGGACCGCCATTGGAGATAGAGTCCGCGCATGGTGGGCCTCCGGAAACCATATTGATGGCAGGCTGTATGAGGGCTATGAGGAGGGCACTCCCCCCCGAGCCCTTAAACGGGGGGAGGCAGACGCGTGATGGAAAGAGCCCACCAAGTCGGACCCCTACAAAAGATCCCAGACGAGGGCGGAGGAGGCAAAGCAGTGTGCAAATTCACCAAGAGCAGCGTTTTAGTCTTTGCTCCATGGCCGACCACAACTGGTTACGCATCTTTGCTGAAATAGACCGAATGGCCATGGACCGGGCAGAGGCATCTATGTGTGGACCAGCATTAGGTCGGCATGAAAAAAAAAAAAACTAACAAGCCAGGGTGGTTGAAAGGTGGAGATCCTCTCACAACGAGCAGATAGAGAATAGGGTCCCCCCCTGGAGCACGGAGGACGAGGGAGAGCGAAAGGGGCAAGGCAAGGAGACCCAAAAGAGGCGCATCAGAAGTGAGGGCCTCTGCTTTGCCACCGCACTTGGTTTTAATAGCGCAAGCTAGTTGTAGATCTTGTGTCCCTGGTTGTTCATGGGTGGAACATTCTGCGCCACCAGGAGCTGACATCCACAGTCACCCGGCTAAAAGCATGGTGGGTAAGCAATGTGATCTCTGTATGGTACGATTATACGGTTTAGAGTCGCACCAGACTTGGACAGCTTCGTTTGTTTCACAACAGGTAAACTCCTCAAAGTTACTCAGCACCTGACAGATATCAGACATCCACGTCCACTCCTCATTGTAGACTTGAGGAAGCTGACTGACCTGACTACCAGTTCTGGTGGAAGTTGACATCTGGCAGTCTACAATCTCTCTGCGCTGCTAATAAACTCTGGATAACATGGTTAATGTTGAATTCCACCTCATGGGCACGTCGCACAACAGTCAGTGAGCGGGCAGTTGGAGGCGGCGCTGCGCTGCCCTGAGAGTGGCAGAATCTGTGCTGGACTTCCTGAAATGCGCACAGATGCGGCGCACCTTCGCGAGCAAATCCGACAGATTGGGGTATGTCTTGAGGAACCGCTGAACTATGAGATTTAACACATGGCCCAGGTATGGCACATGTGTCAGTCTGCCGAAGTTGCAGAGCCGCTACCAGGTTACGGTCGTTGTCACACACAACCATGCCTGGCTTCAGGTTCAGCGGTGCCAGCCACAGATAAGTCTGCGCCTTGATGCCCTGTTATTACTTCTTGGGCGGTGTGCCTTTTATTGCCTAGGCTCAGCAGTTTGAGCACCGCAGCTGTGCCTAGAGCTACCGACTGATGGCGCCATGCACACGGATGGTAATTCGGTGGAGGAGGGGTGGGAGGAGGAGGAGGCATAGTAGGCCTGAGAGACCTGGACCGAGGTAGGCCCCACAATCCTCGGCGTCAGCAGTATATGAGCAGCTCCAGGGTCAGACTCGGTCCCAACCTCCACCAAGTTAACCCAATGTGCCATCAGCAATATATAGTGGCCCTGCCCGGCAGCACTCGTCCACGTGTCCGTGGTCAGGTGG
>CM033649.1:55981898-56021678 GCA_019512145.1 Engystomops pustulosus
ACCTTGTCAGAAAAGTATGGTGGCTGGGGGGGGATCTCGAATACGAGGGGCGGCCGCCGCACTGAGGTTGTGAAAGGCTCAGGTCTCACAGCCTATAGGGCAAGCATCTCCAGTGCAGTGAGAATTTGGAGATGGTGGACGTTGAGGGCTTGGGAGTGTGGGTGGGTTGCAACTGACTTCCTCTTGCGCTTCCACGTGCTGGGGGTCTATGGAGAGTGAATGCTGCGCAATGGGGGACACTTGTGGATGTTGGAGATCGTGGAGAGCGAAGGTGTTTTTTGTGGTTTCGCAGGGGAGGTGTTGGCAAGGGGGGGTCTGGGCAGGGGGCTGAACTAGCAGAGGCAGCAGAGGACCAAAGTTTTGGGAAGGAAGCAGAGTGGTGTGAAACGGACTTGGTTCCATGAGTGGGTGTTTAGCATTCATATGCCGCGACCATTAGGCTGGTGGTGGTTAAGCTGGTGGGGTGGACCCTGATGATCCTGGTTGGTCACAGGTGCCACAAACAGTCCGCGGGATACCAGGTTTCTTTAAGAAGAACCTCCAAGCCTTTACGAAAATCTAGCCATCGCACGGGAGCTTCACTACGTGTGAAAACATTTGGCGCTGATGCACCCAGCTCTGGCCCTTCCTCTACGTCTGGCCCCACCACTGCCTTCTTCCAAACTGTTCTCGTTGAGGACTCGCCCCGTTCTCAGAAGCACTGTGGTTCACCCGGCCAATCAACCCAGCTTGGGGTCTGGCACCTTCAATCATCCCAGATCCCCAGTCTGCTCCCCCCCGGTACTTCTGCCTGACAACAACTCACACTGTGTGACAACCGTGTCTCCTCATTAGCCGACACTCTTTACACAATTCTTCCAGACGTCGTCAACATTGTCATCATCACCCACAGACTTGAGACGTGAAGGAAGGAAAACCTGCGGCATCGCGAAAAAAGAGTCAGCCAACGGCAATGGTTTGTGACTGTGGGAAGGGTGTCCAAGAGAGAACACAGTTCCTCCAGACTATGCCGGTTCAAATGCACAAATTTGCTGGAAGGAGGCTGAGGGTGGGGAGCTGGGAGGAGTGTGATTTCGGTGGACATGGGGGGACTGTCCGTTGGAAGACGGTGACCGTGGACAAAGGACAGAGGCATTGTCCGCAGTCCACGACACACTGTTCGCACTGTCTGGCTCACACAGTGCTCTACCAGAGTACAGTAACTTGAGATATGAACCTAGGGAGTGTAGCTCTGCGGCGTTTCCTACTCCCCATCAGCAGGTGGTCGTCCACCCCGCCAGGATCACGGCTGCCTGGACCCCTGCCAGTAGTTGGCCGCCCACGCCCTCGTCCTCTACCCCAGCCGCGGGTTCAACATTTTCAAAATTAAAGTGGTAAACTGTAAAATTTTTTTGTGTTTTTTTGTGTCTTGTTTTTTTTAAAAAACACTATGCGATCCTATGCTATGGCTGTTTCGAACTTACATGACATACCCAACAGATTTGTGCTGTTGATGATGACTTTTAGTTTGAAAAAAAAAAAAGGAAATAAATAAATAGGCAGACTGTGCTATTCAATCAAACCTGTCCCACTTAGTGTTTGAGAGGATATGTGTGTCACTAAGAGCTAAAAAAGAACGTTCGCAAGACTCCCGCAAATTTCGTCCAAATGGGTACTAGCCTGCCACTACTAATGCCATACAGGCACAGCCACAAGGAAAATCAAACAAAAATAAAATATGAAAACACTATTGTAGCGCTATGAGAGGCCTGTTGGGTTCTCATAGGCTAGTTTCTAGCCTACACTGATAGCACACAACTGGACTTTTGTGTGTCCATGATGCTTTGATGTTATAAAAAAAAAACGAAAAGTAAAAAAAATAAAAGGAACAAAGCAGACTGTGACTATTTCATCAAACCCTAATAAATTGTCCCACTGAGGGTGAGTTTGAGATGGATATGTGGTCACTAGTCTCAAGTTCCCTGCAAATCGCACAATATGCACGAATACCCTACTAGTGGCCAACAAGCGACAGCACAAGCAAATCAAAAATATATAACGCCATTGTGACCTAAGGAAAGCCGGTTGGGTTCTTGTAGACCTGTTTCTAACCTACACTGACAGAAAACAAATGGATTTGTGGGCTGTTGTGCCTGTCACTTTAAGTTTTGAGGGAAAAAAAAAAAAAAAAAATCGGCAGTACTAGTGCCTATTCAATCAAACCCTAATAAATGGTCCACTTAGGTGTTTGAGAATGGATATGTGTCCACTAAGAGGCTAAAACAAGTCTCCCTGAAAGTATATCACCAATATGGTACTAGCTGCACTACTAGTGCCAGCAAGCCAACCAACGGAAAACAAAGAAAAAATAAAAATAATGCTATTCTAGCCCTAACACACTGTTGCAACGGCATTCACCCATGGAAAACTCTGCTCGGCAGTGACATACATCGGGAGGGAGGAGTGGGAGGGTGGCACCCCCCCAGGAGCATACCACCACATTCTGCTAGCCATTCCTAGTTACAAAAATGTAAAGGTGTAATAAATCAGAAACATAAAATGAGATTACTTGCAGTTCTGTGAACTCCTCCTTTTTGATTATCTGCTTTGTTTAAACTCCACTTATGTCCACAAGCCAATGAGCAAGCTCAACAAGCTGAGTGTGCTATCCCTTATTTATCACGTGGCAAACTAATCACTCCTCACTATTAGCAGACCAAAAAAGAGAGGGTAAAAATATCTATTTAAATTGTGGACACTAGAAAAGTGCCCTTGCTGATGAGAGTATAGCACAATCACAAAACCACAGATTCACAACAAAATCCGCTTGCTAAAACTCAACATTATGTCACACCAACAACTTAGAAGCACAAGCCAAAATGAGCAGGATCTATTTTTTACGTAGCAGATATAGTAGATCTTCAGAGCTACATGAAAGGTAGCTAACCCTATATCATGATAATATTGTCAGCAGACTGTCGACACACAGCATCTTGTGCGAGCATAACACAAGGAACGCGGAATCAATAAAGTGGCTGCTCATTTGGCCTATGGACACATACAGATTGTTTTCTCTCCGGTTCAAAGATTTTCAAGGGGCTTCTTCACTTCTATTTTTTTTGTATCCCACTACTGAACCATTCTTTTCATGGCCTTTTGGTCCCCACTTCGGTTTTCAGTCAATAAGAACTGTTACTGTTTCGTGTTCACTGATCCAATGTGTCAAGTGAAACAAACAAAACAGGTTCTAAAATGACCACACTGATCATGGGAAAAAACTGAAGTTAGTTGAAAAAGGACATGTGAAAAGAATGGTTAAAATAAAGCTTCGTGATAAAAATCATGAAGCAGGAAAGAGGACACGAATCGATTTTGTTCAGAAGCCAAAATGGGTTCAGTAAAAATCACTGATTGGAAAAAACAAACACCAAGGTGAACACATCCATTATAGTGAGAGCTAAGTTCATGATATATAACCACGACGTATCCTTACGACCCCTTGTCTCGAGCCAGCTCCGAGCCCCTGTTGTCAGTTGCTCCATAATGTTAGGGGGTTCTTTCCATTCTTTGCATTGCCGTCTAGAAGAGGCTCCTATAACAAGTCCTCATTGTATCTCACAGAGGGTGACAGACCTTCTGAAGGCTTTCGACCTCGAGATTGGGATTCAACTATCGGCAATCCGGGTCTACTATGTGTCATCTTCAAAACTGTTCTCACTGTGCAAGATTCTTATAGGACCTGACTCATTCTATGTCCACGCTCACTCAAGGCAGAAACACCAGTCGGCCATGAACACCATGCTCCAGAAGAAGAAAGGCAGTCAAGGGAGAAATCGGAGAACAGTTATCTCTACTAGAACTTTAAGGGGGAACCAAGCCTTTTTGCTGACCGAAGGCGAACTATAGAGAGACGCCCCTCTTTATGTATAGATATCAGGGACCAGATGTGTCGGACCAGATCCATCATGTAGTATGAGTAAAAATGCATCAGCATTACCCATGTAGTATAAGATAGGATCCAGCGTAACCGCCAGGTAATTAAGATAGATACAGCGTCCTGCATCAAATTTGGCAAGCACTTTACAATACACACATATTACTGCATATTCACAAGCATAATACACCAATAAATACATAAGCAGAGAGATAGAGGAGAGAGAAATAAAGTTAGCACAGAAGTACTTTGCCCTTATGGTGTCGGGGGTTTGCCAGCGCCAGGTGGGGGGGGGGCTGTTGAGAGGGGGTGGCTGTGTCCGATGGGGTGGGCGGCCCTGGTCAGTATTTGGAGCGCCGGTGGCGGGGGTGGGTGCCCTTGTACGTGGGATGGATAGCCGTGTGGCGGGGGGACAAGTTTGCCAGCTGCTCGTATGCTGCCGCTAAAACTGGTCAGCATCTCAACTAGGCCTCAAGGCAGGTGGAGCCCCTGTTTCTACCCTGATAATACCACATTTTCTGCCCCAGATAGCGTGATCATGAAGTGTTGCTTAAAGAGTCCCTGTCCACCTGAATTTTAGCGCCACATCACTTCCCTGAGCGTGGTTAGCCAAAACAGCAATACAAAACTGAGTAAAGTTAAAATTCTAGAGTAGTAAAGAATTAAAAATGATCTTTATTGCGTTAACCATTTAGGGGATTGAGATTTGAGAATTTTCTTTCCATGAAGGAAAAGCCCTATAATAGGGATGGACTCTGGAAGGGGGCCAGCAGTATCGTGTGCTTATGGTGTTCACAGCCTCAAAATGACCCTCCTGAGAGGTTACGTTTTTATTTCAGGACCCTGCCGATTGGCCCACCTTGTGTTCCTTCTGCTTCAAGAGGTCACTCTGTGATTGCAAAATTCGTTTGGGCCCATCCTCACCAGCTTAGAGTAGAGCAAGCGATCCGAACAAGTAGGAAGTCACATATCAATAGAAGAATATATCTGGCGCGGCACAGTCGCAAACTACCGTGACAGTCAACTCAAGACGCATAGGGTAGAGTACAGGGCAAGTGTGATACGCGGTAGTAGGTAGTAGAACCTTCCGCGGTGCTCGGTCAGTGTGTGCAGAGAGAGGTAATCCATATCACGGTACAGAGAAAGGAGGACGGCACTCACCGGTTCCAGGTAGGAAAAACGTCCTTTTATAGGTGGATAGCATGCAGGGTCTGGTAAACAGCACAGACTCCGGCAAATGGACCGTTTCGCGCACTACGGTGCTTTACAAGCCGATGGTCCGGCCCACCCACATCATCGCTAATAAATACACGTGACGTGAGGGGTGGTGTGGCCTACCTAACCACAAGCAATGTGTGAACATATAACATGTGATAGTGTCAACACAACATTCATGATAAACATCAATTCCCTTGTAAAGTACATAAAGGTACAAAAACCACAGTAACAGCCAGGGTGATTGTGAAAACTAGCTGTAAGCGGGAGGGACGGCCGAGGTCACACAGGGTCTGGCAGGAAACTCCTCCAAAACACCGGCCGAGGGGTTCCATCCCATTACTAAAACTAAAAACACAGAGGAGCATCCAGCTATGACGATCTAACGTGTCTAACTATACAAAGCAGCAGGTACTAACGAGCAGATCCTACCACTTGGCATCTTAAGGAGTGGGATCACGCGGCACTGTATGAGCTCATTGCATCCCCAATAATGCTCTATTGTTAACGGAAGCGGTGGGGTTACTATATTTTTAGCTCTAGGAAGTAATTAAATGGCCCCAATATAGCCTAACCAGTATGGTGTAAGTGGTGGCATTGAGTATACATGAATTAAAGGTGAGTGAAACTAAGAGGAAAAAGGGGGGGGGGGGAGGGAAAAAGGGTGGATTTATGGGGGGTTAAGAAAAAAGAGGGGGGAAGAAGAAAGGATTGATGAATCAAAGGGCACCGGCACATTTACAAAAAGACATTTTAACTCGTTCGCGGTCATTTAGCCCAAGAGGGACCCAAAGCCATGAATTTACTGATGGACCTGCCCTCCGCTGTTAGAAGGAGTTTTGCATTGATCGACCTCCCCAAGTTCAGTATTCAATCCTACTCGAGCCTGAGACACACCTGGGTTACCCCACAGGTCCGTTTGAAATGTCGACCAAACGGGGCGGGACTGACATTCCTTTTGTGACAGACCTTGGTGTTCCTAAAACGGGTCACAATAGCTTCCTAATAGTTTTCACCATATAGAAGCGGCACCATGGGGGCAGTACACCACAACACCACAAAATTGAAGGCAGGTTATCAAAGACCTCAAACCGGTCTTCACCTCCCAACTCTATAACCTTTAGTGTGCCGTTTGAGTTGCTATAATGTACAAATGTCCACATTGTCTTGGGTATAACAATTTGGGGGTCCCCTCACTGATGGACAGTCTACTGTGGACCAGTTTGTCTTGATCGTGGGTGTTCTTCTAAAGGCAAATAGGGGTTGGCCGATGAGACCACTGGCCAGATCGGGGTCCTGGTTAAGGAAAGGTGCCAGGTTCTGTTGATGGACTGATCGTAGGCCCTCTCACAGGGGGAGTATCTAAAGGAGAAGGTGAACCTGTCTCCCCCATTCACCGCATCCTCCCTTGACCCCTACTCCACCCTGAGCAATTCCCACGAGGGACGCACCATGGTTCCTCTGTGCCTCCTCAGCCTTCCTTCAGCTCCGTGCTTGGAATGAGGGGAACCGCCCTCATCACTATTTTAATTCTTCTCAACCGAGAGGAAACTGGACGTATGGTAAACTGCGTCTTTGATGCCGGTTGGAGCTCCCATAGTGCAGGAGGGAATGTGGCTGTGGGTGTTACGGACGTGTGGTAACAGCTTACCCTCAGATTTCTACAATACCGCACATCAGAAATCTCAAGCTCTATTCCCAACACCGATTGTGAACCGCAAGTTATTTGTATTGAACGGTATTCGTGTAATGCAAAAATCGGACTCGACCCTTCCACACGATAAAACATCGTCCACATAACAATGGATGCCCTCCGTGGGCGCGTAGCGATTGCCACAGGAAAAGACAGGGGGCGGCTCTGAAATGCAGGTGAAAAAGATGTTATGTTACAAAAAGGCACGAGGAAGTCAAATGAGGGGCTGGCCCTCCCCGGTTCTATGAGAATTGGTTAGTGGCCGCAGCAGTTACCAGGATATGGACGCCTGCACTATGCTAAAACTAAACATCTGGGTCAGGCCTTGAAGCACACCACTCTCTGTGCTCCCCTGGAACTTGACTGGGCTAAAGAAATAGAGCTACCAGGGTGGACTGGCCGGCGGGGGGGGCGGGGAATCCCCAGGTGGGCCACTTGGTCCCAGACGTCCAAAGCTATTGCAGGGGCCCTGCTTTGGCAGCGAGACCCACTGGCATTGTTAATACTAGAAATATATGCGGCCGCAAGGTGCTTAATGCGCGGGCGGCACCTTGCACAAGAAAGCCGGCCCCAGGTCCGGGGACTGTCAGTCTCGTTAGCCCGCACTCCAGTATGTGACGCAGACCGCCGTCACCACAGTGAGCGACTCCGGGCACCAGCACCGCAAGTATCTACTCTTCCTGACCCCGTACTGACGTCATTACGCCGCCCGCGCAATTGCACTCTTCATCCAAGATCAAAAGTGAAGACCGGAGTCGAGGACATGCAAACAAGACTTCTGCTAGGTAAGTATGATTTTTACTTTTTGAAATTCCACCTACGTGCAATTTGGAGGGCATAAATAGAGTAGGCAAGCCACCCCCCCCAAGGGGTCTAAGGAAGGACACGTAACATAAAGAAGCCAGAGCGGTTATATGAAAGGAAGGGGAATCAGATGAAATAATATAAATAAGCAAGGCAACCCTCGCGGGGGGGTTATATGAAATGGAGGGGAATCAGATGTGAATACATGTATACAAAAACAAGGCAAGGGACCCAGAGGGAGTTGTTTATAGTGAAATAGGACGGGGATGATCTAAATTAAGAGGGGCCTCTTGCGAGCGGGGGTTTTTATGAAATGGAAGGTGATGATATGTGTAAGCATGGGGCCCC
The DNA here is from genome assembly GCA_019512145.1 of Engystomops pustulosus. NCBI lineage: Eukaryota > Metazoa > Chordata > Amphibia > Anura > Leptodactylidae > Engystomops > Engystomops pustulosus. The sequence continues at coordinate 55,989,872 of CM033649.1, forward strand.
CCCAGAGGGGGGTTACATATGAAATGGAAGGGGATGATATATATAAGCAAGGGACCTGCTATATTATATACATCTCAACCCTTTCATTTCATGATAAAACTCCCACTGGGGATCCCATGCTTATATACAGTCGGTAACCAAACTTAAGAACACCCAACGTTACAGACGGACCCCTAATTCAAAGAACCCCTGGATGTTGGTAATTTACTATACTTTAGCGTTGGGTACGATAAGCTGCTAATCAGGTATCAAAGGTGTCAAAAAATAAGCTATTTTGTTAATTCTGGTGTCTTGTGGACAGCCCAACATTTTTAAAATCCAATGTCAAAGGAGATAAAAAAAAAAATTTGGTTCTGGGGATCAATTATAACATATACAGTCTGACTGGATACAAATTACAATCTATAGAACAACCTACAGAACCTATCTGTAACGGGAATTGACTTATATATTCGTATATAACCCCCCTCTGGGAGGGCCCTGCTATATTATTATATATAGATATATATATATATATATATATATATATAGTATTGTAGGGTTTGGGGCCCGTGTCCGGGTAACTTAGCACTCAAAGGAGGATATGTAGAAGTTCCGGGACCCAACGAGGCGAATTTTGTGGTGCGAGCGCCAAAAATACAGTTACGTAGGAGTTGTAGCAATCCAAAAGAAAACGGCTTTATTCTGCTTTAAACACTTTTACAGGAAAAAAAATAACAAACATCCTAGCCTCTTCTTAGGGACAATACCTCACTTCTGACCCTAACACTTCTAGGGTCAAGGAACACTTCTGGGTTACTCCTCAGGCTCCGGGCTCTAGTGAGCTCCAAAACAAAACAAGTTCATTATGGTGATCCAGTCTCATGGGAAAGACCCACGGTCTGTTCCAACTGGTCCAAGTCCTCTGCATGACTGGCGGGACCAAACAGCAGGGCTTGCTGTGAGCTCTCCCTTGGAGTTGGCAGGGATGGGAGAGTGTCAAGGTCCTTTCAACCCTGGTTGTGGGTCGCTCTCCAGCGCCCTAGGTCACACTCTTCAACTTAAAATATATATATAATATATATATGAGACTATTTTGGGAGGGCAAAATTTTTGGCACTGCTTGAATCCAGCAGTTTACTTTTTTCGACAGATTTTCTGGTCTGGCTTTTGTGCGCGAAACAATAGCCAGGTTAAAAGCAATCTAAACCTTCAGTGGCTCTGAACAATTAATTCCTTGCGCCGCCAAAGTGTAAGTCCCCTGAAAAATATTGCATTGGGTTCTAGCGCACCCGCGCCAAAAATATAAATTCCCCTCACAGAGATAGTTTTTGGAACAGCATCAAGTTAAAACAACCTATTTGCTTATAAACAATCCACGGAGCTAGTGGTAGCTATGGACAACAAGGCAGAGATTTATTCAAATAAGTTCCAAGTTATGAATGTTGCCCCAATTGAAAATGAATGAATTATAGATTAGGCATTCCTCTAGCAGGGGATACAATAAGCTCTTCGGCAAACGCAAAACAAAAGTGTGTCGGTCATGGAGCCTGGTTGGATCTTCTTACTTGCGTACTTGGTAGCAAGACGTGATACTGCTAAGTGACACTAAAAATCAAAAACAAGAAACTTGGCTACAATTGTGATTTCTGACCCCAGATCAGAGATAAATTTAGACATGTGCATATCTCTAATTCAGCAGGAGAATCTGTTTTCCAGCAGATGGTTGTTATTTTATGTTTGGTACGGGTATTATACAGCAAATAAGTTTTTTGGTTTTTACATTTTATTACATTCTGGTCCATACAAATTTGTTTACAGGTCTTCTACATAGTAGAAATACATAATATTCATGCCAATATCAAAATATATTTACAGGTTTTACGTTAGTAGAAGAAACAAAAATATATCAGCAATATCAAGAGTTCCCATTAGTACTCTTATTTCCAATACTATATTCATTAGATTGCATTACCCACCCCACATGTCTGCCAAGGTTGGAAGAGGGAAAAAAAACAAAAACAAACAAAAAAAAACCTAGTACTGGTCTTCCAAATTGTTCCCATCGTGTCCAAAGACCCTATTTTCTCAAAATTATTTTTTCAAGATTTCTGGATTTCCCTCAGGCCTCTCCATTCCCAATAGTTGGGGTAAAATGTTCATCCAGGATTCGCAATTTACTACTTTCCACCACAGGGTAGCTCAGAAGGCCGGGGGTAAAATAGAGCCGTGGGTACAAAATTAAAACTGATCAACTAGGGTCATATTCAAAGAGGATAAACAATATTGCGATATACTATGACCGGGGATAACCCCGTGTTATACGTTAGTACCCTTGCTCCATTGTTTTTTCTGAATGAAATTTAATGGTCACTCAAATTCCGCCCTATTAATATTTCTTTTACCTCAGAAAAGTGGACTCATCTTACAACAAGAAAAAGTTGCATAAAATAGTGTTCTAGGAGACCATAAAATGTGTTTTACGTTTAGATTTATTTATTAGGCATATCCAATACCTGCAATAGTGAACAGAAACTATTTTCCACATTAAGGATCATTTTTTTATTCGTGCAATGGAATCAATACTCCATTTCAAATAATAGATCTATTTCTAGTAATCCACCGTGAATCCCATATCTGTGATCAGTAATTTTAAAAAAATTCTCTAAGTTCAGAATTGTACCAATCGGGTTACCGATCTTAAAGCCATTGCTCTAACACTGAGGCTTCCAAGTATATTTCCAACTCTAGTTAAATAGACGGTTACACTGGATCCTCCTCAATCCTCTCATTCCCCGTAACCCAGCTTACCCCAGCCTCAAAAACAGGGACATTTGTTACCCTTCCCTAATAGTTTTACAATACTACTTCCCATTTATTTATAGGAGAGAATTTTGGCCGCCAAGAAAATAAATTTAAAAGTTGGGTATGGGAGAGAGCCCCCTCTTACCTTCTATATAAATATCAATCTTGAATTCGGACAGGTTTCCTACACCACTACCAGTTCAATTCAATAACTTTAGATCAGCGAAAAACGCCGTTGCCTTATCACACGCGACGCAGCGAGAGTTAACATACAAAGTTGGGGCAATATCACCATTTTATTCAAACCACTTCGTTCTTTTTCTGGCAATGTTGTAGTCGCAGATAGATAATTCTAACATAATCTTAGCGATTAATGGAATAATAGGTTAAGTAGCTATATCTTTAATATGTTCGATATTGTTTCCTAGGTATGCAGACTCTGCTTGTGGGGTCCAATACCAATATATCATATCCCGTCGAATGTAATTCGCACAGCGGAGAGTAGTAATACGTCTGCCCAGTTAATTTCAAGTCCTGACATAATCCTAAGAATCCTGATCACTTTCATAGCACCAGGGATAGAACCTTTAGATAGGTCTCCGAGACATAGAGAATATTCGTCCGCCAGTATTATAAGAATGTATCCATCTCCCCGTCAGCCCACCAACCGTACTCTATCGGGATTTGCTCTGAATAAATAAGGCCAGAGGGTTCAATAATAGAGCACAAAAAAGTGGGCGAAGTGGGAACCTTAGAGCAGTGCTCTAGTAAGGTGATGAAACCCTATGTATATTGCCATGAGCATACACCTAGCCATGGGGCCCTAAGAGCAATTGACCCAAGAGATAAAGTTATCACCAAACCCATTGACTGGCATTAACTGCCAAGGAAAGGTCACTCACACTTCTGGAAAGCTTTCGCTGCATCCAAACAAAGGATGAGAGCGGCCATGAACCCCTGATTAAATGAAATCATAAAAAGCGTTTTAAATTCGAGGACAAAAGCCTACTGGTACAAACCCACTTGATCCGGGTGCGACCGATCGATAAAACAACCGCATGGAGCCTCATGCCAGGCTTTTGCCAGAATTTTGATATCGGTGTCACAGCGAGTATGTTATATGATTCCCTTCTGCGGATTCTTCCCTTTTTTTGTGGTGCTTTAGGGCCTCTCTCATAGATCTAATCAAAAATTCCTGTTAGTAATCCGCTGTTGAAACCGAGAAAGCAACATTGTTAGCAAGACATCTCCAAAACCTACGATATGTTCAAATGGGAATCCCGTCCATACTGGACATGTATTTCAGAGAATGATTTTAACTGCCTGTATCACCTCTCCAGTGTTAAGGTTTGGATCAATGCTTCCTTTTTGTTAGAGAAGAAACTACAGATAACGGATACGGGAAACGGACTCATTAAGGAGACTCTGCGGTTTTATGCCGAGTGTATATAGGGTAGCCAAAAAAATATACAAGGTCTTAAGATCGCCCGGTTACTCTCAAGGCACATCCTCTTTCGCATAACTCTATCGATGACACCCGTGTTGTTGTACGCTCGAGCTTCGCGCGTACCAGATTCACAGAAATACTTCAGTCTTCTAAAAAAAAATATATTTTTTATGGAAAAATTTATTTCCTAAATTTAGCATATCCCTTTTGCAACCTGCAACTTCTCCAATTAATTTCGCTAACCCATTTTAGTGTATCTTACTTGTGCATAACACACCGGATATGTAAGTTCTTACTTCCCTTCATCATAAATTCCTCTTACAAAACTTTATTCCCTCAATCCTGCTCTAATATGGATTTTTTTTTTAAGTCATTCCAAGAGTTTCATTGATGCGTGGAGGTGATATTTCCATCCAGAGATCTGACATCTCAATCTAGCGCTGTTTCATCTCTTTCTAATGATAACTAGACAGTGAGGGTTTAAGTTTCGGAGGCTCTTCAAGCCCTCGTGTCCATATCTATATATCAAGACAGTAACGAATGATCTGACATGCATGGCCACTCATATTCATATTCACATTATGGGCAAGCATATTCCTGTAGCCAGTATAGATATCAATATGAGACATGACCTGTTGAAAACTGAAAAGCATGAATGAAAGGCCCTTCTGTCCCCAAATTAGTTCTCCATTACATCGTAAGAGACAATTCACTGCAAAACGTTGCTAAAGGAGTTTATACAGCCGTGGAGTAGTTTTACCAACTCACCCCTAACTCTCCTATCATAGACCATACAGTAAGCATTGAGTCTCCAAATGCCCAAATGGGCAGTGTGTTGTTGTTCCACCAAATGTCAATAATGTTTTTAATACATGTAAAGAAAAAGGAGAGGAGACATTCGGTTCCGGCACCTGATGGAAGCGCGCGCAGGGGGTTAGTTCGGAGTTCAGCCCGCCCGCTCCTGCATGCAAAAGGAACGCAGACCACCACGATGAGTTAGTGAGAAAGCCCGCGGTTTTGGATACTTTGCTCCGAAGTGGCCAGAAGCCCTCTGCAATCCCTAGGAGTTAAGAGACCATTCACAGCAGCCCTGCGCCTTAAGAGGCGCCGACTGAGAAGCCAGCTCTAACAGACCAGGGCTGAGACTGCAGCAGTAAGTGGCTGCAGGAGCGGAGCGAGAGTGATCGCGCGCGGACAGCCTCAGGAGATATGACTACAAGCTGCTGGCTAGCAAAGTCCAGCAAAGCTTAGCACCACAACCTGGTGACATGAACCAACGAGCTTCGCACATCAACGACTCTCTGAAAATAAATACCTCTGGCAGAGGTGAAGACCAAGTGGGAGGAGGAAACAAGGAGACACGAACTGAAATATGGATTGGAAGAAAAACTAACCACCGGATCCCTGCAGAAGGCACGAGGTGTAACGAGGGTCAGCAGGAGAAACACGTAGATCAATACTGCACAATGCTGTATGGACCGCATTGAGGACAGCATTGGAGATAGAGCACGCGCATGGTGGGCCTACCGGAAACCATATTGATGGCATTGCTGTTATGAGGCATGAGGAGGCACCCCCCACGAGCCCGTAAAACTGGGGGGAGGCCGAGTCGTGATGGGAAAGAGCCCCCCAAGTCGGACCCCTACAAAGATCCCAGAGTGAGGGGCAGGGCAGAGGAGGAAGATTGCAATCACCGAGACGCAGCAGTTTAGTCTGTTGTCGTCCACGAAATGTACACGGCAATTTGAGAAAAATGGACCAGAATGCATCAATGACCGGAGGCATATGTGTGGACCAGCATGTAGGTCGGCATGAAAAAAAAAACTAAACCTAACAAGCCAGGTGGTGAAAGGTGGAGATCCTCTCACAGAAGCAGATAGAGAATAGGGTCCCCCCCATGGAGCACGAGACGGGGAGGAGCGAGGTGGCAAGGGCAAAGGGAGACCCAAAAGGGCCATGCCAGAGGGACTATGGAGCACAGCACCTGGTTTTAGAGCAAGATGGTGTAATGGTCTTTATGGTGGACAATTCAGAGAAAAAAGGAATAAGTCACAGGCCTAATTAAAAAGCATTGTTAGCATTGTTCTTAGGATTGGTTACGAGTTAATACTGTTTTTTTTAAGGTCCACCAGAATTGGATTATAGTTTGTTTAACAGGATGAGAATACGTCTCTTTCACAGAAGAAGGAACCCCACACAGGGAGCAAAGAAGTTTAGTGAACTCTTAGGCCATAGGTGACACGCAAAAAAAAGATATTATTCCAAAAGAGAGTGGTGTTGTGGAACGTAAAGGCTGCGGGCCCGCAAAAACGGGATCATGGTTGAAGATAGAGGTTTGAAATAGACTTGCTCTGTTGCAGAGACACATTAGGGAAGGAAGAGTTTACCGAATGTGCAAATTATGGGTGGGGAGGTAGTATGGGATCCCCAGCAGTATATAGGAAGCAGGATCAACATAATAGGAAGGATTATAATCAACAAATCTCTGGCCCACACAAGGTACTAACGGTGAACAAATAGCGGAAGGCGACTGGTGACGGTAACAATACAGTAGCCAAGGAGGTCATTAGCGTTTCAAGTGGTCTATGCCCCGAAGACGTAAACCGATATTTCTTTCACTCCCTCAGGATAAAATAAATAGTGATTCCACCCTTGGAAACTAGTTGGAGGGGCTTTTAATGATGTAATGAATGACAAGGAGGACGTGACGGCCGGTTAGACTAGAAGGGGACTACGGACGGGAGACCCCACGCTCTGAATTTAAGCGATGCAGTTGCTCTGGAAGACATTTGGAGGGCTACACATCCCCCAAGACAGGGATATACCATATTCACACCCTCACAATTCCTGGTCAAGACTAGATTAGTGTCCTTTCTGACTGCCTACTGCGGCGAGTACAGGAAGGCCCAATTGGGGGACATGGTGATCTCGGACCACCCCCGGTCATGTGCGGAGCTATCAGAGATTAGCTAAGGCACAGATATTTATGGCGCGCACCCGCATTTATCCTGGACGAGAGTTTTGTAATTCTAATGAAGGGAAAGGGGGAATGGACCCTGCTACAGACTCCCATATATGGGAGTCGTGCAAATGTATCTAAGGGGTTGGAATTATGGACCTGTTAAGCGCCCTTTCTTTTAAAACAGAAGACAGCAGAACAGTTTAAAAAAACAAGCGCAGCAGTCCTCACTCTACACGACCTTCCTGGGAAATACAGACCAGCTCCAAGGAGGCTTTGGCGGCTACAAATCATAAAGAGTTACATGGCATGGGCGGACAGAGCTTTGTTAGATCCAGTTTGCCAGCGATTTACACAAAATTGGGGATAAGGCGGGGGAGGAGACCTGCTGGCGGAATCTGGCGAAGAATAGGAGGCAGGTCTCACAACCTAAACTTAAAAGATGGAAAAGGGATTCCACAGAAGACAGAGAGGGAGACCCGTCAAAGATCACATCAATTCATAGGCGAATAACTACGCTACCCTATACACGGACACGCGAATGGGAAAACACCGGGAACTGAGGGCGTGTCCGGGGTATTCTACAAGGTGAGGCAGGAACAAGGACCCGACACTTGCCAGCCTACTCTCAAACTTGGACACGGCACGCCCCTTTCAACGGATCTCACACGGAGTCAATTTAATTTAATCCGAAAGAGGATAAATCTGAGAAGTCACGGCGTCTGATCGACCCATATTGCTAATAAATGTGGATATGAGTACATCTAAAAATTCTACGCGAAAAGGCTGGCCTGCGATATGCCCCTCCCTGTTAACGCCGAAAATCAGGTGGGATGGGATTTACTCTGGGCGATCGGCATCACCAACGTTCGTAGAGTTCCTCGTGCATGGATGGTCCTCCCGTTTGCCGCCCAGAGCGGGCGGGAACGGCCTGGTCCACTCTTGAAGATGAAAAAAACGTTGACAATGTGCATGGCAGAGTGGCTAGGCAGTGCGTGGGTGTAATGGGCTTTGAGGGGCTTTTAGACATACCGTGGGGACTTTACCAAAACGCCTGGGCCAGTGGTGCCACACCCCAGGCTTCTTGTGTCCAGCCGTTCCCGTTACAGAAGGGCACACGAAGGGATGCCCCTTGTCGCGCTTCTTTTTAATTTGCCTGAAGCAATGGCAAGGGACTAACGGAAACCCAAATTTTGAGGAAATACAGGGGGGTCGCTCCACGCCAAGGCATCCCTATTTGCGGACGAATATTTGTCCATGCGGATCCGCAAGCCCAGCTACCACATTTTCTACAAACATTCTCGGACTTTGGCGACTTATTAGGCTTACGCAAAACAGGGCCCAAATGTGACATCCTCTTTTTGGGAGGATCCGAACCAACAAGGCTCACAAGTCTCTGACATCGGACAGCAACATCCCAGTGCCCCTCCTGGATTACGATTGCGATAAAAATGGAAAAAATCCCACAGACTCACTGAACTGTCTCAATTACCCTCCCCTTTTAATCGATCGCGCAAAGAGTTACGACATTGGAGGCGTTGCCCTTTCACTTCTGGGAAGGATCATCTTGTAAGATGATGAGCGTTTCCAACTGCTATACACCATGCAAAACATTCCCCTCCTGTGAAAACACAAGGATATTATGAGTTTGAACAAGGAGATATCCCAAGTCTTGTGGCGCGTTAAAGACGACCTGACGATGACCAAAAGACCAGGGGGGAAGAAATCTACCTGACATCGGGGCTACAATTTGGGGTTTAACACAGGCATATATTGGACTGGTTTAAAAGACAGCAGTTGCCTACACAAACTGTAAATGCTTACTGTTCCCCATGGAACCTTCACACTTGTTGCATGGGTCCATATAGGTCCCCTACACTGAGCTCAAAAAACTCAGTCATTCTCAGAGACACAGTAGCGACCTGGAAAGGCAGTCCGAAAGATCTACCATTTCATGGAGGTTCTCCAAATATAACCTCTGTGGAACCATCCAGGGTTCCCACAGGAAGGAAGAGTAGATTATTTATGAGTGGAAAGATAAGGAATCCATACTGTAAGGATTGGTTACATATGCGCAGGACAGGTGGATGACGAAGCCAGCAGAACAGAACTAGTACAAAAATATGAGATATGGGGGACCACCAAACGATACAATACGCCACAGGTTGTACAAGTTATATTAGACAAAACCCGAGACTGTCACGGGAAGGAAATGATAATGAGTTGTCGACCGATCACTGAAATTCCCTAGGCCAAAGAGGTGGAAATTACCCTTCTACGATTCCTCCGCAAAGAGATAGGCCGCGAGGAGCTCTCTTCTCTAGTTGGGGAAGGCAATAGGGAAAGAGGGACTGGGGGGGGAAAAGAATCCTTTAGGGATGGAGCGTGTAGGCTAAGGTGTTAAGAGAGATGGAAGAGACCCACCAAGTGTCAAAAATGCATTAGGGCATTTTTGCCTTCAACTTACAACCATCCCCAGCGTTCCCGGAAAGGAAGGTAGCATGCTCCTAAATGTAAGAGGGCCAGGCACTGATTTGTATAATGGACTTTGGAAAGTACCCCCAGTCCAGGAGCATTGGACGGAGGGCAAGGCTAGGCACCTCATTAGGGGGAAAGGAGAGCCCCATACTTACCCTGTTCCACGAGGATGATGGGACAGGAGGATTGATGACAAAAAATTTTTTTTTTTTGTGAAACAAAAACCACAGTCAGGGGCTATCCAAAATTGTTTCACGTAGTCAGCCTGTGGCGAAAAACAGGTCTCTAACAGTGGTTGGAAACCGGGGACCCCCTCAGTGTCCAAAAGTATTGAAAACAAACGAACAACTCTGCCATTTGGAGTGGGAGGAGGAGGAGGCATAGTAGGCCTGAGAGACCTGGACCGAGGCAGGCCCCGCAATCCTCGGCGTCAGCAGTATATGACCAGCCCCAGGGTCAGACTCGGTCCCAGCCTCCACCAAGTTAACCCAATGTGCCGGCAGAAACGGCGTTGGTCAGGGCACGGATGATGTTGTCTGACACGTGCTGGTGCAGGGCTTGGACGGCACATCGGGAAAAGTAGTGGCGGCTGGGGACCGAATACCGAGGGGCGGCCGCCGCCATGAGGTTGTGAAAGGCCTCGGTCTCTACCAGCCTATTGACCGAGGCCTTTCGCAACCTCATGGCGGCGGCCGCCCCTCGGTATTCGGTCCCCAGCCGCCACTACTTTTCCCGATGTGCCGTCCCAGCCCTGCACCAGCACGTGTCAGACAACATCATCCGTGACCTGACCAATGCCGTTTCTGACAAGGTCCACCTGACCACGGACACGTGGACGAGTGCTGCCGGGCAGGGCCACTATATATCGCTGACGCACATTGGGTTAACTTGGTGGAGGCTGGGACCGAGTCTGACCCTGCGGCTGGTCATATACTGCCGACGCCGAGGATTGCGGGGCCTACCTCGGTCCAGGTCTTTCAGGCCTACTATGCCTCCTCCTCCTCCTCCCACCCCTCCTCCACCTCCTCCTCCGAACTACCACTCGGTCTCTACCAGCCTATAGGGCAGCATCTCCAGGCTGAGTAATTTGGAGATGTGTACGTTGAGGGCTTAGGTGTGGGGTTGGGTTGCACTGTATTTCCTCTTGCACTCCAGCGTCTGTTGTATGGAGAGCTGAATGCTGCGCATGGAGACATTGGAGACATTGGTGGATGCTGTGGAGGATCGTGGAGGCGAAGGTGTGGTTTTCGCACGGGAGGTGTTTGGGCCGGGGTCCTGGGCAGGGGACTGACTAGCAGAGGCAGCAGATGACACAGGGGAAGGAGCAGTGGTGTGCCCGGCCTGAGGTGAACGGCCTTGGTGCCATTGAGTGGGGTGTTTAGCATTCATATGCCTGCGCATACTAGTGGTGGTTAAGCTGGTAGTGGTTGCACACCACTGTCCATCGGTCATCCGGTGTTTCTTTAAAGAACCTCCAGACTTCCAAAAATCTAGCCCTCGCCACGGAAGCTTCACTACGTGAAACATTTGGCGCTGATGCATCAGCTCTGGCCCTGCCTCTCCGTCTGGCCCCAACACTGCCTCTTCCAACCTGTTCTCGTTGAGGACTCGCCTCCGTCTCAGAAGCACTGTGTTCACCCGGCCTATCACCCCAGCTTGGGTCTGTCACCTCATCATCCTCCGATCCCTCAGTCTGCTCCCCCCTCGGACTTCCTGCCCTGACAACAACTTCACCACTGTCTGACAACCTTGTCTCCTCATCATCCGACACCTCTTTACACACTTCTTCCACTACGTCCACAATGTCATCATCACCCACAGACTGCAACCGGTGGAAAACCTGGGCATCGGGAAAGAGCTCAGCAGCAACCAGACAAGTTTCATAGTAGTTTCATAGTTTCATAGTTTATGCGGTTGAAAAAAGACACTTGTCCATCAAGTTCAACCAAGGAAGGGAAGGGATTGGTTGAAGAAGGGATTTAGGGGAAACAATTCTATATAACATAACCATCAATGTTATTTAGGTGTAAAAAGGCATCTAGACCCTTCTTAAAGCTCTCTGCTGTCCCTGCTGTGACCAGCGCCTGAGGCAGGCTATTCCACAGAATGACAGTTCTCATAGTAAAAAAGCCCTGTGGTTTGTGATTCTGGGAAGGGTCCAGAAAACAGTTCCTCAGAGTATGCCGGTTCAAATGCCAAATTTTTCTGGGAGGGGGCAGACTGGGGGGAAGGAGGCTGAGGTGGAGGAGCTGGAGGAGTGCTGATTTCGGTGACATGGGTGGACTGCGTGGAAGACTGACTGGTGGACAAATGGCTAGAAGCATTGTCCGCAATCCACAACATCACCTGCTTTCACTGTTTTGGCCTCAACAATGCTCTACCACAAGTCCCAGTAACTTGAGACATGATACTAGGGAGTGTAGCTCTGCGGCGTTCCCCTGCTCCCTCATCAGCAGTTTCTCACCCCGCCCAGGACCACGGCCTCTGACCCCTGCAGTAGTTGGACGTCCACGCCCTTATCCTCTACCAATAGCCCTCGGGTTCAACATTTTCCAAATTAAAGTGTAAACTGTAATTTTTTTTGTTTTTTTTTTTTGTGTGTTTTTTGTGTGTTTTTTTATTTTTTATTTTTTTATAGAACAAAACGATCAGAATAAATCACACAGCAACCACAGAAGATAATGATTGCTATGGCTAGTTTCTAACCTACACTGACAGCACACAACAGGATTTTCTGCTGTGCCTATGATTTTCAGGTTAAAAAAAAAAAAAATCGGCAGACTGTGCCTAATTCAATCAAACCCCTAATAAATTGTCCCACTTCTTTGAGATGGATATGTGTGTCACTAAGGGCTAAATAGAACATTTGCAAGTCTCCCTGCAAATTCGGCACAATATGGTACTAGCTGCATTACTAGTGCCAGCAAGCCCAGCCACAAGCAAATAATAAAAAAAATATATATATATAACGCTATTGTAGCCCTAAGAAGGGCTGTTGGGTTCTTGTAGAATCACTCCTGCCTAACAGTAATCTTAAATAACACCCTAACACTATCCCTGCAGCAGCAGCAACTCTCTCCCTAACGGCATTCTGGCAGAGAATGAGCCGAGTAGCGCGGGCAGGGGCTAGTATATTCCAGGGTCACCTGATCAGGCCAGCCTACCTCTGCTTTTGACGTGTAAGTGTACCACGTGATGCTGGGTGGAGTGCAGAGTCTCCTGGCTTGTGATTGGCTCTGTTTCTGGCCGCCAAAAATCAAAACGGCGGGAGATGCAATTTTCTCGAGCTGGTGAAATACTCGTCCGAGCAACGAGCAGTTTCGAGTACGCTAATGCTCGAAAGAGGATCAAGCTCGGACGAGTATGCTCGCTCATCTCTATTGCTCATCAAAGGAGTCGGTGGTGGTACAATTTTTTCTTATCCTTTTATACTGTTAAAACGGGACATTATCGATCCATTTTGTTAAGGCTAACTTTTTCAAAAGTTAAAGTGACAGTCACAGCACAAAATCCTTTTGGTTAGAAACTAGCCAAAGCAATCATCTTCTGAGGTTGCTGTCTGATTTCTTCTGCACGTTTTGTTCTATAAAACCAAAAAAAAAAATTGCCAAAAGAAATTTACAGTTTATATTTATCTTATGTCTATAAAAGAGACTTTTATTTGGAAAATGTTGAACCCGAAGGCTCGGGGTAGAGGACGAGGGCGTCCAAAAACTCCAGGGGTCAGTGGCTGTGGTCCTGTGCGGGGTGAGACACCACCTGCTGGACAAGTGCTGCCGGGCATGGCCACTATACATCGCTGACGGGTTAACTTGGTGGAGGCTGGGACCGGATATGACCCTGGGGACGCTCTTATACTGCGGACTCCGAGGATTGCGGGGCCTACCTCGGTCATTGTCTCTCAGGCCTACTATGCCTCCTCCTCCTCCCACCCCACCTCCTCCCCCGAATTACGATCCGTGGGCATGGCGCCATCAGTTGGTAGCTCTAGGCACAGCAGCAGTGCCGTCGCTAAGTGACAGCAGGCGGTGCTGAAACTGCTGAGCCTAGGCGATAAAAGGCACACCGCCCAAGAGCTATTACAGGGCATCACAGCGCAGACCGATCTGTGGCTGGCACTACTGAACCTGAAGCCAGGCATGATTGTGTGTGACAACGGCCGTAACCTGGTGGCGGCTCTGCAACTCGGCAGACTGACACATGTGCTATGTCTGGCCCATGTGTTAAATCTGATAGTTTAGCGGTTCCTCAAGACATACCCCAATCTGTCTGATTTGCTCACGAAGGTGCGCATATGTGTGCATTTCAGAAAGTCGACCACAGATGCTGCCATTCTCAGGGCAGAGCAGCGCCGCCGCCAACTGCACTCTCACTGACTGTTGTGCGACGTGCCTACGCGATGGAATTCCACATTAACCATGTTATCCAGAGTTTACAAGCAGCGCAGAGCGATTGTAGACTGCCAGATGTCAACTTCCACCAGAACTGGTAGTCAGGTCAGTCAGCTTCCTCAAGTCTACAATGAGGAGTGAACGTGGATGTCTGATATCTGTCAGGTGCTGAGTAACTTTGAGGAGTCAACACAGATGGTCAGTGGCGATGCCGCCATCATCAGCCTCACCATCCCGCTTCTTGGCCTGCTAAAAAACTCTCTGGTCAGCATGAAGTCGGAAGCTTTGCGCTCGTCACAAGAGATGGGGGAAGAACATTCCCTTGTTGATAGCTACAGCACCCTCCGGTCTGTTTCTCAGCGCATATCGGAGGAGGTGAAGGAGGATGAGGATGAAGAGGAGGAAGAAGAGGAGAATGTCAGCGAGACAGAAGAGGGGACCATTGCTCAGTCCTTAACTGTTCAGCGTGTATGGGCAGAAGAAGAGGAGTTGGAGGAGGAGGAAATGAAGAGTCAGGCCAGTGAGAGGAGTGAATTGTTGCGCATTGGGACTCTGGCGCATATGGCAGATTTCATGCTAGGCTGCCTATCCCATGACCCTCGCGTTCAAAGAACACATCGGGAAAAGTAGTGGCGGCTGGGGACTGAATACCGAGGGCCGCCATGAGGTTGCGAAAGGCCTCGGTCTCTACCAGCCTATAGTGCAGCATCTCCAGGCTGAGTAATCTGGAGATTTGGACGTTGAGGGCTTGGGCGTGTGGGTGGGTTGCACTGTATTTCCTCTTGCGCTCCAGCGTCTGGGGTATAGACAGCTGAACGCTGCGCATGGATACATTGGTGGTTGCTGTGGAGGATCGTAGAGGCGAAGGTGTGGTTTACGCACGGGAGGTTTTTGGGCCGGGGTCCTGACTAGCAGAGGCAGCAGATGACATGGGGGAAGTAGCAGTGGTGTGCCCGGCCGGAGGTGAACGGCCTTGGTTCCATTGAGTGGGGTGTTTAGCATTCATATGCCTGCGCATACTGGTGGTGGTTAAGCTGGTAGTGGTGGCCCACCACTGCCTCTTCCAACCTGTTCTCGTTGAGGACTCGCCTCCGTCTCAGAAGCACTGTGTTCACCCGGCTTATCAACCCAGCTTGGGTCTGTCACCTCATCATCCTCCGATCCCTCAGTCTGCTCCCCCTTCTGACTTCCTGCCCTGACAACAACTTCACCACTGTCTGACACTGTCTCCTCATCGTCCGACACCTTTTTACACACTTCTTCCACTACGTCAACAATGTCATCATCACCCACAGACTGCGACCGGTGGAAAACCTGGGCATCGGGAAAGAGCTCGGCAGCAACCGGACAAGTGGTTTGTGACTCTGGGAAGGGTCCAGAAAACAGTTCCTCAGAGTATGTCGGTTCAAATGCCATATTTTGCTGGGAGGGGGCAGACTGGGGGGAAGAAATAAATAGGCAGACTGTGCCTAATTCAATCAAACCTTGTCCCACTTAGGTGTTTGAGATGGATATGTGTGTCACTAAGAGCTAAACAGAACGTTCGCAAGACTCCCTGCAAATTCGTCACAATATGGTACTAGCTGCACTACTAATGCCATCAAGGCCAGCCACAAGGAAATCAACAAAAAATTAAATATATAACACTATTGTAGCGCTGAGAAGGCCTGTTGGGTTCTCATATGGCTAGTTTCTAGCCTACACTGATAGCACACAACTGGATTTTGTGCTGTCCATGATGACTTTGAGTTATAAAAAAAAAGAAAAGTAAAAAAAAATAAGAAAAAGCAGACTGTGCCTAATTCAATCAAACCCCTAATAAATTGTCCCACTTAGGTGTTTGAGATGGATATGTGTGTCACTAGTCTCAAGTCTCCCTGCAAATTCGTCACAATATGCTACTAGCTGCCCTACTAGTGCCAACAAGGCCAGCCACAAGCAAATCAACAAAATATAACGCCATTGTAGCCCTAAGAAAGCCGGTTGGGTTCTTGTATGCCTAGTTTCTAACCTACACTGACAGCAAACAACTGGATTTTGTGGTGTGCCTGTCACTTTACATTTTGAGGGAAAAAAAAAAAAAAATCGGCAGACTGTGCCTAATTCAATCAAACCCCTAATAAATTGTCCCACTTAGGTGTTTGAGATGGATATGTGTGTCACTAAGAGCTAAACACAAGTCTCCCTGCAAATTACTCACAATATGGTACCAGCTGCACTACTAGTGCCAGCAAGCCCACCACAAGGAAACAAAGAAAAAATAAAATATAATGCTATTCTAGCCCTAACACATCTGTTGCACCGGCATTCACCCTGGAACTCCTGCTCTGGCAGTGCATACATGCGGGAGAGTGTGCACTGGAGCATACCACCAATCTTGCTAGCCATATCCTAGTTACAAAACTGTAAAGAGTGTATAAATCAAGAAACATAAAATGAAGATTACTTGCAGTTCTGTGAACTCCTCCTTTTTTGAATTCTGCTTGTTTAAACTCCACTTATGTCCACAAGCCAATGAGCAAGCTCAACACTGAGTTGCTATCCCTTAATTTATCAACTGTGCAAACTAATCACTCCTCCCTATTAGCAGACCAAGAAAAGAGAGGTAAAAATATCTATTTAAATTGTGACACTAAGAAAAGTGCCTTGCTATGTATAGTATATGCACAATCCACAAAACCACAGATTCACACACAAAATCCGCTTGCTTAAACTCCACTTATGTCCACAAACCACTTAGAAGCACAAGCCAAAATGAGCAAGGATCTATTTTTTACGTATCAGATATTAGTAGACTCTTCAGAAGCTACATGAAAGTGTAGCTAAACCCTATATCATGATAATCTTGTCAGCAGACTGTCGACACACAGCATCTTGTGACGAGCATAACACCAAGGAACGAGGAATCATAAAGTGGCTGCTCATTTTGGCCTATGGACACATACAGATTGTTTTTCTCTTCCTGGCTTCAACGATTTTTCAATGGGCTTCTTCACACTTCTATTTTTTTTTAATCCCACTTACTGAACCATTCTTTTCAATGGCCTTTTTCCCCACTTCGGTTTTCAGTCAATATAGAACCTGTTCTGTTTCTGTTCACTGATCCAATGTTGTCAGTGAACACAAACAAAACAGGTTCTAAATTGACCACACTGATCAGTGGGAAAAAACTGAAGTGTGAAAAAGGCCATGGAAAAGAATGGTTCAATAAAGCTTCTGTGATAAAATCAGTGAAGCCAGGAAGAGGACACTAATCTGTATTTTGTTCATAAGCCAAAATGGGTTCAGTAAAAAATCACTGACTTGGAAAAAAAACACCAATGTGAACCATCCTTATAGTGAGCAGCTAATGCATTGATATATACCCAGACTTATCCTTACGCACCCTTAGTCTCCGAGCAGCTCTCGAGCCCCTGTTGTCAGTGCTCCATAATGGGGGTTTCCATTCGCATTGCCTGTCAGAAGAGGCTCTAAACAAGCCTCCTTATCTCACCCTGAGGGTCTACAGACCTTTCTGACAGCTTTCGACCTCCTGGCGATTCAACTTCCAACCTGGTCTTATATGTTTCATCTTCAAACTGCTTCTCCCTGTGCAGATTCCTTATAGGACCTTGACTCATCTCGCTGTCCACGCTCATCAAGGCAGCAACACCAGTGGGCCTGAACACCATGCTCCAGAGAAAGGCAGTCAAGGGACTGAAATGGAGAACAGTTATCTCTACTAGAACCTTGGGGGTGAACCAAGCCTTTTTGCTGCCCGAGGCGAACTATAGAGAGACGCCCCTCTTTATGTAATATATCAGGGACCAGATGTGTCAGGACCAGATCCATCATGTAGTATAGTATAAAATGCATACAGCATACCCCCATGTAGTATAAGATAGATACAGCGTACCGCCATGTAATATAAGATAGATACAGCGTCCTGCATCAAATTTGGCAGCACTTTACAAATACACACATATACTGCATATACATACAGCATATACACCATATACACTCATACAGCATGAGAGATAGAGAGAGAGAGAGAAATAAAGTTAGCACATAAAGTTACTTGCCCTTATGGTGTCCGGGTTGCAGCGCTGGTGGGTGGCTGTTGCAGAGGGCGGGTGGCTGTGCCGCTGGGTGGCGGCCGGTCAGATTGGAGCGCCAGTGGCCGGCGGGTGGCCTTGTCGTTGGCTGGATAGCCGTGTCGGCGGGCGGACAAGTCGCAGTGCCGCCGGCTAGGGTGGCTGCGCCTGGTCCAGCAGTTCTCAACTCGCCTCAAGGCAGGTGCGCCCCTGTTTCTACCCTGATAATCTAACCACATTTTCTGCTCCCAGAACTAGAGTGATCATGAAGTGTCTGCTTAAAGAGTCCCTGTCCACACTCTGAATTTTAGCGCCCATCACTCCCTAGGCTGGTTAGTCCAAAACAGCAATAAAACTGAGTAAAATTCTGAAGTAAAGAATTAAAAATGATCTTTATTGCGTTAACATCATTAGGGGATTGAGATTTGAGAATTTTCTTTCATGGGAAAACCCCTATAATAAGGACTTGGCCTCTTGGAAGGGGCAGCAGATATCGTGGCTATGGTGTTCACAGCATCAAAATGACCATCCTGCAGAGGTTACTGTATTTATTTCAGACCCTGCCGATTGGCCCACCTGTGTCCTTCTTCCAAGAGGTCACCTCTGTGATTGCAAAATTAGTTTGGGCCTCCTCACCAGCTAGAGTAGAGCAAGCGATCCTAACACGTAGGAAGTCACTAGTATCAATAGAAGAATATATCTGGCGGGCACAGTCCCAATACTACCGCTGACAGCTCAATACGCAACTCGGGATGAGGTACAAGGGCAAGTTTGATCGCGGTAGAACCTTCCAGCGGTGCTCTGTCAGTGTGTGCGAGAGAGTATCCATATACAGTAACAGAGAAAGATGACGGCACTCACCGGTTCCAAAGGTAGGAAAAACGTCCTTTATAGGTGGATGAGCATGCAGGGTGGTAAACAGACAGACTCCGGCAACTGGACCGTTTCGCGCACTACGGTGCTTTATCAAGCCGATGGTCCCGCCCACCCACATCATCGCTAAAATACACGTGACCGTGAGTGGGCGTGGCCATACCTAACAACAAGCAATGTAACAATATAACCTGTGATAGTGTCAACACAACATACAATCAGTGATAAACATCAATTCCCTTGTAAATACATAAGGATACAAAACACATGTAACAGCCAGGTGATTGTTAAAACTAGTCATGTAAGCGGGAGGACTGCGAGTCACCGGGTCTGGCACAGAACACCTTCCAAACCCCGGACCAGGGGTCCAATCCCATTACTAAAACTAAAAACAGAAGGACACTCCAGCTATGACGATCTAATCGTCTAACTATACAAAGCAGCATGTTAATACGAGCAGATCCTACCACTCTGGCATCTTAAGGATGTGGAGATCACGCGGCACTGTATGAGCTCGTGCTCCCCAATAATCGCTCTATTGTTTAACGGAAGCGGGGTTACCATATTTTCTAGCACTAGGAATTAAATGGCCAATATAGCCTAACCAGTATGGCTGTAAGTGGTGGCATTGAGAATACATGGGTTAAAGTGAGTGATAGACTAAGAGAACAAGGGAAAAAGGGAAGGGGGGGAAACGGGATAGGGAAGGATTTTAAAAAAAGAGGGGGGGGGAGAAGAAAGGATGATGAATCAAAGGGCACCGGCAGTTTACAAAAAGACATTTAACTCGTTGCGGTCATTAAGCCCCAAGGGGCCCAAAGCCCTGAATTTACTGATGAACCTGCTCTCCCGCTGTAGAAGGAGTTTTGCATGATCGCCTCCCAAGTTCATGTATTCAATCCTCTCGATGCCTGAGAACACCTGGGTTACCCCCACGGTCCTGTTGTAAATGTTCGACCAAACGGGGACTGCCATTTCCTTTTGTGACAGACCTTTGGTGTTCCCTAAAACGGGTAAATAGCTTCCTAATAGTTTTCCCAATATAGAAGCGGCCACAGGGGCAGTACACCACATACACCACAAAATCTGAACGGCAGGTTATCAAAGACCTCACCACCGGTCTCACTCCTCCCAACTCTATCACCTTTAGTTGGCCGTTTGAGTTGCTATAATTACAAATGTCCACATCTGTCTTTGGATAACCATGTCCCTCCCACTGATGGAAGTCTACTGTGGACCAGTTTCTCTGATCGTGGTGCTTCTTCTAAAGGCAACTAGGGGTCTGGCAGATGAGACACTGGCCAGATCGGGGTCCTGGTTAAGGATGTGCCAGTTTCTTTTTATGGCTGATCGTATGGCCCTCTCACAGGGGGAGTATCTAAAGGAGATCCAAATGGCAGAGTTGTTCGTTTGTTTTCAATACTTTTGGACACTGAGGGGGTCCCCGGTTTCCAACCACTGTTAGAGACCTGTTTTTCGCCACAGGCTGACTACGTGAAACAATTTTGGATAGCCCCTGACTGTGGTTTTTGTTTCACAAAAAAAAAAAATTTTTTGTCATCAATCCTCCTGTCCCATCATCCTCGTGGAACAGGGTAAGTATGGGGCTCTCCTTTCCCCCTAATGAGGTGCCTAGCCTTGCCCTCCGTCCAATGCTCCTGGACTGGGGGTACTTTCCAAAGTCCATTATACAAATCAGTGCCTGGCCCTCTTACATTTAGGAGCATGCTACCTTCCTTTCCGGGAACGCTGGGGATGGTTGTAAGTTGAAGGCAAAAATGCCCTAATGCATTTTTGACACTTGGTGGGTCTCTTCCATCTCTCTTAACACCTTAGCCTACACGCTCCATCCCTAAAGGATTCTTTTCCCCCCCCAGTCCCTCTTTCCCTATTGCCTTCCCCAACTAGAGAAGAGAGCTCCTCGCGGCCTATCTCTTTGCGGAGGAATCGTAGAAGGGTAATTTCCACCTCTTTGGCCTAGGGAATTTCAGTGATCGGTCGACAACTCATTATCATTTCCTTCCCGTGACAGTCTCGGGTTTTGTCTAATATAACTTGTACAACCTGTGGCGTATTGTATCGTTTGGTGGTCCCCCATATCTCATATTTTTGTACTAGTTCTGTTCTGCTGGCTTCGTCATCCACCTGTCCTGCGCATATGTAACCAATCCTTACAGTATGGATTCCTTATCTTTCCACTCATAAATAATCTACTCTTCCTTCCTGTGGGAACCCTGGATGGTTCCACAGAGGTTATATTTGGAGAACCTCCATGAAATGGTAGATCTTTCGGACTGCCTTTCCAGGTCGCTACTGTGTCTCTGAGAATGACTGAGTTTTTTGAGCTCAGTGTAGGGGACCTATATGGACCCATGCAACAAGTGTGAAGGTTCCATGGGGAACAGTAAGCATTTACAGTTTGTGTAGGCAACTGCTGTCTTTTAAACCAGTCCAATATATGCCTGTGTTAAACCCCAAATTGTAGCCCCGATGTCAGGTAGATTTCTTCCCCCCTGGTCTTTTGGTCATCGTCAGGTCGTCTTTAACGCGCCACAAGACTTGGGATATCTCCTTGTTCAAACTCATAATATCCTTGTGTTTTCACAGGAGGGGAATGTTTTGCATGGTGTATAGCAGTTGGAAACGCTCATCATCTTACAAGATGATCCTTCCCAGAAGTGAAAGGGCAACGCCTCCAATGTCGTAACTCTTTGCGCGATCGATTAAAAGGGGAGGGTAATTGAGACAGTTCAGTGAGTCTGTGGGATTTTTTCCATTTTTATCGCAATCGTAATCCAGGAGGGGCACTGGGATGTTGCTGTCCGATGTCAGAGACTTGTGAGCCTTGTTGGTTCGGATCCTCCCAAAAAGAGGATGTCACATTTGGGCCCTGTTTTGCGTAAGCCTAATAAGTCGCCAAAGTCCGAGAATGTTTGTAGAAAATGTGGTAGCTGGGCTTGCGGATCCGCATGGACAAATATTCGTCCGCAAATAGGGATGCCTTGGCGTGGAGCGACCCCCCTGTATTTCCTCAAAATTTGGGTTTCCGTTAGTCCCTTGCCATTGCTTCAGGCAAATTAAAAAGAAGCGCGACAAGGGGCATCCCTTCGTGTGCCCTTCTGTAACGGGAACGGCTGGACACAAGAAGCCTGGGGTGTGGCACCACTGGCCCAGGCGTTTTGGTAAAGTCCCCACGGTATGTCTAAAAGCCCCTCAAAGCCCATTACACCCACGCACTGCCTAGCCACTCTGCCATGCACATTGTCAACGTTTTTTTCATCTTCAAGAGTGGACCAGGCCGTTCCCGCCCGCTCTGGGCGGCAAACGGGAGGACCATCCATGCACGAGGAACTCTACGAACGTTGGTGATGCCGATCGCCCAGAGTAAATCCCATCCCACCTGATTTTCGGCGTTAACAGGGAGGGGCATATCGCAGGCCAGCCTTTTCGCGTAGAATTTTTAGATGTACTCATATCCACATTTATTAGCAATATGGGTCGATCAGACGCCGTGACTTCTCAGATTTATCCTCTTTCGGATTAAATTAAATTGACTCCGTGTGAGATCCGTTGAAAGGGGCGTGCCGTGTCCAAGTTTGAGAGTAGGCTGGCAAGTGTCGGGTCCTTGTTCCTGCCTCACCTTGTAGAATACCCCGGACACGCCCTCAGTTCCCGGTGTTTTCCCATTCGCGTGTCCGTGTATAGGGTAGCGTAGTTATTCGCCTATGAATTGATGTGATCTTTGACGGGTCTCCCTCTCTGTCTTCTGTGGAATCCCTTTTCCATCTTTTAAGTTTAGGTTGTGAGACCTGCCTCCTATTCTTCGCCAGATTCCGCCAGCAGGTCTCCTCCCCCGCCTTATCCCCAATTTTGTGTAAATCGCTGGCAAACTGGATCTAACAAAGCTCTGTCCGCCCATGCCATGTAACTCTTTATGATTTGTAGCCGCCAAAGCCTCCTTGGAGCTGGTCTGTATTTCCCAGGAAGGTCGTGTAGAGTGAGGACTGCTGCGCTTGTTTTTTTAAACTGTTCTGCTGTCTTCTGTTTTAAAAGAAAGGGCGCTTAACAGGTCCATAATTCCAACCCCTTAGATACATTTGCACGACTCCCATATATGGGAGTCTGTAGCAGGGTCCATTCCCCCTTTCCCTTCATTAGAATTACAAAACTCTCGTCCAGGATAAATGCGGGTGCGCGCCATAAATATCTGTGCCTTAGCTAATCTCTGATAGCTCCGCACATGACCGGGGGTGGTCCGAGATCACCATGTCCCCCAATTGGGCCTTCCTGTACTCGCCGCAGTAGGCAGTCAGAAAGGACACTAATCTAGTCTTGACCAGGAATTGTGAGGGTGTGAATATGGTATATCCCTGTCTTGGGGGATGTGTAGCCCTCCAAATGTCTTCCAGAGCAACTGCATCGCTTAAATTCAGAGCGTGGGGTCTCCCGTCCGTAGTCCCCTTCTAGTCTAACCGGCCGTCACGTCCTCCTTGTCATTCATTACATCATTAAAAGCCCCTCCAACTAGTTTCCAAGGGTGGAATCACTATTTATTTTATCCTGAGGGAGTGAAAGAAATATCGGTTTACGTCTTCGGGGCATAGACCACTTGAAACGCTAATGACCTCCTTGGCTACTGTATTGTTACCGTCACCAGTCGCCTTCCGCTATTTGTTCACCGTTAGTACCTTGTGTGGGCCAGAGATTTGTTGATTATAATCCTTCCTATTATGTTGATCCTGCTTCCTATATACTGCTGGGGATCCCATACTACCTCCCCACCCATAATTTGCACATTCGGTAAACTCTTCCTTCCCTAATGTGTCTCTGCAACAGAGCAAGTCTATTTCAAACCTCTATCTTCAACCATGATCCCGTTTTTGCGGGCCCGCAGCCTTTACGTTCCACAACACCACTCTCTTTTGGAATAATATCTTTTTTTTGCGTGTCACCTATGGCCTAAGAGTTCACTAAACTTCTTTGCTCCCTGTGTGGGGTTCCTTCTTCTGTGAAAGAGACGTATTCTCATCCTGTTAAACAAACTATAATCCAATTCTGGTGGACCTTAAAAAAAACAGTATTAACTCGTAACCAATCCTAAGAACAATGCTAACAATGCTTTTTAATTAGGCCTGTGACTTATTCCTTTTTTCTCTGAATTGTCCACCATAAAGACCATTACACCATCTTGCTCTAAAACCAGGTGCTGTGCTCCATAGTCCCTCTGGCATGGCCCTTTTGGGTCTCCTTTGGCCCTTGCCACCTCTCTCCGCTCCCCTGTTGGCTCCATGGGGGGACCTATTCTCTATCTGCTCGTGTGAGAGGATCTCTCACCTTTCACCACCCTGGCTTGAGTTATTGTTTTTTTTCATGCCGACCTAATGCTGGTCCACAATAGCGCGGCCGTCCATGATGCCTCTGGGTCCTATATCTAGCAAAATTGCCTGTACATTGCCGCACATAGCAACAACTAACTGTTGGTCCTGGGTATGCATCTCTTTCCCTCTGCCTGCCCCTCTCTGGGATCTTTGTAGGGGTCCGACTTGGGGGCTCTTTCCCATCACCGACTGCCTGCCCCCCGTTTTAAGGGCTCGGGGGGTCCTCCTCATAGCACCTCATACAGCCATGCCATCATATGGTTTCCGGAGGCCCACCATGCGCGTGCATCTATCTCAATGGCTGGTCCTCCAATGCGGTCCATACAGCATTTGCAGGTATTGATCTGGTTTCTCCTGCTGACCCTGTCGTTAACCTCGTGCCTTCTGCAGTCCTGGTTAGTTCTTTCTTCCAATCCAAACTTTCATTTGTGTCTCTTTGTTTCCCCCCCACTTGGTCTCTTCCTCTGCCAGAGTAATTATTTCGAGAGTCGTATTGCGAGAGCTCGTTGCGTATTCACCAGGTTGTGGTGCTAAGCATTTGCGGACTTTGCTAGCCAGCAGCTGTGTATCATATCTCCTGAGGCTGTCCGCACGCGACGATCACCTCTACGCCCCTCCTGCAGACACTTCTGCTCATGGTCTCCGCTCTGGTCTGTTAGAGCTGGCTTGCTCGTCCGGCGCCTCTTAAGGAGCAGGGCCTGCTGTGAATGGTCTCTTAACTCCTAGGGATTTGCGAGGGCTTCTTGGCCACTCGAGCAAGTACCAAAACCGGGGTTCTAACCGTCTCATGTAGGTGGTCTGCCGTTCCTTTGTGCATGCAGGAGCGGGCGGGCGGAACTCCGAACTACCCCCTGCTGCCCGCTTCCATCAGTGCTGCCGGACCGGAATGTCTCCTACTCCTTTTTCTTTACATGTATTAAAAACATTATTGACTTTTGGAACAACAACAACTGCCGCATTTGGGCATTTGGAGACTCAATTGCGTTTTGTATGGGTCTAGATAGTGAGGTTTGGGGAGTTGGTAAACTACTCCACGGCTGTATAAACTCCTTTAGCCAACGTTTTGCAGTGAAATTGGTCTCTTACGATGTAATGGAGAACAATTTGGGGACAGAAGGCCTTTCATTATGTTTTCAGTTTCAACAGGTCCACTGTCTCATATTTATCTATACTGGCTACAGGAATATGCGTTGCCCAGTTAGTTGAATAGAATATGAAGTGGCCAGCATGTCAGATATTCGTTACCTGTCTTGATTATATAGATATGGAAACGGGGCTTGAAGAGGCCTCCGAACTTAAAACCCTCACTGGTAGTTTCATTAGAAAAGATGAAAAGCCGAGATTGAGATGTCCAGATCTTCTGGAATGGAAATATCACCTCCACGCATCAATGAACTCTAGGAATGCACTTAAAAAAAAATCCCATATTAGAGCATGGTGATTGAGGGAAATAAAGTTTTGTAAGAAGGAATTTTAGAAGGGAAGTAGAACTTACATATCAGGTGTGTTATGCACAAGTAGAATACCCTAAAATGGGTTACGAAATTAATTGGTGAGAAGTTGCGGTTGCAAAAGGGAGTATGCTAAATTTAGGAAAATAAAATTTTCCATAAAAAATATATTTTTTTTTAGAAGACGAAGTATTTCTGTGAATCTGGTCGCGTGAAGCTCGAGCGTACAACAACACTAGGGTGTCATCATAGAGTTTATGCAGAAAGAGGATGGTTGCCTTGATGAGAACCGAGGCGAATCTTAACACCTTGTAGATTTTTTGGCTACCCTATATACACCGGCTAAAACCGGCAGAGTCTCCTTAATGAGTCGCGTTTCCCTATCCCGTTATCTGTAGTTCTTCTCTAACAAAAGGAAGCATTGATCCAAACCTTAACACTGGAGAGGTGGATACGGCAGTTAAACACATTCTCTGGAAATACATTAGCCAGATGGGACGGGATTCCCATTTGAATATATCGTAGGTTTTGGAGATGTCTGCTAACAATGGGTTGCTTTCCTCGGTTTCAACAGCGGATTACTAACAGGAATTTTGATTAGATCTATGAGAGAGGCCCTAAATAGCACCACAAAAAAAGGGAAGAATCCGCAGAGAGGAATCATATAGACCATATCGCTGGTGACACACCGATAATCAAAATTCCTGCAAAGCACTGCATTGAGGCTCCCCAGGCGGTTGTTTAGTCGACTCGTCGCACCCGGACAAGTGGGTTTGTACCAGTAGGCTTTTGTCCTCGAATTTAAAACGCTTTTTATGAATATTCCATTTAATCAAGGGGTTCGTTGGCCGTCCATCCTTGTCTTGGATCAGCGAAATCTTTCTAGTGTAGTGAGCCTTTCCTTGGCAGTTATGCCAGTCCAATGGGTTTTGGGTGATAACTTTATCTCTTGGGTCAGTTGCTCTTAGGCCCCGTATGGCTAGGTAATGCTCAATGGCAATATCTCAGAGGTTTCATCAACCTTACTAGCGCACGCCAAGTTGCCCACTGTCCCCACTTTTATTTGCATCATTTATTGAACCCTGTGGCCTTATTTGTATCAGAGCAGATCCCGATAGAGTACGGTTTGGTGGGCTTGACGGGGAGATGGTAATTCTTAAATTGGCGGACGATATTCTGCTTGTCTCGGAGACCTCATAAAAGTTCTATCCCTAGTGCTAGGAAAGTGATACAGATTATTAGGATTTATTCAGGACTTGAAATTAACTGGGAGCACGTAATTACTACTCATCCCGCTGGAATGTGAAATTAATTCGACGGGATAATGATATTATTGGTATTGGACCCACAGCAGAGTCTGCAATACCTAGATAACAGATATCGAAACATATTGAAAGATATAGCTAACTTAACACTATTATTCCAGTTAAAATCGCTAAGAATTATGTTAGAATGTATCTACTCGATACAACATTGCCAGAAAAAGAACGAAGTGGTTAATAAAATGGTGATATGCCCCAACTATTGTATGTTAACTCTCGGCCGTCGCGTGTGGATAAGGCACGGCGGTTTTTGCTTGATAGAAAGTTATTAATGAACTGGTGTGGGGTAGGAAACCTGTCCGAATTCAAGATTAGATATTTATATAGGAGGTAAGAGGGGGCCCTCCCATACCCAACTTTAAATTATTTTTCTTGGCGGCCAAAATTCTCTCTATAAATAAATGGGACAAGTAGTATTTAAAACTATTAGGGAAGGGTAACAAATGTCCCTGTTTTGGGCATTGGGGTAAGCTGGGTTTACGTGGGAATGAGAGGATTGAGGAGGATACCAGTGTAACCGTCTATTTACAGAGTTGGAAATATCTTAGGAAGCCTCATGTTAGAGCAATGCTTTAAGAATCGGTTACCCGATTGGACAATTCAACTTAGAGTAATTTTTTTAAAATTACGATCACACAGATATGGATTCACGGTGGATTACTAGAAATATCTATTATTTGAAAGGAGTATTGATTCCATTGCACGAATAAAAAATGATCCTTAATGTGGACAATATGTTTCGTTCACTATTGCAGGTATTGATATGCCTAATAAATAAATCTAAACGAAACACATTTTATGGTCTCCTAGAACACTATTTTGTGCTAACTTTTTCTTTGTAAAGATGAGTCCACTATTTCACGTGGTAGAGAAATATTAAATAGGGGAATTTGAGTGACCATTAAATTTCATTCAGAAAAAACACATGGAAGGGTACTAAGTATAACACGGGTTATTCCCACGGTCATACTATATCGCAATTATTGTTTTTCCTCTTTTGACTAATGAACCTAGTTGATCACAGTTTTAATTTTTACGCGGCTCTATTTTACCCCCGCCTTCGAGCTATCCCTGTGGTGAAAGTAGTAATTGCGAGATCCTGATGAACAATTTACCCCAACTATTGGGGAATGGAGAGGCCTGATGAGGTAAAATCAGGAATCTTGAAAAAATATATTTTGAGAAAATAGGGTCTTTGGACAGATGGTGAACAATTTGGAAGACCAGTTACTAGGTTTTTTTTTGTTTGTTTTTTTTTTTTTCCTCTTCCACCTTGGCCGACATTGGGGGTGGGTAATGCAATCTAATGAATATGTATGGAAATAAGAGTACATAAATGGGAACTCTTGATATTGCTGAATATTATTGTTTCTATCTACTACGTAAAACCTTAAATTATTTTGATATTGGCATGAATTAGTATGTATTTCTACTATGTAGAAGACATGTAAACAAAATTTGTATGGCAGAAATGTAGATAAAATGTAAAAACAAAAAAAATCTTATGTTGCTGTATAATACCCGTACCAAACATAACAACATAACAACCATCGGCTCGGTAAAACAGATTCTACCTGCTGAATTAGAATATGCACATGTCTCAAAATTTATTCTCTGGATCTGGGGGTCAGAAATCACAATTGTAACCAAGTTTCTTGTTTTTCAGATGTTTTAGTGTCACTTAGCAGTATCACTGTCTTGCTACCAAGTACGCAATAGAAGAATCCAACCAGTGCTCCATGACCACACTACGTATATGTGTTTGCGTTGCCAAGAGCTTATTGTATCCTGCAAGGAATAATGCCTAAGTTCTATAATTCATTCATTTCGATTGGGGCAACTTCATACTTGGAACTTAATTTGAATAAATCTCTGCCTTGTTGTCCCATAGCTAACCACTAGCTCGATGGATTGTTTTAAGCAAATAGGTTGTTTTAACTGATGACTGTTCCAAAAACTATCTCTGTGGGGGAATTTATTATTTTTGGCGCGGTGGCGCTAGAACACCATGCTATTTTTCATGGGACTAACACTTTGGCGGCCAGGAATTATTGTTAGAGCACTGAAGGTTTAGACTTGCTTTTTACCTGGGCTATTTTTCGCCACAAAAAGCCACCAGAAAATCTGTCGGAAAAAAAGAGAAACTGCTGGATTCCAAGCAGTGCCAAAATTTTGCACTCCCAAAATAGTCTCATATATATATATATATATATATATTGTAAGAGTGTGAACCTAGGGGCGCTGGGAGAGCGACCCACAACCAGGGTTGAAAGGACCTTGACCACTTCCCATCCCTGGCCAACTCCCAAGGGAGAGCTCACAGCAAGCCCTGCTGTGTGTCCTGCAGTCAGCAGAGGACTTGGGACCAGTTGGAGACAGACGGGGTCTTGTCCCAAGACTGGATCACCAGTAAGAATTGTTTTGTTTGAGCTCACTGAGAGCCGAGCGCTGAGGAGAACCCAGAAGTGTTCCTTGACCCTAGAAGGGTTAGGTTCAGAGTGAGGTAGTTATCCTAAGAAGAGGCTAGGTGTTTGTTATTTTTTTTCCTGTAAATGTTTTTAAAGCTAAATAAAGCCGTTTTCTTTGGATGCTACAAGCTCCTACGTAACTGTTTTTTTGGCGCTCCGCACCACAAAATTCGCCTCCGTGAGGTCCCGGAAAGTCTCTATCCTTTGAGGCTAAGTTACCCCACCCACCCCCAAACCCTACAATATATATATATATATATATATATATATATATATATATAGCAGGGGCCCCCAGAGGGGGTTATATAGATATATATAAGGCATTCCCGTACAAGATAGGTTCTGTAGGTTTGTTCTTAGTTGAATTTGTATGCAAGTCAGAACTGTATATTTTATAATTGATCCCCAGACCAAATTTTTTTTTTTATCTCCTTTACAATTGGATTTTAAAATGTTGGGCTGTCACAAGAACCAGAATTAACAAAATACTTATTTTTTGACACTTTGATACTGATTAGCACTTATCGTAGCCCAACGCTAAAGTAAGTAAATTACCACATCCAGGTTCGTTTGTATTAGGGGTCGTCTGTAAAGTTGGGTGTTCTTAAGTTGGTTACCGACTGTATATAAGCATGGGCCCCCAGGGAGTTTATTGAATGAAAGGGGTTGAGATGTATATAAGCAGGGTCCCTTGCTTATATATATCATCCCCTTCCATTTCATATGTACCCCCTCTGGGGGGGCCCCATGCTTAAACATATCATCACCTTCCATTTTCATAAAAACCCCCCTCAAGGGCCCCTGCTTATTTAGATCATCCCCTCCTATTTCATATAAACAACTCTCTGGGTCCCTCTTGCTTGTTTTGTATACATGTATTTCACCTCTGAATTCCCCCTTCCATTTCATATAACCCCTCTGCAGGGTGCCTTGCTTATTTATATGTATTTTCATCTGATTCCCCTTTCCATTTCATATAAACCACCGTCTGGGAGGGGGGGGGGCCTTGCCTACTTATTTATGCCCTCCAAATTGCACTGTAGGTGGAATTTAAAAAGTAAAAATACTACTTACCTAGCAGAGTCTTGTTTGGCTGTCCTCGACTCTCGGTCTTCAGCTTTTTGGATCTTGGATGAAGAGTGCAATTGCGCGGGCGGCGTAATGACATCATACGGGGTCAGGGAAGAGTAGACTTGCGGTGCTGGTGCCCGCGAGTCCCACTGTGTGACTGCGGTGCTGCGTCACATACTGGAGATGCGGCGCTAACAAGACATGACAGTCCCCGGACCTGGGGCCGGCTGTCTTTGCAGTGCCGCCCGCGCAATTAAGCCAACCTTGCGGCCGCATATATTCTAGTATTAACAATGCAGGGGTCTGCGCTGCCAAAGAGGCCCCTGCAATAGCTTTGGACGTCTGGGACCAGGCCCACTGGGGGATACCCCGCCCCCCCGCGGCCAGTCCAACCCCTGGTAGCTCTGATTTCTTTAGCCCAGTCAAGGTACCAGGGAGCACAGAGAGTGGGTGTGCTTCAAGGCCTACCCAGAGTTTTAGTTTTAGCATAGTGCAGGCAGTCCAATATCCTGGTAACTGCTGCGGCCACTAGACATGCTCTAACCGGGAGGGCCAGCCCCTCATTTGACTTCCTACGTGCACTTTTGTAACCAACATCTTTTTCGATGCTTTCGAGAGCCGCCATGTCTTTTCCTGGCAATCGCTACGCGCCAACGGGAGGGGCATGACCATTGTTATGTGGACGATGTGTTTATGTGTGGAAGGGTCGGAGTCCGATTTTTGCATTACCTGAATACCGTTCATACAATGAACATCGGTTTCACATCGGTGTTTGGAATAAGACTTGAAATTTCTGATGTGCCGGATTGTAGAAATCTGAGGGTAAGCTTGTTACACAGCGTTACCGTAACCCCACAGCCACAAATTCCCTCCTGCAACTATGGAGCTTCCACACCGGCAATCCAAGACCAGTTTACCATACAGTCAGTTTCCTCGGGTGTGAGAAGAATAAAATAGTGATGAGGGCCAGGTTCCCTCATCCAAGCACAGGAGCTGAAGGATAGGCTGAGGAGG
Organism: Engystomops pustulosus; assembly: GCA_019512145.1. Lineage (NCBI taxonomy): Eukaryota > Metazoa > Chordata > Amphibia > Anura > Leptodactylidae > Engystomops > Engystomops pustulosus. Next base: position 56,021,581 of record CM033649.1, read on the forward strand.
CACAGAGGAAGCCAATGGGCGTCCCTCGTGGGATTGCTCAGGGGTAGGAGTAGGGGTACAAAGGGAGGATGCGGTAATGGGGGAGACCAGGTTCACCT
>CM033649.1:56021826-56033970 GCA_019512145.1 Engystomops pustulosus
ATGGATAGCCCTAGCGCCCCCTAGTGCGCTTTGAAGAGAACACGATAGGATCAAAACTGGCTATGCCACATTAGTAGCAACATCATCAGCTGCCGGAAGGACATGGTTATCAAGCAGCCAGATGTGGACATTTGTAATTATACCAACTCAAACGGCCAACTAAAGGTGATTAGAGTTGGAGAGTGAGACCGGTGGTGAGGTCTTTGATAACCTGCGTTCAGATTTTTGTGGTGTATGTTGGGTACTGCCCCTGTGGCCGCTTCTATATTGGGAAAACTATTAGGAAGCATTTAGCCCGTTTTAGGGAACACCAAAGGTCTGTCACAAAAGGAATGGTCTCCCGGTTGGTTCGAACATTTACAAAGGACGCGGGGGTAACCCAGGTGCTTCTAGGATCGAGCAAGGATTGAATCTATGAACTTGGGAGGCGATCATGCAAAACTCTTCTACAGCGGAGAGCAGGTCTCGTCAAATTCAGGGCTTTGGGCCCTTTGCGGCTATGACGCAACGAGTTAATGTCTTTTGTGTAAATGCCGGTGCCCTTTGATTCATCATCCTTCTTCTCCCCCCTCTTTTTTCTAACCCCCATAATCCACCCTTTCTCCCCCCCCCCTTTTTCTCTTAGTTATCACTCACTGTAGGCAGATGAGACACTGGCCAGATCGGGGTCCTGGTTAAGGATGTGCCAGTTTCTTTTTATGGCTGATCGTATGGCCCTCTCACAGGGGGAGTATCTAAAGGAGAAGGTGAACCTGTTCTCCCCCATTACCGCATCCTCCCTTGTACCCCTACTCCTACCCCTGAGCAATTCCCTATGAGGGACGTCCATTGGCTTCCTCTGTGCCTCCTCAGCCTATCCTTCAGCTCCTGTGTCCAAATGGCAGAGTTGTTCGTTTGTTTTCAATACTTTTGGACACTGAGGGGGTCCCCGGTTTCCAACCACTGTTAGAGACCTGTTTTTCGCCACAGGCTGACTACGTGAAACAATTTTGGATAGCCCCTGACTGTGGTTTTTGTTTCACAAAAAAAAAAAATTTTTTGTCATCAATCCTCCTGTCCCATCATCCTCGTGGAACAGGGTAAGTATGGGGCTCTCCTTTCCCCCTAATGAGGTGCCTAGCCTTGCCCTCCGTCCAATGCTCCTGGACTGGGGGTACTTTCCAAAGTCCATTATACAAATCAGTGCCTGGCCCTCTTACATTTAGGAGCATGCTACCTTCCTTTCCGGGAACGCTGGGGATGGTTGTAAGTTGAAGGCAAAAATGCCCTAATGCATTTTTGACACTTGGTGGGTCTCTTCCATCTCTCTTAACACCTTAGCCTACACGCTCCATCCCTAAAGGATTCTTTTCCCCCCCCAGTCCCTCTTTCCCTATTGCCTTCCCCAACTAGAGAAGAGAGCTCCTCGCGGCCTATCTCTTTGCGGAGGAATCGTAGAAGGGTAATTTCCACCTCTTTGGCCTAGGGAATTTCAGTGATCGGTCGACAACTCATTATCATTTCCTTCCCGTGACAGTCTCGGGTTTTGTCTAATATAACTTGTACAACCTGTGGCGTATTGTATCGTTTGGTGGTCCCCCATATCTCATATTTTTGTACTAGTTCTGTTCTGCTGGCTTCGTCATCCACCTGTCCTGCGCATATGTAACCAATCCTTACAGTATGGATTCCTTATCTTTCCACTCATAAATAATCTACTCTTCCTTCCTGTGGGAACCCTGGATGGTTCCACAGAGGTTATATTTGGAGAACCTCCATGAAATGGTAGATCTTTCGGACTGCCTTTCCAGGTCGCTACTGTGTCTCTGAGAATGACTGAGTTTTTTGAGCTCAGTGTAGGGGACCTATATGGACCCATGCAACAAGTGTGAAGGTTCCATGGGGAACAGTAAGCATTTACAGTTTGTGTAGGCAACTGCTGTCTTTTAAACCAGTCCAATATATGCCTGTGTTAAACCCCAAATTGTAGCCCCGATGTCAGGTAGATTTCTTCCCCCCTGGTCTTTTGGTCATCGTCAGGTCGTCTTTAACGCGCCACAAGACTTGGGATATCTCCTTGTTCAAACTCATAATATCCTTGTGTTTTCACAGGAGGGGAATGTTTTGCATGGTGTATAGCAGTTGGAAACGCTCATCATCTTACAAGATGATCCTTCCCAGAAGTGAAAGGGCAACGCCTCCAATGTCGTAACTCTTTGCGCGATCGATTAAAAGGGGAGGGTAATTGAGACAGTTCAGTGAGTCTGTGGGATTTTTTCCATTTTTATCGCAATCGTAATCCAGGAGGGGCACTGGGATGTTGCTGTCCGATGTCAGAGACTTGTGAGCCTTGTTGGTTCGGATCCTCCCAAAAAGAGGATGTCACATTTGGGCCCTGTTTTGCGTAAGCCTAATAAGTCGCCAAAGTCCGAGAATGTTTGTAGAAAATGTGGTAGCTGGGCTTGCGGATCCGCATGGACAAATATTCGTCCGCAAATAGGGATGCCTTGGCGTGGAGCGACCCCCCTGTATTTCCTCAAAATTTGGGTTTCCGTTAGTCCCTTGCCATTGCTTCAGGCAAATTAAAAAGAAGCGCGACAAGGGGCATCCCTTCGTGTGCCCTTCTGTAACGGGAACGGCTGGACACAAGAAGCCTGGGGTGTGGCACCACTGGCCCAGGCGTTTTGGTAAAGTCCCCACGGTATGTCTAAAAGCCCCTCAAAGCCCATTACACCCACGCACTGCCTAGCCACTCTGCCATGCACATTGTCAACGTTTTTTTCATCTTCAAGAGTGGACCAGGCCGTTCCCGCCCGCTCTGGGCGGCAAACGGGAGGACCATCCATGCACGAGGAACTCTACGAACGTTGGTGATGCCGATCGCCCAGAGTAAATCCCATCCCACCTGATTTTCGGCGTTAACAGGGAGGGGCATATCGCAGGCCAGCCTTTTCGCGTAGAATTTTTAGATGTACTCATATCCACATTTATTAGCAATATGGGTCGATCAGACGCCGTGACTTCTCAGATTTATCCTCTTTCGGATTAAATTAAATTGACTCCGTGTGAGATCCGTTGAAAGGGGCGTGCCGTGTCCAAGTTTGAGAGTAGGCTGGCAAGTGTCGGGTCCTTGTTCCTGCCTCACCTTGTAGAATACCCCGGACACGCCCTCAGTTCCCGGTGTTTTCCCATTCGCGTGTCCGTGTATAGGGTAGCGTAGTTATTCGCCTATGAATTGATGTGATCTTTGACGGGTCTCCCTCTCTGTCTTCTGTGGAATCCCTTTTCCATCTTTTAAGTTTAGGTTGTGAGACCTGCCTCCTATTCTTCGCCAGATTCCGCCAGCAGGTCTCCTCCCCCGCCTTATCCCCAATTTTGTGTAAATCGCTGGCAAACTGGATCTAACAAAGCTCTGTCCGCCCATGCCATGTAACTCTTTATGATTTGTAGCCGCCAAAGCCTCCTTGGAGCTGGTCTGTATTTCCCAGGAAGGTCGTGTAGAGTGAGGACTGCTGCGCTTGTTTTTTTAAACTGTTCTGCTGTCTTCTGTTTTAAAAGAAAGGGCGCTTAACAGGTCCATAATTCCAACCCCTTAGATACATTTGCACGACTCCCATATATGGGAGTCTGTAGCAGGGTCCATTCCCCCTTTCCCTTCATTAGAATTACAAAACTCTCGTCCAGGATAAATGCGGGTGCGCGCCATAAATATCTGTGCCTTAGCTAATCTCTGATAGCTCCGCACATGACCGGGGGTGGTCCGAGATCACCATGTCCCCCAATTGGGCCTTCCTGTACTCGCCGCAGTAGGCAGTCAGAAAGGACACTAATCTAGTCTTGACCAGGAATTGTGAGGGTGTGAATATGGTATATCCCTGTCTTGGGGGATGTGTAGCCCTCCAAATGTCTTCCAGAGCAACTGCATCGCTTAAATTCAGAGCGTGGGGTCTCCCGTCCGTAGTCCCCTTCTAGTCTAACCGGCCGTCACGTCCTCCTTGTCATTCATTACATCATTAAAAGCCCCTCCAACTAGTTTCCAAGGGTGGAATCACTATTTATTTTATCCTGAGGGAGTGAAAGAAATATCGGTTTACGTCTTCGGGGCATAGACCACTTGAAACGCTAATGACCTCCTTGGCTACTGTATTGTTACCGTCACCAGTCGCCTTCCGCTATTTGTTCACCGTTAGTACCTTGTGTGGGCCAGAGATTTGTTGATTATAATCCTTCCTATTATGTTGATCCTGCTTCCTATATACTGCTGGGGATCCCATACTACCTCCCCACCCATAATTTGCACATTCGGTAAACTCTTCCTTCCCTAATGTGTCTCTGCAACAGAGCAAGTCTATTTCAAACCTCTATCTTCAACCATGATCCCGTTTTTGCGGGCCCGCAGCCTTTACGTTCCACAACACCACTCTCTTTTGGAATAATATCTTTTTTTTGCGTGTCACCTATGGCCTAAGAGTTCACTAAACTTCTTTGCTCCCTGTGTGGGGTTCCTTCTTCTGTGAAAGAGACGTATTCTCATCCTGTTAAACAAACTATAATCCAATTCTGGTGGACCTTAAAAAAAACAGTATTAACTCGTAACCAATCCTAAGAACAATGCTAACAATGCTTTTTAATTAGGCCTGTGACTTATTCCTTTTTTCTCTGAATTGTCCACCATAAAGACCATTACACCATCTTGCTCTAAAACCAGGTGCTGTGCTCCATAGTCCCTCTGGCATGGCCCTTTTGGGTCTCCCTTTGCCCTTGCCCCTCTCTCCTCTCCCCGTCCGTGCTCCATGGGGGGGACCCTATTCTCTATCTGCTCTGTGAGAGGATCTCCACCTTTCACCACCCTGGCTTGTTAGTTTAGTTTTTTTTTTCATGCCGACCTAATAGCTGGTCCACACATAGCGCCTCCGCGGTCAGATGCCTCTGGGTCCTTTTTTTCTAGCAGATTGCCTGAGCATCTGCACTGAGCAACAGATAAACTGCTTGGTGGGGGAGCAATCACTTTTGCCTCCTCTGCCTGCCCCTCACGTCTGGGATCTTTTGTGGGGTCCGACTTGGGGGGCTCTTTCCCATCACGCTACGGCCTGCCCCCCAGTTTTAAGGGCTCGTGGGAGGTCCTCCTCATGCCCTCATACAGCAGCATGCCATCATATGGTTTCCGGAGGCCCACCATGCGCGGCATCTATTCTCCAATGGCTTGGTCCTCAATGCGGTCCATACAGCATTGCAGGTATTGATCTACGGTTTCTCCTGCTGACCCTTCGTTACACCTTCGATGCCTTCTCAGGGATCCGGTGTTGTTTTTCTTCCAACCAATTTCAAGTTGTGTCTCCTTGTTTCCTCCCACTTGGTCCTTCCTCTGCCAGAGTTATTTATGTTCGAGGTCGTATGCTGCGTAAGCTCCGTTCGATTCATTCCCAGGTTGGGTGCTAAGCATTGCTGACTTTGCTAGCCAGCAGCTGGTATCATATCTCCTGAGGCGCCCCGCGACGACACCTCTCGCTCCGTCTCCTCAGACACTACTTCATTGGTCTCCGCTCCTGGTCTGTTAGAGCTGTGCTTGTCTCGTCCGTGCGCCTCTTAGGCAGGGCCTGCTGTGAGTCTCTTATGCCTAGGGATTGCAGAGGGCTTCTGGCCACGTTCGAGGCAAATACCCATAACCGGCTGTTCTAACCGTACTTCGTGGTGGTCGCCGTTCCATTTGTGCATGCAGGAGCGGGCGGGCTGGACTCCGAACTAACCCCTGCAGCGCGCTTCCATCAGGTGCCGGAACCGGAATTCTCCTCACTCCTTTTTCTTTACATGTATTAAAAACATTATTGACTTTGGTGGAACAAACAACAACTGCCCATTTGGGCATTTGAGACTGCATTGCTTCTGATATGGTCTATGATAGTGAGGTTGGGGTGAGTTGGTAGAAACTACTCCACGGCTGTATAAAAACTCCTTTAGCAACGTTTTGCAGTGAATTGGTCTCTACGATGTAATGGAGAACAGATTTGGGGTACAGAAGGGCCTTTTCATTCGCTCTTTCAAGTTCAACAGGTCACATGTCTCATATTATATCTATACTGCTACAGGAATATGCTTGCCCATAATGTTAATTGAACATATGAAGTGGCCATGCATGTCAGATCATTCGTTACCTGTCTTGATTATTAGATATGGAAACTACGGGGCTTGAAGATGCCTCCGAACTTAAACCCTCACTGTAGTTTCTATAGAAAAGATGAAACAGGAGATTGAGATGTCCAGATCTCTGGAATGGAAATATCACTCCACGCATCAATGAAACTCTGGAATGCATTAAAAAAATCCCATATTGAGCAGTGATTGAGGGAATAAAGTTTTGTAAGAAGGAATTTTAGAAGGGAAGTAGAACTTACTATCAGGTGTGATTTGCACAAAAATACCCCTAAATGGGTTACGAAATTAATTGTGAGAAGTTGCGGTTGCAAACAGGGATATGCTAAATTTTGGAAAATAAAATTTTCCATAAAAAATATATTTTTTTTAGAAGACGAAGTATTTCTGTGAATCTGGTACGCGCGAAGCTCGAGCGTACACAACACTGGGGTGTCATCAATAGAGTTATGCAGAAAGAGGATGTTGCCTTAGAGGACACCGGGCAATCTTAACACCTTTGTAATTTTTTGGCTACCCTATATACAACTCGGCTAAAACCAGCAGATGTCTCTTAATGAGTCCGTTTCCCGTATCCGTTATCTGTAGTTCTTCTCTACAAAAAGGAAGCATTGGATCAAACCTTAACACTGGAGAGGTGGATACAGGCAGTTAAACATCATTCTCTGAATACATAGCCAGATGGACGGATTCCCATTTGAACATATCGTAGGTTTTGGAGATGTCTGCTAACCAATGGTTTGCTTTCCGGTGTTCAACAGCGGATTACTAACAGGAATTTTGATAGATCTATGAGAGAGGCCCTAATAGCACACAAAAAAAGGGAAGAATCCGCATGGAAGAGGAATCATATAACCATATCTGGTTGACACACCGATAATCAAAATTCCTGCAAAGCCTGGCATTGAGGCTCCCCAGTGCGGTTGTTTAGTCGATCGTCCACCCGGACAAGTGGGTTTGTACCAGTAGGCTTTTGTCCTCGAATTTAAAACCTTTTTATGAATTTCCATTTAATCAAGGGGTTCGTGGCCCTCCATCCTGTCTTGGATGCAGCGAAACGTTTCCAAGTGTAGTGCCTTTCCTTGGCAGTTAATCCAGTCCAATGGGTTTGGGTGATAACTTTATCTCTTGGGTCAGTTGCTCTTAGTGCCCCGATGGCTAGGTATGCTCATGGCAATCACTACTCAGAGGGGTTTCATTAACCTTACTAGCGCACTCGCCAAGTTCCCACTTGCCCACTTTTTCTTGATCTATTCATTGAACCCTTTGGCCTTATTTGTATTCAGAGCAGAATCCCGATAGGTACGGTTGTGGGCATCTGACGGGGAGAGTGGATAATTCTTAAATTGCGGACGATATTCTGCTTGTCTCGGAGACCTCATAAAAAGTTCTATCCCTGTGCTATGAAAGTGATACAGACTTACTTAGGATTATGTCAGGACTTGAAATTAACTGGGCGCACGTATTACTTACTCACCGCTGATGTGAAATTAATTCGACGGATAATGATATATTGGTATTGGACCCACAAGCAAGTCTGCAATACCTAGAATACATATATCGAACATATTGAAAGATATAGCTCACTTAACACTATTATTCCGTTAAATCGCTAAGAATTATGTAGAATAGTATCTACGCGACTACAACATTGCCAGAAAAAGGAACGAAGTGGTTTGAATAAAATGTGATATTGCCCAACTATTGTATGTTAACTCTGCCGTCGCGTGTGATAAGGACAAGGCGCTTTTTTGCTTGATTAAAGCGTTATTAATAACTGGTGTGGTGGTAGGAACCTGTCCGAATCAAGCTTGATATTTATATAGGAATGGGTAAGAGGGGGCCCTCCCATACCCAACTTTAAATTATATTTTCTTGGCGGCCAAAATTCTCTCTATAAATAATGGGACAAGTAGTATTCAAAACTATTAGGGAAGGGTAACAAATGTCCCTGTTTTTGAGGCTGGAAGCTGGGTTACGGGAATGAGAGGATTGGGAGGATACCAGTGTACCGTCTATTTAACAGAGTTGGAAATATCTTAGGAAGCTCAGTGTTAGAGCAAGTGGCTTTAAGTCGGTTAACACCGATTTGGTACAATTCTAACTTAGAGTAATTTTTTTAAAATTACGTGATCACAGATATGGATTCACGGTGGATTACTAGAAATATCTATTATTTGAAATGGAGTATTGATTCCATTGCACGAATAAAAAAAATGATCCTTATGTGGAAATAGTTTGCTGTTCACTATTGCAGGTAATTGAATGCCTAATAAATAAATCTAAACGAAACACGATTTTATGGTCTCCTAACACTATTTTGATGCTAACTTTTTCTGTTGTAAAGATAGTCTCACTTTTCTGTGGTAGAAATAAATATTAATAGGGCGAATTTGAGTGACCTTAAATTTCATTCAGAAAAAACAATGGCAAGGGTACTAATATAACACGGGTTCCCGGTCATAACGTATATCGCAATATTGTTTATCCTCTTTTGACATAATGAACCCTAGTTGTACAGTTTTAATTTTTACCACGGCTCTATTTTACCCCCGCCTTCGATGCTATCCCTTGTGGTGAAAGTAGTAAATTGCGAATCCTGATGAACATTTTACCCCAACTATGGGAATGGAGAGGCCTGAGGTAAAATCAGGATCTAAAAAATATATTTTGAGAAAATAGGGTCTTTGGACAGATGGAACAATTTGGAAGACCAGTTACTAGGTTTTTTTTTGTTTTGTTTTTTTTTTTTTCCTCTTCCAACCTTGGCAGACATGGTGGGTGGGTAATGCAATCTAAATGAATATTGTATTGGAAATAAGATACATAAATGGGAACTCTTGATATTGCTGAATATTATTGTTTCTTCTACTATCGTAAAACCTTTAAAATATTTTGATATGGCATGATATGTAATGTATTTCTACTATGTAGAAAGACCTGTAAACAAATTTGTATGGAAGAAATGTAAAAAATGTATAAAACCAAAAAAATTATTGCTGTATAATACCCGTACCAAACATACAAATAACAACATCGGCTGGTAAAACAGATTCTACCTGCTGAATTAGAGATATGCACATGTCTCAAAATTTATTCTCTGGATTCTGGGTCAGAAATCACAATTGTAGACCAAGTTTCTGTTTTATGATGTTTTAGTGTCACTTAGCAGTATCACTGTCTTGCTACCAGTACGCAAGTAAGAAGATCCAACCAGTGCTCCAATGACCGACCTACTAATATGTTTTGCTTGCAGAAGCTTATGTGTATCCCCTGCAATGGAAAGCCTAAGTTCTATAATTCATTCATTTCAATTGGGGCAACTTCATACTTGGAACTTAATTTAATAAATCTCTGCCTTGTTGTCCCATAGCTAACCACTAGCTCCGATGGATTGTTTATAAGCAAATAGGTTGTTTTAACTGATCTGTTCCAAAAACTATCTCTGTGGGGGAATTATTATATTTTTGTGCGCAGGTTGCGCTAGAACCCAATGCATATTTTTCAGGGGACTTACCTTTGGTCGGCCAAGGAATTATTGTTAGGCCACTGAAGGTTTAGATTGCTTTTTACCTGGGCTATTGTTTCGCCACAAAAAGCCACCAGAAAATCTGTCGGAAAAAAAGAGAAACTGCTGGATTCCAAGCAGTGCCAAAATTTTGCACTCCCAAAATAGTCTCATATATATATATATATATATATATTGTAAGAGTGTGAACCTAGGGGCGCTGGGAGAGCGACCCACAACCAGGGTTGAAAGGACCTTGACCACTTCCCATCCCTGGCCAACTCCCAAGGGAGAGCTCACAGCAAGCCCTGCTGTGTGTCCTGCAGTCAGCAGAGGACTTGGGACCAGTTGGAGACAGACGGGGTCTTGTCCCAAGACTGGATCACCAGTAAGACATTGTTTTGTTTGAGCTCACTGAGAGCCGAGCGCTGAGGAGAACCCAGAAGTGTTCCTTGACCCTAGAAGGGTTAGGTTCAGAGTGAGGTAGTTAGTCCTAAGAAGAGGCTAGGTGTTTGTTATTTTTTTTCCTGTAAATGTTTTTAAAGCTAAATAAAGCCGTTTTCTTTGGATGCTACAAGCTCCTACGTAACTGTTTTTTTGGCGCTCAGCACCACAAAATTCGCCTCCGTGAGGTCCCGGAAGGTCTCTATCCTTTGAGGCTAAGTTACCCCACCCACCCCCAAACCCTACAATATATATATATATATATATATATATATATATATATATAGCAGGGGCTCCCCAGAGGGGGTTATATAGATATATATAAGGCAGTTCCCGTACAAGATAGGTTCTGTAGGTTTGTTCTTAAGTTGAATTTGTATGCAAGTCAGAACTGTATATTTTATAATTGATCCCCCAGCCAAATTTTTTTTTTTATCTCCTTGACAATTGGATTTTAAAAATGTTGGGCTGTCACAAGAACCAGAATTAACAAAATAGCTTATTTTTTGACACCTTTGATACTGATTAGCACTTATCGTAGCCCAACGCTAAAGTAAGTAAATTACCACATCCAGGTTCGTTTGTATTAGGGGTCGTCTGTAACGTTGGGTGTTCTTAAGTTGGTTACCGACTGTATATAAGCATGGGCCCCCAGGGAGTTTATTGAATGAAAGGGGTTGAGATGTATATAAGCAGGGTCCCTTGCTTATATATATCATCCCCTTCCATTTCATATGTACCCCCTCTGGGGGGGCCCCATGCTTAAACATATCATCACCTTCCATTTTCATAAAAACCCCCCTCAAGGGCCCCTGCTTATTTAGATCATCCCCTCCTATTTCATATAAACAACTCTCTGGGTCCCTCTTGCTTGTTTTGTATACATGTATTTCACCTCTGAATTCCCCCTTCCATTTCATATAACCCCTCTGCAGGGTGCCTTGCTTATTTATATGTATTTTCATCTGATTCCCCTTTCCATTTCATATAAACCACCGTCTGGGAGGGGGGGGGGCCTTGCCTACTTATTTATGGCCCTCCAAATTGCACTGTAGGTGGAATTTAAAAAGTAAAAATACTACTTACCTAGCAGAGTCTTGTTTGGCTGTCCTCGACTCTCGGTCTTCAGCTTTTTGGATCTTGGATGAAGAGTGCAATTGCGCGGGCGGCGTAATGACTCATACGGGGTCAGGGAAGAGTAGACTTGCGGTGCTGCGTGCCGCGAGTCCCACTGTGTGACTGCGGTCCTGCGTCACATACTGGAGATGCGGCGCTAACAAGACATGACAGTCCCCGGACTGGGGCCGGCTGTCTTTGCAGTGCCGCCGCGCAATTAAGCAACCTTGCGGCCGCATATATTCTAGTTTAACAAATGCAGGGGTCTCGCTGCCAAAGAGGCCCCTGCAATAGCTTTGGACGTCTGGGACCAGGCCCACTGGGGGATTACCCCGCCCCCCCGCGGCCAGTCCAACCCCTGGTAGCTCTGATTTCTTTAGCCCAGTCAAGGTATGCCAGGGAGCACAGAGAGTGGGTGTGCTTCAAGGCTACCCAGAGTTTTAGTTTTAGCATAGTGCAGGCAGTCCAATATCCTGGTAACTGCTGCGGCCACTAGACATGCTCTAACCCGGGAGGGCCAGCCCCTCATTTGACTTCCTACGTGCACTTTTGAACCAACATCTTTTTCGACCTGCTTCGAGAGCCGCCTGTCTTTTCCCTGCAATCGCCTACGCGCCAACGGGAGGGGCATACCATTGTTATGTGGACGATGTGGTTTATGTGTGGGAAGGGTCGGAGTCCGATTTTTGCATTACCTGAATACCGTTATACAATGAACATCGGTTCACATCGGTGTTGGAATAAGACTTGAATTTCTGATGTGCGGATTGTAGAATCTGAGGGTAAGCTTGTTACACAGCGTTACCGTAACCCCACAGCACAAATTCCCTCCTGCAACTATGGAGGCTTCCACCCGAGCAATCACAAGACCAGTTTACCATACAGTCCAGTTTCCTCTCGGTTGAGAAGAATAAATAGTGATGAGGGCCGGTTCCCCTCATTCCAAG
>CM033649.1:56034026-56059929 GCA_019512145.1 Engystomops pustulosus
GCCATGGCGTCCCTCGTAGGGAGCGTCAGGGGTAGGAGTAGGGGTACAAAGGGAGGATGGGCTGGGGGGGTGTAATGGGGGAGACACAGGTTCACCTTCTCCTTAGATACTCCCCCTGTGAGAGGGCCTACGCTCCGCCATCAAGAAAAGAACACTGGCAATGCCCTTAACCAGACCCCGATCTGGCCAGTGTCTCATCAGGTGCCTAGGCCCCTAGTTGCGCTTTAGAAGAAGAGCACCACGATCAAGACAAACTGGTCCACATAGTAGACTCCATCAGTGCGGAAGGACATGTTATCAAAGCAGATGTGGACATTGTAATTATAGCAACTCAAACGGCCAACTAAAGGTGATTAGAGTTGGGAGAGTGAGACCGGTGGTGAGGTCTTTGATAACCTGCGTTCAGATTTTTGTGGTGTATGTGGGGTACTGCCCCTGTGGCCGCTTCTATATTGGGAAAACTATTAGGAAGCATTTAGCCCGTTTTAGGGAACACCAAGGTCTGTCACAAAAGGAATGGTCTCCCGGTTTGGTTCGAACATTTACAAAGGACCGCGGGGGTAACCCAGGTGTTCTCAGGATCGAGCAAGGATTGAATCTATGAACTTGGGAGGCGATCATGCAAAACTCCTTCTACAGCGGAGAGCAGGTTCGTCAATTCAGGGCTTGGGCCCTTTGCGGCTATGACGCAACGAGTTAATGTCTTTTTGTAAATGCCGGTGCCCTTTGATTCTCATCCTTCTTCTCCCCCCTCTTTTTTCTAACCCCCCATAATCCACCCTTTCCCCCCCCCTTTTTCTCTTAGTTAATCACTCACTGTACCATTGGCTTCCTCTGTGCCTCCTCAGCCTATCCTTCAGCTCCTGTGCTTGGATGAGGAACCTGCCCTCATCACTATTAATTCTTCTCAACCGGAGAAACTGACTGTATGGTAAACTGGTCTTTGTATGCTCCGGGTGGAAGCTCCCATAGTGCAGGAGGGAATTTGTGGCTGTGGGTTTACGGAACGCTGTGGTAACAAGCTTACCCTCAGATTCTACAATCCGCACATCAAGAAACTTCAAGCTCTTATTCCCAAACACCGATGTGAACCGCATGTTCATTGTATTAACGGTATTCAGGTAATGCAAAAATCGGACTCAGACCCTTCCCACACTATAAACACATCGTCCACATAACAATGGTATGCCCTCCCGTTTGGCACGTAGCGATTGCCCAGGGAAAAGACATGGCGGCTCTCGAAGCATGTGAAAAAGATGTTAGCAAAAGTGCACGTAGGAAGTCAACTGAGGGGCTGGCCCTCCCGGGTTCTAGAGCATGTCTAGTGGCCGCAGCAGTTACCAGGATATTGGACTGCCTGCACTATGCTAAAACTAAACTCTGGGTAGGCCTTGAAGCACACCCACTCTCTGTGCTCCCTTGGATACCCTTGACTGGGCTAAAGAAATCAGAGCTACCCAGGGTTGGACTGGCTCGGCGGGGGGGCGGGGTATCCCCCAGTGGGCCCTGGTCCCAGACGTCCAAAGCTATTGCAGGGGCCTCTTTTTGCATCGGAGGCCCCTGCATTTGTTAATACTAGAAATATATGCGACCGCCAAGGTGCTTAATTGCGCGGCGGCACTGCAAAGACAGCCGGCCCCAGGTCCGGGACTGTTATTGTCTTGTTAGCGCCGCACTCCAGTATGTGACGCAGCCGCAGTCACACAGTGAGACTCGCGGCACCAGCACCGCAAGTCTTACTCTCTCCCTGACCCCGTAATGATGTCATTACGCCGCCGCGCATCTGCACTCTTCATCCCAGATCCAAAAAGCTGAAGACCGGAGGTCGAGGACATGCAACAAGACTCTGCTAGGTAAGTTATTATTTTTACTTTTTTAAATTCCACCTACAGGTGCAATTTGGAGGGCAGTAATATATATGTTAGGCAAGCCCCCCCCCAGAGGGGGTTTATATGAAATGGAAGGGGAATCAGATGAAATACATATAAATAAGGTTTATATGAAATGGAAGGGGAATCAGATGAAATACATATAAATAAGCAAGGGGCCCTCAGAGACGTGGTTTATATGAAATGGAAGGGGAATCAGATGAAAGGTTTATATGAAATGGAAGGGGAATCAGATGAAATACATATAAATAAGCAAGGGGCCCTCAGAGACGTGGTTTATATGAAATGGAAGGGGAATCAGATGAAACCCTCAGAGACGTGGTTTATATGAAATGGAAGGGGAATCAGATGAAAAACATATAAATAAGCAAGGCACCCTCAGAGGGGGTTTATATGAAATGGAAGGGGAATCAGATGAAATACATGTATACAAACAAGCAAGGGACCCCCAGAGGTTGTTTATATGAAATAGGAGGGGATGATCTAAATAAGCAAGGGGCCCTTGAGAGGGGGTTTATATGAAATGGAAGGTGATGATATGTTTAAGCATGGGGCCCCCCCAGAGGGGGTACGTATGAAATGGAAGGGGATGATATATATAAGCAAGGGACCCTTGCTTATATACATCTCAACCCCTTTCATTTCATATAAACTCCCTCTGGGGGGCCCATTGCTTATATACAGTCGGTAACCAACTTAAGAACACCCAACTTACAGAGGACCCCTAATTACAAACGAGACTATTTTTGGGAGTGCAAAATTTTGGCACTGCTTGTGAATCCAGCAGTTTCTATTTTTCCGACAGATTTTCTGGTGCTTTTTGTGGCGCAAAAATAGCCCAGGTAAAAGCAATTCTAAACCTTTCAGTGCCTGCAACAATTAATTCCTTGCGCCGCAAAGTTAAGTCCCACTGAAAAATATTGCATGGTTCTAGCGCCACCCTGCACCAAAAATAATAAATTCCCCTCACAGAGATAGTTTTTGGAACAGCATCATAGTAAAATCAACCTATTTGCTTATAACAATCACACTTGAGCTAGTGGTAGCTATGGACAACAAAGGCAGATTTTATTAAATTAAGTCCAATTATTGAATGTTGCCCAATCTGAAATGAATGAATTATAGAATTATTCATTCTTCTATGCAGGATACAATAAAGCTTCTTGCAAAGCAAAACATACTACATCGGTCATTGGACTGGTTGGATTCTTCTACTTGCGTATTGGTAGCAAAGACAGTGATACTGCTAAGTGAACTAAACATCTATAAAACAAAGAAATTGGCTACAATTGTGATTCTGCCCCAGAATCCAGAGATAAATTTAGACATGCTGCATATTCTAATTCAGCAGGTAGAATCTGTTTTCACAGCAGATTTGTTTTATGTTTAATGTTTTGGTACGGGTATTATACAGCCACATACATTTTTTTTTTATACATTTTTCTTACATTTCTTTTCCATACAAATTTTTTTTTACATGTCTTTCTACATAGTAGAAATAACATTAATATTCATGCAATATCAAAATAATTTTACATGTTTTACGTAGTAGAAACAACAATAATATTCATGCAATATCAAGAGTTCCCCATTTATGTCTCTTATTTCCCATACATATCTCATTTAGATTGCATTACCCACCCCCACCACTGTCTGCCAAGGTGGAAGAGGAAAAAAAAACAAACAAAAAAAAAACCCTAATTTGTTCCCATCTGTCCAAAGACCCTATTTTCTCAAAATATATTTTTTCAGAATTCCTGATTTTACCTATCAGGCCTCTCCATTCCCCAATAGTTGGGGGTAAAATTTTCATCCAGGATCTCGCAATTACTACTTTCACCACCAGGGATAGCCTGCAGACGGCCGGGGGTAAAATAGAGCCTGTGTACAAAATTAAACTGTATCAATCTATGGTTCATATTCAAAGAGGAATAAACAATATTGCGATATACTTATGACCAGTGAATAACCGTGTTATAGTTAGTATCCCTTTCCCATTGTTTTTTCTGAATTGAATTTAATGTCACTCAAATTCGCCCTATTTAATATTTTATATACCCTAGAAATAGTGAGACTCTCTTTACAATCAAGAAAAAGTTTGTCAAAAATAGTGTTATAGGAGACCATAAATCGTGTTTTATCGTTGGATTTATTTATAGGCATCCAATACCTGCAATAGTGAAAAGCAAACCTATTTCCCATAAGGTATCTATTTTTTTTATTCGTGCAATGGAATCAATACTCCATTTTCAAATAATAGATCTATTCTAGTAATCCACCGTGACTCCCATATCTGTGTATCAGTAATTTTAAAAAATTCCTCTAAGTTAGAATTGTACCAAATCGGTGTACAGCTTAAAGCACTTGCTCTAACACTGAGCTTCCTAATATATTTCCAACTCTCGTTAAATAGACGGTACACTGGCATCCTCTTCAATCCTCTCATTCCCAGTAACCCAGCTTCCAATGCCTCAAACAGGGACATTTTGTACCCTTCCCTAATATTTTTACATACTACTTCCCATCTATTTATAGAGAGAATTTTGGCCGCAAGAAAATATAATTTAAAGTTGGGTATGGAGAGGCCCCCTTCTTTACTTCCCTTATATAAATATCTAATCTTGATTCGGACAGGTTTCCTACCCCATACCAGTTCATTCAATAACCTTTCTATCAGTCGAAAAAGCCTGTACACTATCCACACCGGCAACGCGCAGAGTACATACAATAGTTGGGGCAATATCACCATTTTTATTAAACCACTTCGTTCCTTTTTTCGGCAATTTTGTCTAGATAGATATCTTCTACATAATCTTAGCGATTAATGGAATAATGTTAAGTTTAGTATATCTTTCAATATGTTTCGATATCTGTATTCCTAGGTAATTCAGACTCTGCTGTGGTTCCAATACCAATATATCATTCTCCCCGTCGAATTTAATTCCATCCAGCGGGAGTAATACCATCTTGCCCCAGTTAATTTCAAGTCCTGACATAATCCCAAAGTCCTGTATCACTTTCATAGCCCTAGGGATAGACTTATTAGTGTCTCCGAGACATAGCAGATATCGTCCGCATATTATAAGAATTTATCCATCTCCCCGTCAATGCCACAACCTACTATATCGGGATCTGCTCTGATCAAATAAGCCAAGGGTTCAATAAATAGATCAAATAAAAGTGGGGACAGTGGGCAACCTTGGCGCGTGCCTCTAGTAAGTTGAAACCCCTCTGAGATATTGCCATTGAGCATTACCCTAGCCATAGGGGCACTATAGAGCAATCTGACCCAAGAGATAAAGTTATCACCAAAACCCATTGACTGCATAACTGCCCACAGGAAAGGCCACTCCACCCTGTAGAAAGCTTTCGCTGCATCCAACGACAGGATGGAGCGGCCACTGACCCCTTGATTAAATTGAATATTCATAAAAAGTCGTTCTAAATTCGAGGACAAAAGCCTACCTGGTACAAACCCACTCTGATCCGGGTGGACGAGTCGACTAACAACCGCCTGGAGCCTCAATGCCAGTGCTTTTGCCAGAATTTTGATATCGGTGTTCAACAGCGATATAGGTCTATATGATTCCCTCTCATGTGGATTCTTCCCTTTTTTTTGTGCTATTAGGGCCTCTCTCATAGATCTACTCAAAATTCCTGTTAGTAATCCGCTGTTGAACACCGAAAGCAACATTGGTAGCAGAACATCTCCAAACCTACGATATATTTCAAATGGGAATCCGTCCATACCTGGACTAGTATTTCCAGAGAATGATTTAACTGCCTTTATCACCTCCTCCAGTGTTAACGGTTGATCCAATGCTTCCTTTTGTAGAGAAGGAACTACAGATAACGGGATACGGGAAACGTACTCATTAAGAGACTCTGCTGGTTTTATGCCGAGTTGTATATAGGGTAGCAAAAAAATCTACAAAGGTCTTTAAGATAGCCTCGGTGTTACTCATCAAGGCACCATCCTCTTTCTGCTTACACTCTATTCGATGACACCCCTGTTGTTGTTGTACGCTAGGAGCTTCCCAGGTCTACCAGATTCACAGAAATACTTCTGTCTTCTAAAAAATATATATTTTTTTATGGAAAATTTATTTTCCATAAATTTAGCATACTCCCTTTTTGCAACCTGCAACTTCTCCAAATTAATTTCCGTAACCAATTTAGTGTATTCTTCTTGTGCATAACACACCTGATATTTAAGTTCTACTTCCCTTCTCATAAATTCCTTCTTACAAAACTTTATTTCCCTCAATCACCATGCTCTAATATGGATTTTTAATGCATTCCATAGAGATTCATTATGCGTGGAGTTGATATTTTCCATCCAGAATCTGGACATCTCTAATCTAGCCTGTTCATCCTTTTCTAATATAACTAGCCAGTGAGGGTTAAGTTTCGGAAGCCTCTTCAAGCCCCTAGTTTCCATATCTAACATCAAGACAGTTAACGAATGATCTGACATGCTGGCCACTTCATATTTCATACTTTCAACATAGGGCAACGCATATTCTGTAGCCAGTATAGTATCAATCTGAGACATGGACCCTGTTGAACGTGAAAAGCATGAAAAGGCCCTTCTGTCCCCATAATTAGTTCTCCATACATCGTAGAGACCAATTTCACTGCAAAACTTTGCTAAAGGAGTTTTATACAGCCGTGGAGTAGTTCTACCAACTCCCCCACTCATCCTATCTAGACCCATATCCATAACGCAATTGTAGTCTCCAAATGCCCAAATTGGGCAGTTGTTTGTTTGTTCCACAAATGTCAATAATGTTTTTAATACATGTAAAGAAAAAGGAGGAGGAGACTTCCGGTTCCGGCACTGATGGAAGCGGCAGGGTAGTTCGGAGTTCCGCCCGCCCGCTCCTGTATGCACAAACGGAACTGCCGACCACCTCAGATAGAGGTACGGGTTTGGCAGCAAACAGCCCAGCGGTTTATGGAGAGTTACTTGCTCCGAAGTGGCCAGAAGCCCTCGCAATCCCTAGGCATAAGAGACATCACAGCCAGCCCTGCGCCTAAGATGGCGCCGACTGAGCCAAGCCACGCTCTAACAGACCAGGCGCGAGACCTGCAGCAGTGTCTGAGGAGAGGAGCGAGAGGTGTGCGGACAGCCTCAGGAGATATAGATTACCAGCTGCTGGCTAGCAAAGTCAGCAAATGCTTAGCACCCAACCTGGTGAATACTCTCACGGCAGCCATTCAAGCCACTCTGAAAATAATAACTCTGGCAGAGGTGAAAGACCAAGTGGGGAAACAAGAGACACGAATTGAAATGGTGGAAGAACAACTCACAGGACTCCTGCAGAAGGCATCGAAGGTAACGCAGGGTCAGCAGAAAACAGATCAATACCTGCAAATGCTGTATGACCGCATTGAGGACCCGCATTGAGAATAGATCCCGCGCATGGTGGGCCTCCCGGAAACCATATTGATGGCCATGCTGTATGAGGTCTATGAGGAGGATCTCCCACGAGCCCTTAAACTGGGGGGCAGACGCGTGATGGAAAGAGCCCACCAAGTCGGACCCCTACAAAGATCCCAGACTGAGGGGCAGGCAGAGGGAAGGCCAAAGCAGGTGATTGCCAAATATCTCAACCAGAAGACGCAAGCAGTTTAGTCCTGTATGCTCCATGCTGGCGACGCACAACTGGCTTACCCGGCAACTCTTTGCTTTAGAACAAAAAATAGGACCCAGAATGAATTCATGGACCCGCAGAGGGCAGCATCTTTTGTGGACCAGCTATGTCAGGTCGGCATGAAAAAAATCAACCTAACAAGCCAGGTGGTGAAAGGTGAGAGATCCTCTCACAAGAAGCAGATAGAGAATAGGGTCCCCCCATGGAGCCATGGAGGAGAGAGGGGCAAGGGCAAAGGAGACCCAAAAGAGGCCATGCCAGAAGGGACTATTGAAGAACAGCACCTGGTTTTAGAGCAAGATGGTGTAATGGTCTTACTGGTGGACAATTCAGAAAAAAGGAAGTCACAGGCTAAAAAGCATTGTTGAGCATTGTTCTCTAGATTGGTTACGAGTTAATACTGTTTAAGGTCGCACAGAATTGAATATAGTTTGTTTCACAGGTAGGAGATATACTGTCTCTTTCACAGAAGGAACCCCACACAGGGAGCAAAAGAAGTGTAGTGAACTCTTAGGCCATAGGTGACACGCAAAAACAGATATTATTCCAAATGAGAGTGGTGTCGTGGAACGTAAAGGGCTGCGGGCCCCGCAAAAACGGATCATGGTTGAAGATAGAGGTTGAAAATAGACATTGCTCTGTTGCAGGAGACACACTTAGGGAAGGAAGATTTTACCAGAATGTGCAAATTATGGGTTGGGGAGGTCTATGGATCCCCAGCAGTATATAGGAAGGCAGGATCAACATATATAGGAAGGATTCTAATCAACAAATCTCTGGCACACAAGGTACTAACGGTGACAAATGACACGGAAGGGCGACTGGTGACGGTAACAATACAGTTAGCCAAGGAGGTCATTAGCGTTTCAAGTGTCTATGCCCCGAATACGTAACGGAATATCTTCTTTCACTCCCTCAGGGATAAAATAAATAGTGATTCCACCCTTTGGAAACTAGTTGGAGGGGATTTTAATGATGTAATGAATGACCAGGAGGACCGTGACAGGCCGGGTAGACCTAGAAGGGGGACTACGGACAGGGAGACCCCACTCTCTGAATTTCAGCGAGCAGTTGCTCTGGAAGACATTTGGCGGCTACATCATCCCCAAGACAGGGAATATTCCCATTATTCACACCCTCACAATTCCTGGTCCAGACTAGATTATGTCTTCCTTTCTGACTGCCTACTGCGGCGAGTACAGGAGGCCCAATTGGGGGACATGGTGATCTCGGACCACTCTCCGGTCCTGGTGGAGCTACAGAGATTAGCCCTAAAGGCACAGATTATTTATGGCGCTCCCCCGCATTTCTCACATGGGACGAGAGTTTTGTCATTCTAATGAAGGGGAAAGGGGGAATGGGATCCCTGCTACAGACTCCCAATTATACTGGGAGTCGTGCAAAATGTATCTAAGGGGTTGAATTATGGACCATGTTAAGGCCCTTAAAAAGAAGACAGCAGAACAGTTTAAAAAAAACAAGCGCAGCGGTCCGCACGGCGTACACGACCTTCCTGGGAAATACAGCACCAGCTTCCAAGGAGGCTTGGCTACAATCATAAAGAGTA
This sequence comes from Engystomops pustulosus, assembly GCA_019512145.1. Lineage (NCBI taxonomy): Eukaryota > Metazoa > Chordata > Amphibia > Anura > Leptodactylidae > Engystomops > Engystomops pustulosus. The sequence goes on from CM033649.1 coordinate 56,043,140, forward strand.
CATGGCATGGGCGGACAGAGCTTTGTTAGATCCCAGTTGCAGCTGGATTTACACAAATTTGGGGATAAGTCGGGGAGACTGCTGGCGAATCTGGCGAAGAATAGGAGGCCAGGGTCTCACAACCTGAAACTTAAAGATGGAAAAGGGAATTCACACAGAGACCCGTCAAAGATCACATCAATTCTAGGCGAATACTACGCTACCCTATACACGGACACGCCGAATGGGAAAACACCGGGACCTGATGGGTGTCCGGGGTAATTCTACAAGGTGATGCAGGAACAAGTGACCCCGACACTTGCCAGCCTACTCTCTAAACTTGGACAAGGCACGCCCCTTTCAACGGATCTCAACACGGCGTACATTTAATTAATCTCGAAAGAGGATAAAAATCTAGAAGTCACGGCGTCTTATCGACCCATATTGCTAATAAATGTGGATCTGAAGCTAATATCTAAAATTTACGCGAAAAGGCTGGCTGCGATATTGCCCTCACTGTTAACGCCGAATCAGGTGGGATTTACTCTGGGGAGATCGGCAGTCACCAACGTTCGTAGAGTCCTCGTGGCCATGGATGTGTCCTCCCGTTTGCCGCCCAGAGCGCGGGCACTGGCCCTGGTCACTCTTGACGCTGAAAAAACGTTTGACAATGTGCACTGGCAGTGGCTAGGGCAGGTGCTGGGTGTAATGGGCTTTGAGGGGCCTTTTAGAACATACCTGGGGTACTTTACCAAAACGCCTGGGCCAGGGTGCACACCCCAGGCTTCCTGTCCCAGCCTTTCCCGTTACAGAAGGGCACACGACAGGGATGCCCCTTGTCGCCGCTTCTTTTTAATATTGCCCTGGAGCCAATGGCAAGGTTACTAACGGAAACCCCAAATTTTGAGGAAATACAGGTGGGTCGCTCCACGCCAAGGGCATCCCTATTTGCGGACGACATTATTCTGTTCATGGCGGATCCGCAAGCCCAGCTACCAAATTTTCTACAAACATTCTCTGACTTTGGCGACTTCTTAGGCTACCGCATAAACAGGGCCAAATGTGACATCCTCTTTTTGGGAGGATCGAACCAAGGCTCACAAGTCTCTGACATCGGCAGCATCCCAGTTGCCCCCTCCTGGATTACCTATCTGCGGATAAAAATAGGTAAAATCCCAGACTCACTGAACCGTCTCAATTACCCTCCCCTTTTTAATCGGATAGCGCAAGAGTTACGACATTGGCAGACGTTGCCCTTATCACTTCTGGGAAGGAATCATCTTGTAAAGATGATGAGCGTTTCCAAACTGCTATACCCCATGCAAACTATTCCCCTCCTGTTGAAACACAAGGATATTATGAGTTTGAACAAGGAGATATCCCAATTCTTGTGGCGCGTTAAAAGACGAAACTGACGATGACAAAAGACCAGGGGGGAATGAATCTACCTGACATCAGGGGCTACAATTTGGCGTGTTTAACACAGCACATATTGGACTGGTTAAAAGACAGCAGTTGCTACACAAAACTGTAAACGGCTTACTGTTCCCCATGGAACCTTCACACTTTGTTGCATGTCCAGATAGGTCCCCTACCACCTGAGCTCAAAATCTCAGTCATTCTCAGAGACACAGTAGTGACCTGGAAGGCAGTCAGAAAGATCTACCATCTTCCATGGATGGTCTCCAAATATCTACCTCTGTGGAACCATCCAGGGTTCCCACAGGGAAGACAGAGTAGATTATTTATAGAGTGGAAAGAGAAAGGAATCCATACTGTTAAGGATTGGTTACATATGCAGGAGCATAGGTGGATGACGAAGCCAGAACTAGTACAAAAATATGAGCTATGGGGTGACCAAACGATACAATACGCACAGGTGTCCAAGTTCTATTTAGACAAAACCCGAGACATGTCACGGGAAGGAACTGATAATGAGTTTGACCGATCACTGAAATTCCCTATGTAAAGAGGTGGAATATTCCCCTTATACCGATTCCTCCGCAAAGAGATAGGCCGCAAGGAGCTCTCCTTCTCTAGTTGGGGCAGACAATTAGGGAAAGACGACATGGGGGAAAGAATCCTTGAGGGATGGAAGGCTGTTAGGAATAATGTGTTTAATGAGAGATGGAGAGACACCCAGTTCCATATAATGCATAGGGCAATTTTTGCCTTCAACTTACCACCATCCCCAGCGTTCCCGGAAAGGAAGGTAGCATGTCCTAAATGTCAAGAGCCAGGCACTGATTTGTATCATGGACTTTGGAAGTACCCCCAGTCCAGAGCATTCTGGACGGAGGTGCAAGGCCTAGGCACCTCATTATGGGGAAAGGAGATCCCCATACTTACCTGTTCCACTATGATATTGGACAGGAGGATGAAACACAACCCACATCAGGGGCTATCCCAAAATTGTTTCACGTAGTCAGCCTGGTGGCAAAACAGTGCTTACTATAACAGTGGTTGGAACCGTGGACCCCCTCAGTGTCCAAAGTATTGGAACAAACGACACAACTCTTCCATTTGGAGAAACTGGAAGCAGAGAGAGCCAAGTCTAAACTGACGGGGAAACTATTCAGGAGATGGAGGGGTTTCTTCATGCACCATGTCTCTTCACAGAATAGGGACACCATCTTTCAGCTTTTTTCCCTAACACAATGGTACCTGACGGAACAGCTTAGTGGCACGCTAAGAAATTGGGGTCTGCCTGGCTAGGGGGACAAACGCAATATAACTTGCACAAAAACAAGAGACAATGTTTAGGGACTTAGCCCTAGGGTATAACACCGATTGTACCTGTATACGGATTGTATCTGTATTGATGTATAAATTTCCTATCCAAGCAAAACGAATCTACCACCTAACTTCCTGACCTGCGAGTCGTGGAACTGCTGTGCTGTGTTACAATCGGCCTGCGTGCCGAGTCTATGTTACTGTATATGTCTGTGTAAAATATAAAACAATAAAATAAAAAAAAATAAAAAAATAAAAAGGAGGAGGAATATAAAAGGAAAGCAAGTATACACACCACCCCGCATAGTTTCCCATACAGAAAGATAAATCTTCCCTCAACATCTGTTTTTGATGAAAGCAATACAAAATCCACTGAGTTATGGATAAATACACTAACCCCACTGGAGTAGGATGAAAAGGTGGAGTGCAATTCAATAGAAGACCATCTTTTATTGACCACTGTAAGAGTGTCATCGAAAGAAAAAAGTTTTATCCTGGTAAATTACCCGAAGTTTGGGTGGGTATCACAAAGAGTACGATATATCATGTTGTGCTAGTCTCTTTTTCCAACTTAAGAAACTTTTCCTCTTTTGCACTTTGCCATTAGAAAAATCAGGATATGCTGTGATTTTCGAGTTATTGTATTTAATCTCCTCCCTCTTACGAAGTTTGCAGAGGATTAGATTCCTATCCCGTGAGGATAACATCTTCACCAAAATAGTACGGGGCCGGGAGCCTGGGACTGATTTACAACCGAGGAGTCGATGGGCTCTCTCGATCACCAGTCCTTGTGGAGAGAGATCTTTACCAAGAATTTCTATCAAGCACGTGTGAACAAACTGGACAGTGTCCTTCTGTTCAACACCTTCCGGGAAGCCCACCAGTCTGATGTTAGCGCGTGTGGATCTATCCTCCAATTAATCTGGATCAATCCTCCAGTAATTTTTTATTTTCCATCTCTATTTTCACTCTCCCTCTTCTACCCACTCAGTATTCAGTAAGTTGAGATTTTATCTAGAACAATTAACCTAAATTAATGCACTCCTGACTTATCCAAAAACCTATAATAGCATCCATTAAAACAATGCTAGTGTTCAGATTAATTCAACACAGGGGGTATAGCATTAATAAACAATCCTGCCATAAAACGTTCAGTAGCGATGTTGTTAATCAGTCCAGCTTGAGGAATATAGCATTAATACACAATCCCACAATATAATATCCAACAAGATTCAGATTAATCCAATACAGTGGGTATAGCTTTAGTGCACAGTCCCACCGCGTTAGGCCGGTTCTATGGGTAGGCAAAGTGGGCAATTGCCCAGGGCCCCCTCAAAGGGGAGAATCTCTTCTTTCAAATGAATCTTGAATTTTGTTTCTAGCTACCATGGATCCAAAGATATTCAGGTTTAAAGTGGGAATATCATGTGCCATTTTATATATAAAAATCACTCCCGATGGTAGTTCAACAGTTAAAATCTCCTGACACTTAGAAAAACAATTTAGATTCATATAAAAGAGGAGAAAAAAGAAGTGAGGTTCTATGTGTCACAGAGCCAGAGATACAGCCCTCTGGAGTGTACCCCCCCCCCCTTCAGATTCTTAGCCATCAGGCTTTAGGGAGAATTTGCTGGACACAGGAGCTGCTGCACCTCACAGATAATGGAAATATTCACTTTATATGTTACTACATTTTGATAAGGAATAATATCAACTAATATTCATGTTTTTAATCCTCTCCTATCCAGAACTATCTAAGGCCCCTTTCACACTTGCGTTTTTCACGCACGTTTTCTGCGCGTGCTTTTGACGCGCAGAACTTGCATTGCACTCTGACCCATTGTAATCAATGGGTCTTTTCAGACTTGCATTTTTTTTCACGCACACACGCGCGTTTTTTTTAACAAAAACACACCATACAAGTCTATGGAGATGCATCAAAAACGCATTGCACTCTGAGACACTTGCAAGTGCAATGCAAGTGCAATGCGTTTTTCACGCATCAATTGCCATAGAAAAGATAGAGCTCAGTCCTGAGTCCATTTCACGCGCGTTTTCTGCGCGTGAAAAACGCATTGAAATTGCATCAAAAACGCGCGTGAAAAACTGAGACACTGAACAAACTCTGACTGAAAACTGATTGCACTCTGATGCAAAATGCGTGTTTTTCACTGACCAAAAACTGATCGCACCCTGATCAAACTCTGACGTGAAATGCAACGCGAGTGTGAAAGGGGCCTAAGAGCACACTTTCTCTCTTATTACCTTTTATTTCGTGATAGTTTTTTTTTGCGAAAATTGACTGATAAAGATGAACATTCGATCCTCTTTGCCTAATGTCGCTATTATATATTTACACCGCAACCCAGAACATGTCCATAAAGTTATATGTAATACCAATAACACACACATTGTTCTGGAATAAAGTTTATATTTCACACCATCCTCCATTACTTACACCTGAGTTATGACGTTCTCACTCAGATTGTTATGAAGTGCGGAGGGTTCTGTTATTGTGCGGCTGATACAATGGCGCACATCTAAATGTGACTTTTGTTATCTCATTAGCTTGGTTTATAGATATTTAGTTATTTATTTGGGTGACCATTGTGTAAGGGAGCATACAATGATAGATCTGTGTGAAGCTCCGTGTAATTTTCTGCAAAAATTGTCTGGTGTCCCCTGTGGATTTAATGTTCCCTTTGCTGCATATTTTGGTGAATATACACGTGAGGGGTATGTGTGATCTCCTCACATCTTACTGTTTAAGTAAAATATATTTTCTTTATACAAGTATCTGGATTTGTACATATTTTAGGGGAAATTTTAAATGTTATTGTCAAATGCATCGCCTGGTTGTCTGCTTTCAAAATTCTATTGGTTTTATGGCGCCTTTACTTTTTATTCTGTTTTATTGATATATTTTGAAGGTTGTGACTGTGACTGTTAAAATTTCTAGCTGAAAAGCAGCTATCTAGTTATTACAATTATATAACAGTGATATTATGTGGATTTGTTTATGTGAACATATCAAAATAGGACATTTCTAAACTCTCCAAATGTCTATCTATTACATTTAGGAGATGTGAAGGTAAATATTTTCTGTTTGGAGCACATTTTTTGCCATCAAAGTAAAATTTTAGGGATTTTACTGTTTCTTTAATGCAATTATGAAAATGGGGCAAGTTTCTGTTTTCAGAAATTATGTGGTTTGTTGGGTTTTTCTTCTAATTCTTTTTGCTGTAATTTAGTTTTTACTTTTAAACGTCAACATTTTTAAAATTTCTCTGGTCAATAACGCGACAAAATATCCAGAAATTGCCGGGTGGGGGGGGGGGGTTGAGGGGAAGGGTGCAGTGGGGGAGATAATATCCCTTGGTTGAATTCCCGGTGAAGGAAAATTATCATCTATTATCTATCTTCGAGTTATCATCTCCTATGAATCTGACCATTATAGATCTCACTTTTTCTCAATGTATTAATCATCGTCTATTCTTTTCATCTTTCATATTATCTTCTAAATAATAATATAGAATTAATACTTCTTTTTTATAGTGCATACAGATTATGCAGCGATGCACAGAGCTTGCCGATCATTCCCTGTCCCTGATGGACTTTTTTTTGGGGTGTGGGGGAGGAAACCGGAGGACTCCAGGGAAACCCTACGCAAACACGAGAGAACATACAACCTTGCAGATGTTAACTAGTGCTGCAAGCTTAGTGACTAACCACTGAGCCATCGTGCTGCCCATCAATCTCCTTATCATCATTCTGATGAAAATATAATCCATATTACAGTTTGTTTTACCATACTAAAGGGAGCCTCTTGCTGACTCTGACTGGTCATAAAATAGTGGGGGCCCCACTTTGTCTAGAACCGGCCCTAACCGCGTAACAGCTAAAAGCAGAGAAAGGGGGTTTCAAATCATCCAGCACAGAGGATTAATTATAGCATTAATACACAGTCCCTGCATATAGTGTCCCACAGAGAAGTAATACAGAATTTCAGATTATCCCAGTACGGTAGCATTATACACAGTCCCAACCATATGGCATCCAACAAAGGTGCTATTAATTTTCAGGTAATCCAACACGGGGGTGTAGCGTTGGTTACCCAAATCCCAACCCATATAGCATCCAACCAGGGTGGGGTTAAATTTCAATTTCAGGTTAGTCCGGCCCCGTGGTTGAGTACAACAATCCCACCGTTTATATGGATATCCGACAACGGATGGAATTTAACTTCAGATCAGTCCACCCAATGGGTGTAATCTTTCGTACACTATCCCACCACGTTACCATCCGACAAAGTGTGACTGTTATTTTCATTAATCCAAACACGGGGTTATAACCATAGTATAAACATCTCTCCACCATATGCTCCAGCGGAAAGGATGGGGTTTAATTGTTCAGTTGCAGTCCAGCGCATGGGGTGCTGTTATAGGCAATTACGGACACATTTCCATCCCATATAGCCAGGTCGGTCTGCCCGCCGGGGGGCCAGTGTACCCCCGGTGGGCCCCGAACTCCTCGTCACTTAGCAGATGGGTCCTTTATCGGACTGCTCCCTACACAACAAAGTATTTGACATCATTCAGATGCAATACTATTTCTTTACAGCAACGCCGGCAACGTCCTGGCGTGCGGCGCTGCTGTGACACAGAAGCACGTTGCTAAACGCTTCCTGTGTCCACTACCAGAAGCATCCAGAGGACGGCGAAAACAGGAGGAGGAGCGAGGGGGGAGGTAAGCGACAGGGAGCACCACATTCAATATGTGGCTGGTCTCCCTGGATGGTGCCAGCCCGGGCAGAGCTGACAGGAGAAGCCCCGCCCAACCGCCCGGGCCTGCTGCACAAGGCTACAGCTCCATCCAATGCCTACTGGACCTGCTGCTGGATAGGAGTAAGTGTAATGTGTATATGTATTTGTCTTTTCTCGTGTATGGTGTTTTTGTCATGTGTGTATTATGTGTGTACAACATGTCCTGTGCTTGTAATAGACTGATAACATGTAATAGCCTTTATATATAGGTTGTAAAGGTTCTATATGTTGTGTATATAAATGGGTATGAACGATATTAGGGTTGTGTGATATATGTGTGTCATGTAGTGTATATACAGGTTTTAATGTGATATAGTGTGTATATGCAGGTATACCAAGTAAAGGAGTGTAAATAGGTGTTTATGTGTGTGTGTATATACTAGGATAACATATAATAGAATATCATATAGGTGTAATATGTAATGTGTGTTGAATTTAGTTAGTAGGCGGGATTGTGGGGGAGATGTTATAAAGTGATTGCTGGGGGGTGGCGTATTAGTGATTGCTGTGGGATGTATATAGTGATGCGCGGGGTTGTGATGTGTATTAGTGATTGCTGGGGGTAGCTGTATATAGTGTGCATGCGGGGGAGCTTTGATATGATTGCTGGGAGATGTATACTAGTGATTATGGGGGCAAGCTTGTATATACGTGATTACTGAGGTATTAAGGAGACTGGGAGTATACAATGATTGCTGGGGGATTATACAGTGATTATTGGGGAGATTGTATAGGTTATAGTGATTGAGTGGGGGAGCTGTATACGTGATTACTGGGGGAGCCGTCTGTAACAGTGGTTGCTGAGGAGGCTGGTATACCTGATTGCTGGTGGGAGCTGTATAACAGGGATACTGGGGTGCTTATGTGATAGGGAGTGTCATCACTGTGATTACTGGGGGAGCTGTATACAGTATGATTCTGGGGGAGCTTGTATACCAGTGATTACTGGGGACGCTTGTATACAGTGATTACTGGGGAGCGTGTATACAGTATTACTGGGGGAGTGTATACAGTGATTACGGGGGCGGATTAAACGGGGAGGGGAATGGAATGCGGTGGGGAGGGCTGGTACAGTGAGATGGAAACTGGGGGGGAACGTGTTAGCATGTGGCATTGCTGTGGCAGGCAGGTGAGCTGATACAGTGATATGGGGCGTGCTGGTATAACAGTGGTTGCTGAGGGGAGTGTACACGGTTGTTGCTGGTGGAGCTGTATACAGTGATTACTGGGGAGGCTGTATACAGGGGATTGCGGGGGGGAGCTGTATACAGTGGGATGGCTGGGGGAGCGGTATATAGTGATTGCTGGGAGGGAGAGGGTATATAGCTGAATGCGTGGGGAGCTGTAATATAGTGATGCTGGAGGAGCTTGTATATAGTGATTGCTGGGGGGGGAGCGTATACACTGATTACATGTACGCTGTATATATTTTGTACTACATGGCGGGTGGGTACACTGTATGCATTTGTACTACATGGCGGGTACACTTGGTAAACTGTCTGCATTTTTGTTATACATGGCGTGACGCTTTCTGTATTATTTGTATAATGGCGGTTTACGGTGTAATTATTTGTACTACATATTACATATATGGGGGGGGGTCTATCTATGGCTGGCCTAGGGCAGAATACAGGATTAAATTCTTAAAAACGGTATGGACGGCACCTGCCAATTGTGCTGCAATAGTATCGAGATGAGGACCGGAAAGCGGACGATTGGGTACTATCAAATGAGTGCGTGCACCGCACTCAAAACCCTCAGATGATGGAGAGGGGAGAATGGAGCATGTATGGGGGATAGCAGTGATAGCAGTTTGCATGGGGTGCATTAATAAACCACACCCCCCTCACCCCACCCCCCACCCCCACACGAACCGCAGGGGCACCGCACCCCGCGACCGACGGCCACACCCCACACCCCACCCACGGTGGGGGGGGGGGGGTGGCAGTGTGTCAGATAAGGATTGTAGTCAAATCTGACTTACTGTAGCCTGCCTGAGACAACCCCCCACACACTGGCTCAAGCTATATAATGTGAGAGAGAAGAGGGGATAGAGAGAAGGGAAAGAAGGGCGAGGGGGGCCCACGCCCCACCACACAACAAAAACGACCACAAAACCACAACCAACCAAACCCGCACACACAAACGATCGGCCAACCCTCCAGGAACAGCAAACGCTTCTTGTTGTCTCACTAAACCATAAGCATATACCGGCGAACCCACTAACAACCCCACCCACACCCCACCCACTACCCACCCCACCACCCACCACCCCCCCCCCCCCCAACCACCACCAACCCCCCCCACAAACCCCCACAACCACCCCACCCCACACACACCAACCACCCCCCCCCCCCACCCCCCCAACCCCCCCCCCCCCCCCCCCCCCCCCAACCCCCCCCCCCCTGCCGCAGAGCAACCTCCCAAACCCCCACAAACAAAGCGTGGGGTTATGCACTCCACATCAGTTCCCTTGCTCCACCCCACAACGGTTTTCCCAGACTTTCACCCCCACGCCCCATACCCCCTTCGCGAAGCCGTGGTGCAGCCCAACTGCGACAAACACTGCTTACATACACACCACCTAAACCACAGCCCCAGGCCACACCAGCAGAACGCCTGGAAACAGGGGTAACTCTTAGACTCATTCCCTACCACAGACCCAGCCAACAGCAGAAAGCCCGGGACACCGGGGTAACTCTTTATTATTTCCCTTACCACAGCCCCGCGACAGCAGAAACGCAACAACACCCGACACCCACCCCTAAGCAACCCCCAACGACCCCCCCCCACCCCCCCACACACCACAACCCCCACCCAGGGGCTAACACACCACTAACACCACCTATCAACCCCCCACCCCCCCACCCCCACCCACACCCTATACAATCCCTAACCACAGCCACCCCACGACACACACCCGCCACACAACCGAACACACCCCCACCACCAGCCACCACGAACACCCCCACCCGCCCGCCCCTGGGCAACCACCCACAAGGCGGTCCCAACCGCCCCCCACCCACCCCCCACCCCCCGGCCCCATCCCCTACCCTCCTTATACCCCTATCCCTACCCCCCCACCCCCCACCCACACCAAGCCCAAAAACCCACCCCCCAGCGACCAGCAGAAAGCACGAGAAACCAGGGGTTAACTCTCCCCTATACCCCACACCCCCCCCCCCCCCCCTCCACCAACACCTACACCACACACACCTACAACCACAAAGCCCCACACCCCACGCCCCACCCACGACACCCCCAACACCCGCCCCCCAAGACACCACACACCCCCACACCCACACCAAGCGCCCCACCAACCACCGCAACAACACCCCACCAGGGGACGGTAACTCTTATACAACATCCCTAAACCCCCACCCCCACCCATCACCACACCCCCATCCCCCCGCCCCACCCACAAACACACCCCACAGCCACCCCCCCACGCCCAAACACCGCAACCGGACACCAGGGGCGGTAACTCTCCCCATTATACTATCACCTAACCCCAGAACACCCACCCCCATAGCACACCAGCAGACCAAGGAAGCAGAAAGCCACTGGAAAAACCCCCGCCACACCCCCCGCCACACACCGAAAAGACTACACCCCTACACCACACCCCCACCACCCACCACCACCCCCCTCCCCTATCACAACCACAACACACCAACACACAAACAAAAAAAACAAAAACACACACCCCCTTACAACCTACTAATCCCTAACCACAGCCGCACCTAGCAGAAAGCCCGGGGGACACCAGGGGTAACTCTTATACCCCATATCCCTAAACACAAAGACCAGCGACCAGCAGAAAGCAACGAGAAACCAGCGGGTGGTAACTCTTATACTATCCCTAACCCACCAGCCCAGCCGACCAGGGGAGAAGCCCGGGACACCAGGGGTGGTTAACTCTGTAATGACACCGGGGGGGGGGGGGGGAGATAATATCCCTTGGTTGAATTCCCGGGTGAAGAAGCTTATCATCTATTATCTATCTGTCGAGTTATCATCTTCTATGATCTGACCATTTATATATCTCACTTTTTCTCAATGTATTAATCAATCTTCTATTTCTTTTCATCTTTCATATTTATCTTCTATAATAATAATTATAATTAATAATTCTTTATTTATATAGTGCATACAGATTATGCAGCGCTGCACAGAGCTTGCCAGATCATTCCCTGTCCCTGATGGGACTTTTTTTGGGGTGTGGGAGGAAACCGGAGGACCCAGTGGAAACCCTCGCAAACACCGAGAGAACATACAAACTCTTTGCAGATGTTAACTAGTGCTGCAAAGCTGTAGTGCTAACCACTAAGCCATCGTGCTGCCCATCAATCTCCTTATCATCTATCTCTGATAAAATTATACCATATTACAGTTTGTTTTACCATACTAAAGGGAGCCTCTTGCTGACTCTGACTGGTCATAAAATAGTGGGGCCCCACTTTGTCTAGAACCGGCCCTAACCGCGTAACAGCTAACAAAGCAGAAAGTGGGTTTCAAATCAATCCAGCACAGGAGGATTAATTAATAGCATTAATACACAGTCCCTGCATATAGTGTCCCAAGAGAAGGTAAATACAGATTTCAGATTAGTCCAGTACGGTTGGTTCGCATTATACACAGTCCCAACCATATGGCATCCAACAAAGGTGCTATTAATTTTCAGGTAATCCAACACGGGGGTGTAGCGTTGTACCCAAATCCCAACCATATAGCATCCAACCAGGTGGGGTTAAAGTTTCATTTCAGGTTTAGTCCGGCCCGTAGTTGAGTACCAACCAATCCCACCGTTTTATGGTAGGTATCCGACAAGGATGGAATTTAAACTTCAGATCAGTCCACCCAATGGGTGTAATCTTTAGTACACTATCCACCACGTTACCATCCGAGACAAATGTGCTGTTAATTTTCTATTAAATCAACACGGGGTATACCATTATTAAACATCCTTCCACCATATGCATCCAGCGAAGGATGGGTGTTTAATTTTCAAGTTCAGTCCAGCGGCAGGGTGGTTAATAGCAATTACGACACATTTCACAATATAGCCAGGGTCGGTCTGGCCCGCCGGGGGGCCGGTGAATCCCCCGGTGGGCCCCGACACCTGTCACTATAGCATGGGCCTTTAATCGAGGCTGCTCCTCTACTACTAACAATAATATTTGCATCATTCAGATGCAAGTACTATTTCTTACAGCACCGCGCAGGACCTCCTATGCGGCGCTGCTGTGACACAGGAAGCCCTTGCTAGCGCTTCCTGTGTCACTACCACAGAAGCAGCCAGAGGAGCGAACAGGAGGAGGAGCGAGGGGGAGGAGGCGCGGGAGCACCACATTCAAATCTGTGGCTGGTCTCCCTGGAGGTGCAGCCCCGGCAGAGCTGACAGGAGAAGCCCCGCCCACCAGCCCGGGCCTGCTGCACAGAGGAGACAGCTCCATCCACTGCCTGACCTGGACCAGCTGCTGGATATGAGGTAAGTGTAATGTGTATATGTATGTGTCTTCCCTGTGTATGTGTGTTTTGTCATGTGTATATATGTGTGTACAACATGTCCTGTGCTTGTATATAGACTGATAACATGTAATAGCTGTATATATAGGTGTAATGTGTTCTATATGTGTGTGTATATAATGGTATAACATGTAAATACAGATTTCAGATTAGTCCAGTACGGTAGCATTAATACACAGTCCCACCATATGGCATCCAACAAAGGTGCTATTAATTTTCAGGTTAATCCAACACGGGGGGTGTAGCGTTGGTACCCAATCCCACCATATAGCATCCAACCAGGGTGGGGTTAAATTTCAGGTTAGTCCGGCCCCGTGAGTGAGTACACAATCCCACCGTATGGTATCCGACAAGGATGGAATTTAACTTCAGATCAGTCCAACCCAATGGGTGTAATCTTTAGTACACTATCCCACCACGTGACATCCGACAAAGGTGCTGTTAATTTTCTAATTAATCCAACACGGGGTTATAACATTAGTAAACATTCCCACCATATTGCATCCAGCAAGGATGGGGTTAATTTTCAAGTTAGTCCAGCGCAGTGGGTATAGCATTAGTACACAGTTCCACCCATTACACCGGGCGAGATTGACGACAATTTTCAAATTAGTCTCACACGGGGGGTATAGCATTGATACACAGTCATCCTGTAGTGGCCCAAGAGCGATGATAAATGCTGTTCTAGCATTACAACATAGTCCCACCGTGTCAAAGAAAAAAGCGTACTAAGGGCAACACTGCTCCGGGATGGCATCGCGGAGCCGGGAGGGGAAGGGGTGGAGCCTCGGGCGCTCTGTGTTACGTCATGCCGCACCTTCTCCCGCACAGCCACATTAATTTTAATCGACATATTCATTTAATAATAATTCTTTATTTATATAGCGTCTACAGATATGAATGGATTTATTACCCACTGTACCGCACAGGTTGATGCAAAAAAGATAAAGGATGCTCTATCTTTTCCTGTACGACCGGCTTTGTTGCATGGCTCCGTGTGGAGGGGTTCGCAGTGCTCACCTCTCCTGCCGAATGTATGTTATGCCAGGGCCCTGGCCCAAATATAGCATCTGTTTGTGGGAAAGGAGACTTGAGGCACATGTACACGATGCGCTAGCGTTGTGTTTATAAATACAATGCTAGCATCCAGGGACGGCCTCAGCTCAATTTCATTTTCAGTGAAACACATGCGATCGCTAACCAGCACCAGGTGTTTTGTATTGTTTATATGCAAGATACCTGTTGCTGGTAACTGATCATATGCATTTCACTGGAAACGCAATTACAACAGTGTCCATGACAGGGCTGAGTAACACAAGCATGTATATCATTATGAATAAAGCTCAGTGCAGAGACCGTTTGCATCATATATATATATATATATATATATATACCCAACACTAAGGTTGTTCCCTGATTCACCATGTTTGTGAAGCCCTAATATACAGAGGGCCTTACTCTTCAGTTCTAAAGCTGGCCTCCTGGTCAGCACCACTGTGACATAATCACTGTTTTAACCGATTAAGGACCTGGCCCTTTCCTGTTTTTCATTTCCATTTTTTCACTTCCCACCTTCAAAAATCTGGATATTACAGCTTTTACTGACCGCCACAAATGACATGTCTAATTTATTCTTTGGGTTGGGTTGGTACGGGTATACCAAATTTGTATAGGTTTTATAATGTTTTCATGCATTTACGAAAATTAAAACCTCCTGTACAAAAGGAGCCCTCTCCATGCAGCGGGACCCGACCACCGCCGTGAATACACAGCGGACGGTGGCAAACCAGTTAAAGCTGCATAAAAGTTAATGAAGTATCACATATGTATTTATATATTTATACTTAAAGGGCTGTCCTGTTGTTGAGAAACATGGCTTTCTTCTTCCAATAACACCACACATGGTATATACAGGTATTGCAGTTTAGCCGTTTGGAAATGAACGGACCTTGGTTGCAATACCAGTTATTACAACCCATGGTCAGCTGTTTTTGGAAGAAAGCAGATATGTCTTTCAGCCCCCAGACAGCCCCTTTAACTTTTCTCTGTTTGCATTGTCAAGAAAAGTTAATTTTACTATACGGCAGGGGCCAAGACACTATAATCCACACGTCCATATGCAGAGACCTAAAAACAAACATTTAATATTTCCATGTAACAGAAAGTGTCAATTTCACTGGTGGGTCCTTGGCACCTCAGTCTGACCCTGGAGCTACCTCTAGTGATGTCGCATATGCTCTTTATCCTCAGGTTGCAATCGAGAAGTAGGGTCCTTTTTTTCTCTCGACGGCTCCTTGGTCCCTGTTACAGGTAATTCTGACTTTGTCCCAGGGGAGAGTGGTTCTTTCTTAGGTAAGGTCAAGGGCAACCCTCCTATAACTCTCAGAGATGTCTTGTTGTTCTCTGGGGTCCGTTCGTTGGAAACTATGATGCCTGATGAGGTCAGCCTGGGAATACCAGCAACTTGTGCACTATGCTTTTCGGAAGCCAAGCCTCAGACTACACAGGGATTTTAGCCCATTTGAGGACCTTTGCATGCCATGCCATAATCATATCCTCCCAGGCCTCCTCTCTTCCGTCTTTTGTCCAGCATTGGGAGCGTGAACTGGGTAAATCCTTTCTAGAAGTGGCATGTCTCCGATCATTTGATTTCTGCCACCTGTTTTCAATGTCTTGCAAAGCACAAGAGACAAATTAAAAAATTCAGTCTCGTTGGTATAAGCACACCTGCCATGAGGTGAGTTGAGAACTTCACCTAGGGGTGAAGAGACACTTGGCGTTTTTAGGCCGTTTTTACTAAGTGCGTTTTCAGATCGTAAAAAACGCATGCGCTAAAAAACGCATCCGTTTTTTTGAAAATGCATGCATTTTTGTCCCTCTTAATTGCGCAAATTCGGAAAACCGGACAAAAACTCATGCGTTTTCAAAAAACAGATGCGTTTTTTTACGATCTGAAAACGCACTTAGTAAAAATGGCCAAAAACGGCCTAAAAACGCCACGTGTATCTTCACCCTGAGGGTGCAGACACACGTGGCGTTTTTAGGCCGTTTTTAGTTAGTGCGTTTTCAGATTGGAAAAAACGCATGCGTTTTTGACAGGTTTGACCAATTATCTTAATTCAAACTGGTCAAAAACGCATGCGGACCAAAAACGGCCTAAAAACGCCACGTGTCTTCACCCTCAGGGAGGTGCGTCTCCTGCTCGACTGGGGGGCGGCATCGTGTGGCAGCGGCTGATACGGCCGCCCACCGACACAGCCGCCCGCTGACTCAGCCACCTGGCTGTCAGGCTGCCAACACAGCCCCCCACCGCCACTGCCGACGACACCAAAAGAGCAAAAGTAGTTGTGTATGCATATGCAGTATATGTGTTTATTTGTAAACTGCTACCGAATTTGATATAAATAAGGCTACATTGACACTGCCTTATGGGGGACATATATACTGCTGAAGTATATAGGCCATATATACATCCCCCGTAGAAGGCAATGCCTGCACGGTGCTGTACAGGAGCGGTACGGTGACGCACAGCATTCCATAGCTGGGGAAAAGATAGAACATATCCTATCTTTCCTTGTAATACTGCACTGTGCGCTATGGAGAGCCTGAGGGGCGGGGCGAGCAGCACTCACCCCCTCCTCCTCTCCTGGACGCTGACATGTGCCTGACGTGCTTACGGTACGGCAAGCACAGCGTTGTGTGAATGTAACCTAAGGCCGAATTCAC
>CM033649.1:56060012-56081356 GCA_019512145.1 Engystomops pustulosus
TCATAATACTGCACTGTGCGCTATGGAGAGGGGCGGGGCGAGCAGCACTCACCCCCTCCTCCTCTCCTGGACGCCGACATGTGCCTGACGTGCTTACGGTACGGCAAGCACAGCGTCGTGTGAATGTAACCTAAGGCCGAATTCACACGAACGCATGTGGGACATATGTATGGATGTAATACATGTCGGTACACTGTATCTATTTTATACTACATGACGGTACGCTGTATCTATATTGTACCACATGAGGATATGCTGTATCTTTCTTATACTACATGGCAGTACGCTGTATGCATTTTGCTTTATTTTCACACCAAACCAATATGATGGATCTGGTCCTGACACATCTTTTCCCTGATATATTACATAGTGAGTGTGTGTGAGTGTGTGCGTCTCTAAAACTCGCCTCGGGCAGCAGAAAGGCTTGGTGCACCCCTGGGTCTAGGGTCCCAGCCATTTGACATTTCCTCTCCCCGTCCTTCACTCTACTCTTCACTTGCGGTCCTTCCTCCATTCTCTCTCTGTACTCTCCCTGATCTCTCCCTTTTCTTTTACTTCCTTCCATGCTAGTGCTCTTTTGATGTGTAAGATCCCTTTGCTTATAACTGAATTACTTATATGACAATTAATTGCACAATATATGTTCCTTGTTTTTTTTTTTTTTCTTTATGTGGAATACCCAGAAATCTCAATGTGGATATGGAATTGAGAACATTCTTTCAGGTGCAAACCCTTTCACACTTTTCAGGTGCAGAGGTGGGACGAGGCAGATATTAACCCTTCCAATGCCAGTGGCTTTATTTAAAAGATAGGGGTGTTGTCTTTGTTCCTGAGGCAACAAGGCATCTGTAAGTTTTGTTACAATAAGCCAGTAGTTCATTGTAATGAATATTGTTTAAAAAGCCATATACTGCAATACAGTATTATTGCAGTATATGGTAGAAACAATCAGACAAACAATCTAAGGATAAAATACTCTAGAGGGTATAAAAAAATATATATATATATGTTAAAAAAACAAACATTTTTTTGAAAAACAAATTCAAATCACAGCCCTTTCCCTAGAACTGATATAAAACGTAATAAACAGTAAAAATCACGAACAGGTTGGGTATATCCGCATCTCAAAATGCCCCATCTATTAAAATATAAAACCGGTTATTGCCAGTGGTGAACCCCATAATGGAAAATAGCATCCAAAATGTGTAAAACACTACTTTTACATTTTTTTTTATTGGATGTAAAATGGTGTAAGAAAAGTGATCAAAAGTTCATGCAGTCCTCAAATTGGTGGTAATGAAAACAATCAGCTCATTTTGCCAAAAAAATGACAACTCACACAGCTCCGTATAGCCAAGTATGAAAAAGTTATTAGCGTCAGAAAATGGCAAAACTAATTTTTTTTTTGGTACACATTCATTTAATTTTTGAAAATGTACTAAAACACAATAAAACTATATTAATTTGGTATCGCTGTGATCGTACCGAAGCAAAGAATAAATCAGCTTCCTAGTACACAGCATGGAATAATAAATAACATCACTGAGAAGTAAACATTTGTTATGCAGAAAATAAGAACTGTACACGGAAAAATTAAAAAGTTATGGATTTTTGAAGGTGGAGAGCGAAAAATTTATGAAAAAATCCTGCGTCCTTAAGGAGATTGTTTGCAGATGCACAAGTGAGGGAACCACCTCTGGAGAAAATGGTGAATGCTAGACTTTGTTATCCACGGATTATACTTTATTTGTAGCAATCTAAAGGATAGTAATATAAATAGGATAGCTAATGCTGGTCACAATTGTCACACCAGTTAGAATTAAATAAACCAGAGAGCTACCCACCTAAGCTTACCCATGTGCACTGTGCCCTCTTCAATGCGTGTTTCAGCAGCTCAAGCTTTCGTCTGGGGGGGGGGGGGCTGGGGCCTGAGGGCTGAAGGTTTGAGTGGCTGCCATATTTAATTCTATATACCTTCCCAGGTGATACTACTTATCCAAGGAAACAATGGTCTGAGCCGTTTTAGTTGCATTAACCCTTCTCCGCAAATTACCTTTTTCTGTTTCCATTTTTGCTTCTCACCTTCAAAAATCCATAGCTTTATTTTTCGCTATATGAGGGATTGTTTTCTGCGTGACAAATTGTACTTCCTAGTGTTGGTGTTTAATATAATGTACTGGGAAGATGGTAAAAAGTTTCAAATATTTCCAGAATAATTTTTGCTATTTTAACCCCTTTGTCTCCAATGATCATTGGTACTTGGCAGTTTAGTTATGTTGTTCTTTAAAGGAAATCTACCAGAAAAATAAAGCACGAGGGGCTCATAGATTCAAACACCTTGACTTTTGTAATCTCTTATTTGTTATCCATGGCCTCCTACCTTCCAAAAAGATGCTCAAGAGACAAAAGAGCTTCAGGGGTGTTACCAGATTTCCTCCATGGCTTAGCTTTATAGACTGTTGCACTGTACAGGAGCACTTTCCCCTCCCATTGTGTGAGATTAGGCAGAGGGAAGTGCTAAGGGAGCAGGCACAGAATGAAATGCAATGTGAAAGCTGATGCAAATGTGAAAGCTGATGCTAATGCAAATGCCTGTGAAGCTACATCATGGAAGGGCTCAGGTTATCTCCCCCCCCCCCCAGGGTTCTTCTAGCATAATTTTAAAAGTTGACTTTAGAAGGAAGGAGGCAATGGATAACAAATAAAAAAAAAAAAGAAGACAAGCACAGTGCATGGATCTTTGAGTGATTGTTCTGATGTATTCATGCTTGATTTTGATTGTAGATTTCCTATAAATTATATCTTTAGAACAATTTTACATATCATGAAAAATAAGGAAAAACTGTTATGATGTGTTCACCGCTCCCAATTCTCAAAGGGAATTTAGTGCATATAAAGATTGGGGGATTAAAACTAAACTTTTATTAGGTATGTCATAAAAGGTTTAGGTCAACTCATGCAGCAGCACTAAAATGCTTACTGCGAGCACAACCAGCCAGAAACATCAGTCCGATTATGCATAAATTTAAACATCCACTATGCAAATATTAATAAACATAAAAAATCTAAAATGTGTGCCAATCATCCGCTAGACACAAGTGGCTGTATTAGAGATTAACAAAACTCCAGCCAGCCTCAGGCACCCACACTGATAGACTACATATTTGGGCTACATATTTGGTCTAGTGGCAGGTTTGACCTCTCAGCTGCTGTTTATGTGGAGCGAGTTGAATGAGCTATGATAGCAAGGTGGAGAATTATTCCTTTCCAATTGATAGCATTCTTTAATCGTCTCTCAGATCTATCGATCAAGGGTAGATTTGCTGGATTTTTCAGGACCATGAAACTGAATAAAAAGACAATAGGAATGTCAGAAATTCTTTGCGACTTCGAGGTATGCGAGTAGAGCACGTCTGACGTCAAGAAATTCAAAATCGGAGTAAGTGCTGGTAACACAACCTTTTGGTTAAGGTTCAATGACCGCGTCTGCCAGGCCTTTAGATCTACTTGCTCTACTCAGTTTCCAGGCCGCCAGATGGAGGTGTCCCGAGATTGGAATGAAGGAATCCTTTCTAAAGTAACAGGTCCTCTTTAAGAGGCAATTTCAAGATTCTTTTTCTCGAAAATTGTAATGCAAGAGGAAACCAGGCTCTCTTGGGGTAGGATCTCTTTGCCTCTGGAAAATTTGAAACGGAAGAGCAAAGGACTTTGAAGATCAGTGGTACAAAAGGAAACACAAATTCTTGACGCCACGGAATTGATAACCCATCTACTGTGGATGGAGAGGGAGCAGAACAGAACCATCTTGGTATTCTCTTTGGATGCCATCACATCCAGGGAGGGAGATCCCCATTTTTGAGTGATATGAAGAAAAATTTCTGGATTCTGCCTTGTTCAAGTGTAGTCAAACAATTTATAAGATTCTAACATCACCAATTTTACTGCTCTTAATTCTCTCAAATTTGAAGAAAAAAAATCTCCTGTGGAACCCAGTGGACACATCTGTAGTCAAGACTACATGGTTTGGTGGGCTGAAGGGGCAACCTTGCTGAACTCTGTTGGGTAGACACCACCACTGCAGATCCTTAATTATTATTTGGGGAATCGTCAATCATCTGTACAGACCTGGAGGAGATTTGTTCCAATAATTTTCTGCAGCAGACGAATATGGGCTCTGGCTCAGCGGACCGCTTCTATGGCGTAAGTCAACAGACCTAGTCCCCTCAATGCGAACCTGACTGAACACTGGAGGGATGACCTAAAAAGTTTAATTGCAGATAGAATTTTGTGCACTCTTTTTGCCAAAAGATACAGGTGCCTGCATGAAGGATCTATTATGAACCCCAAAAACTTTATCGAGGTTGTTCAAGGCAGCTGGGACTTCTTCATATTAACTAGGAAGCCATGTTGTTGGAGCATGTTGATTGCGACTTGAGATTCAGAAGTACTTGCTGTGATGGTGCTTTTATCAGCCAGTCGTTGAGGTAAGCGACCGCAGGGCTGCTGTGATCACATCCATGAGTTTGGTAAATACAAGTGCTAAAGTTGAAATGCTGAATGGCAGGCATAGAAGATTTCTTTGGGTCATCTTCAATTTATGTGTCCTTTAAATATAGGGACATGTAGATAGGTTTCCTGCAAATCTATTGTTGCCATCAGATTGTTTGGTTGCAATAGACTGATCATAGAACAGATGGATTCCATGCGAAAACTTCTTTGATTAGAAACTTGTTCAGGTAGGTGAGATCTACCACCAACCTCCACGTTCAGTACTGGGAACACTGATTAATACACCCCTTTGTTCTCATTGGGTACTAGCTCTAGTACCCTTTTTTAAATTGAATTCTTCCAGAAGATGATGAAGAATTTGACTTTGTTTATTAAGAACTTGCCTGGGGGAATTTTCTGAAATTCTAGTATGTAGTCTTGAGCGACACGGCCCAAGATGTCTTGGCTCATTCGGAAGAGGATGGGGGAGATTAATCTGTCCACGCCAGATTAATAAAATCTGTCATACTTTGAACTAAAAAAAAACCTGTCTGCACAGCATTTATAGAAGGTTTTAGACAGTTTTCTAGCTGTCCTATGACTAGCTTGACAAAAGGGGCGTTGCCTGGTGTCACAAAGGTCCATGCGCCAAAAATACTCCTACTATGGGAAGACTTCTGGCTTCATTGATCCCAGTGATCAGGGTCTTTCTTCTACTATAAAGTTTTCCTCTTATTAATTCTGTATCTCTGCAGTCTTCCTGAGGGAAATTAGGAAAGGAAGCCCCTTTATATTTGAGGTTTTTTTTTTACTTAAGGGCCATGGGTGGCTTAAAAGTTAGAAAGAAAAGTGTGATTTTGATGCCAGATGTCCTGCTACCCCAGCCTTTAGCCACAAGGGGCTATGTGCTGCATTCGAGGGGGCCAACTATTTGGAGGAGAGTTTCACCATATCTAGGGACTGGTCACACACAAACTCTGCTGCTAGCTTAAGTGAAGGAATACTTTGGAGTATCGTATTCCTATCCACTCCATTTTCCAAATCATGAGTTCGTTCACATAGACATACCTGTAAGGCTCTTGCTAAGGTGCCAGGGCGGATGCAATTTTGCAGGCGGAGGCTGATTGAGAATAAGCTTTCCTAGGAACAGAATCTGACCTTTTGTCCCTAGGATCCTTTAATAAAGATGATACTTCTGACAGAAAAAGGGCCTATTTTTGGAGGGTGCCCCAGTCGGCACAGGCTCTAGCATATACGTTATATGTGGATTTGATCCTGGCTGTAGGGTCCGAGTATTTTTCAGGTCTAGCCCATGGTTGTTTAATCAAATCTGAAACCAATGGGTGGACAGGAAGAAGTTTCTCTTTCACAACCAAAAATAAAACTGTTGTTTTTCTGACTTCCCATCAACTCCTTTCTTTGACTTGACTGCCTTGATTCCGGGACTTTCTCTTTCCCTTGTAGATAGTAGCCATTCCAGTCACCAGACGAGTCTTCTGACAAACTGGTTTCAAAATCTGAACATGGTTATGATTTTTACAGTTTATTTATTTTAATACGTGTTCTAGGGAAAGGGGAGGGGGGTGTGAGTTATACTTTTACTTTTTTTTAACTACTATTTCGGACCCTCTAGAGCACTTTAACCCTACAGGGTTTGATTGCTCATTCTACGCAGTATATAGCTATTTTACTGATGCTCATTTACAGGCTATTGGAGATCACTATACATGCAAGCTTACAAGCCTCTATGGCAACCCTCCGATGACATCACAGGGCTGGCGATCGGCCATCCAAGATGACAGCGCTCATCATCATCCATGTTAGGCTCTCACTCTCTCTCCATACAACGCGCAGCACCAGCACATAATAGTACGTCCAGGTGCATGAAGGGGTTAATGAAAGAAAAATGTGGTCACAGAAATTTTGTGAATCTGACAAAAGTAAAAATAAATTAAATTTCTATGAAAACAAATGAAAACAGACATTGATTTTCACCCATGCTTCAACAGAATTAAATCAATAAAACTCATGAAAGATTTTCACTTTTTATATTATATGTGGTTTAATATGGTAAGGCTACACCAATTAATTTTGATGTTTTTATCCTGGAAGAGAGCCAAAAAAAAAAAAATGTTCCCCACTTGACCCAGTGGAACCTTTGAATATTTTTTTATTAGTCTCAATTGCTTACCATTATAATCTTCTCGCATATGATTTTTTTTTTCCATGTTCAACTAAAGGCTATGTAAACGTAAAGCAAGTGCAATATAAAACATAAGGCAAACGTCATGTAAATGCAACGGCAAACGTCATGTAAATGCAACGGCAAACGTCATGTAAAGGCAAACGTCATGTAAAGGCAAACGTCATGTAAATGCAAACGTCATGTAAATGCAAACGCCATGTAAATGCAAACGCCATGTAAATGCAAACGCCATGTAAATGCAAACGCCATGCAGACGTGAGCATAAAGGCAATGTAATTGCCATGTAAACGCAAATGTAATGTAAACACATAGCAAAGCCCCACGTGAATGCCAATACAACATAAAAGCAACACATATGCTATGTAAATGCAGAGTAAATGCGTCACAAACTCCATGTGAACACATATGCGACGCAGATGCCACATAAGCAATGAACCGTGAAGCGTACATCACGAAACAAAACATAAGCTTAAACCTGACACAAACGTGACGCAAGTGTAAAGGCAACACAAGCAAATGCCGCGTTGGTGCAAATGCAATGTAAACACAAACACGATGCAAAGGCCA
This sequence comes from Engystomops pustulosus, assembly GCA_019512145.1. NCBI lineage: Eukaryota > Metazoa > Chordata > Amphibia > Anura > Leptodactylidae > Engystomops > Engystomops pustulosus. The sequence continues at coordinate 56,067,274 of CM033649.1, forward strand.
TTTAAACATAAAACGTGCCGAAAATGCAGCATAACCATACACTCTACGATGACGCTGCACGTAGGCAGAAATGTGATGCAAACACGCTGCAAACTTCATTTAAACGGCAACACACCGCAAATGCAACATAAGCAAACACCACATAAGTGCAAGTTAAATTCAAACAGCACATAAACACTATGCAAACTCCACGTAAAACGCAAATGCAACATAAACGCCAACGCTATGCAAACACAAAGTAAATGCAAATACCATGTAAACCCAATTGTAAACGCAACCACCACATAAACGCAACTGCCAGGGAAATGCCATGCAAGTGCCATGTCAAGGCAAATGCCAAGTACCCACAAATGTAAACGCGAATAAAAATGCAATGTTAGCGCAAACACCATGTAAATGGAATGATTCCGTAAATGTAACGTAGATACTTTCACATCACGTTTTATGTTTATGTTCTGGTAACATTCCAATTGAGATTACATTGTATCCGCGGTAAGATCGCATTTGGTTTCACAACTTGTTTGCGATGTAAATGGAATGTAAACGCAATTCCGTAACATTGTGATTATGTAAACGCAGTGTCAACAGAATATTGGCAGATTGTGAGCATAGATAAAAAGTCACAGCTCACTACTGTTCATAGTAGCTTCTCTGACATTGCCTGACACTGATTGGACAGTATAGGAAAATTAGCATAACACACACCTCCAGCTCCTCCTGTCTCTCTTCGAACATCAGATACTGGGAAGTCCTCCTGAATCTGTGTAGCAGCCCCTATAGAATGGCATGCTAATATCCACATGTGTGCCTCATGTCCTCTAAAGGTCCTCTTTAAGAAACAAAAGTGGATAAAGTAATTTAAGTAACACGCAAAAAAGTTAGTGGACCCAGGGTACCTTAAAGATACCCAGTGAAGTACCATCCTGTGAGAGCAAGAGAAGCCGGTTGCCACACATAAGTAGGTTCAGCACGTGCACCTGCCTGAGGACTGTCCCGACACGCAGACTGGTGGCACCCAGCACATCCTCCTGAGCTATCCCTGGACACAGACAAGCCTATGACAGTGGGAGGCTGCGACCAGACAGGGAGGGACAGGAATTCTGCTAACCCTAGCCTGCTGGCTAAGGCTGCATTCACACTACCGCAAGGGGGACGTATATACGGCCGATATACGTCCCCCATAGACACGGTGCGGCACCGTACTGCTCCGTGCCCCGTGAAAAAATATGACATGTCCTATTTTTTCAGGGCATACGGCGCCGTGCGCCATATATCCCTATGGAGAGGGGCGGGGTGAGCAGCGCTCTCCCCCTCTTCCTCTCCCCGCACGCTGCCGTGTGCCCGCCGTGCTACGTGTGAATACAGCCTTAGGCAGGAAAAGGAACCTCACCGAGGTTCTTCTGAGTCTCCTGCCGGGGTAAGGAAACAAAACTGAGGCACGGGAGGTCTGGGTTTCCTGTCCCCAGGGGCAGTTCCTAGTCTCTCTGATGGGTGCTGTCATGGTGAAAACAATTATTCCAAGGAAATGGAAATCCTGCTGATCTTCTCATAACTAACACACAGCAGTGTTTTTAGCCTCACCTGAGTACCATGCCAGCAAAGTATGTATGGTTTAAACCTGGCAAAAATTCTAACAGAGAGCCAGTGTTGTGATTAAACTAACCACTCACCTACTGGACCAGGTACCTTCTACACTTCATGAATAACTTATGATAATACAACTTCACTAATAACTGGAGTGGTGATTGATGAGGAGGTACCCCCCCCTTGCTTGGGTCTCCCGTGAACACAATGTAGTGGAGATAAGGAACTGCGTTACAAAGGTAGATGAGAGGAGTAAGGACTTGTTGTGTTTCTGGTACCCTGGAGAGCTACTATAACTAATAATTATTCATTATCATTAAAACCTATGTAAATGTTTTTGTATACAGTTAAAACAGCAACTCTAGCTATAACGTAAATAAAGAAAATCTGATAAATGCCATTTGTGTGAAAATGCAGCAATATTGTGATACAAGGCCATGAGGAGCAATTAAGGCAATTGAATGTGACTGTAAATCGCAGTTCTAATATTCTGTAATACACACTTTGATTACATTTATGCTCCCCGCAATTGTGCTGTGAAAAGCCCATGTATTCATATTGTTTAGAAAATGACCATGGTATTTTAATTCGTTTCATCATTTTGTGGTATGTATTTAGTGTAAAAACCATGAGAGATTATGATCGCTCTACTTTCAAGTTTTGTTATTAAAACATGAACATCATAGGAAACTATGGCTTTTAAAATCAATGAAAAGTTGCACATAGTTGATGAAAAGCATATTTTAGGTAGGCATTCATTTGTACAACAAGCAGCTTAAGATTAATAACGAAAATAAAAAAAATTCCAGTAAAACTATATATTTTGTTGCGTAAAACATCCATTCTAGAAAATGTGTAACGTAACTTCAGATAATCATCCACTTTCAAACCAAGAGAAATAAACCCCATTAAGTTCAGTAGAATTAATGCCTCCAGCCAACAAGTAGCCTTTGTATGACAATGTGTGGTCAACGCACATAGCCGAGTGCCTGCAGAACTGAGGGCAGTTCTCTTCACAATAAATATTATGGGACATTTGTCAAGAAATTGTCACCAATTGTGGGCTTCTTCTTCCCAACCAAAATCATTATCTTCATCCCAACCTTCTGCTTCAGTCTGTAAAATAAATATATATATATTTAGTTAAACACACACTCACAAGTACAGGTAAAAGGAAAAATATGCAGAAACAGATGCTGTAAATGAGAGCTACTACAGTAATGACAAGAGCACAATATCAGAGTTCTTTCATAACGCAAACTATGTATGGATGCCACCATTAGAGCAAACTAACAATATATGATCCAAAGTTGTCAATATTTTTAATAGAGTGACCTTATTTGTGTGAGCAATGTTCTAGAATGATAGACATCTGTTCAGATTATATATACATTTAAATGATTAAATAGAACCTGCAAACATCAGGAACAGTACATAAAATAATAAAAGTATAATGCTTTTTACCTCTTCAACATCAGTAGCAGCAAATTTTGAAGAAAATGCAGTTGACTGTTCACCATTTGGATCTACATTGGACTTTGTGTCATTTACAGTCTCTTCTTGGTAACCAAGAGAAGAAAAGGCAGTAGAAATTTTTATTTCTGGTGCCATGTCAGCAAACCAATCCAACTCAGCATCTCTGCTTTTGCATTTCACCTTTATTGTAAATTCATCACCCAAACTATTCCACGAGTCCAATTTCCTTTCAGAGACTTTATCTTGTGGTGGTTTTGTCACTATTAATGTGTCCGTGTGGGGATTTCCACTTGCTGCAATATTGTCCGAACTAGAAACAAAACTGACACTGGAACATTCTTTGTCTTCGAAACGTACATTTACTTCATTGGAGATATTAGCAGCTTCTGGAATGGGGCGATCATTGGATAGACTGAAGTCATCCCACTGTTCAGCATCTGGATCATCAATCTCTTTTCTCATTTGCTGAAGGTTGACTAAATTGTCACCTGTGAAACCATCTGATTCACTCCAGTCCGGCCAATCTTCTGGTGACTGTACATATTCAGATTTAAGGGCGAAAGTCTTTTGAACCTCAGAAACATCATCTCCTGAGTGTAAAAAATTACTTCCTTTAAAAACAAAACAAAGCAACATTATTGCGGTTGGATTGATGGATGAACATGCTTGTTATACGTATTGAATTTGAATGCATATGTTGCCATTGTTATCTGGTGGAAATCCACCTTCGATTTGTAGACAGTTCCAAATTCAGTTTTCAATAAAATATTACAAGCTTTACAGCCTTTGACCTTCAATCTAATATGTGGCAAGCAGTGTATACTGACAAACAATTAAGGTTATTCAACCTTAATTGTTTGTCAGTATACACTGCTTGCTTATTAAAAAGATTTCTCAACAGTTACTGTAAAAAAAAAAAAAATTTGAATTTTTGAAATTCAAAATGTTCTTCTTTTGCCACACATAAATCACAGAACCTGATATTCAGCCCCTCAGCAGGGCACAATAGCAGAGTTCCCAAGAATTTATCAAAATCATAGAGAAAATAGAAACATCTAAAAGATAATTTTTATCAAGTCCCTTAATAAAAAGACATACTGTCCATCATTGCTGATAAAGTTATTTTAGTAATGTTCTGGTATAAACTTAGAGGCCTCCCAGACAGGGCACTACCTACTCCAAAACAAACATCACATATAGCACTAGGTTTATATAATACACTTATAGGTATTAGTCAACGATTTCAAACAGACTCACTTGCCCTACGCATTTCTCCGTTCATTTCGGCTCCTCAGGGGTCTCACTGTGCGAAAAGTTGGACTAACCAATGTCTTTGCAATAAATATTCACAATAATCAGAGTAAATATAAAAATTCCAATACCATCCAATTTCATGCTGCTATCAAATTCATCTCATATTGCACATGCCCATAGAGTCAAAAGAGAAACCAAAAAAATACAAGTGCCTGTGTTGAACAAGGTATAGCGCTATAAATCTACAAATTGGTAAGCCCTAGATATTAGTGAATGTATCCCATGGACCATAAAGTGCAGCAACAAAACAAATTATGGGCATGTGCAATATGTAATGAGATCTACAGCATTATCTTCAACGAGAGCAAGAACCCATAACTGGGTCACTATAAGTTGCAGGGTTAGATCATATTGCAACTGTTGCATTAGATAAGACATGAGCAAATTCATACATGTCTCAACACCAAGTCCGATTTTATATTTTCTGTGCATATAATAAACAGACACATGGCAAAGGTACTTGGCTTTATGCATGAGAAGTCCTTTGGGATACCCAGATGAAGATAGCATGGATGTCACCACTCTCGGCCTTGCTTCCTGGTTTTACGAGCCTACAAGCCGATGTCTCTTTAATGCCTATGCGCCAACATCTCTGAACTGGCACTATGCACATGCGTCACCTCCTCACTGCGTGCGCGTATCTTCCTTGAAGGGAACCTGTCATCAGAAATTGGCCTACTTATCCATTACGAATAAGTTGTCAACCAGCTGAACAGCTTCTTGGTCATGTTTTCTTTTATGGTCCAGCTTGGTGGCATCATCCAGAAAATCACAGGTTGTATAAAGTCAAGGAGGCAGAGAGTTTAATATTGAAGTCAAGCTCTCCCTGCCTCTGAACACCTCCAGCCCTGTGATTGACATAATGGGGCACATTTACTAAGGGTCCGCGGACAGCATTTTTGTCTGGTTTCCTGACTTTTTGCATTTTGCGCTACATTTAACTAGGGTTTTTGGCACACGCAGTCGGATTTTGGTGCAATCGCGCCGACTTTCATGCGACACAAATCGGGGGCGTGGCCGTCAGACAACCTGACTGAGTCGGTCTAAGCGCAGGATTTAACATTCAGAATTTTGTCGCAAGCCATGCACTTACATGTACAGGGAAGAAGAAGGTGAACTCCGGCGGACCTCAGCGGGGAAGCGACTCATGCAGGAAATTGGACGCATCTTAGTGAATTGGACCAATCTTCGTGAATCCCGGCAGCTCCGAATAATCGTCGGACAACGCACCTCGAGGGATTGCGACGGGACGGGTAAGTAAATGTGCCCCAATGTGCTGGACATCAAAAGATCTGGTCAATGATGTCCCCGAATGCACGACCATAAATTACGTATAGCGAAGGGGGCATTTTGAGGCAGGGAAAGCTTGACTTGGGTGTCAAACTCTCTGCTCTCAGAGTAAAAAACAATGAACGGTTCAGTCAAGCTCCAAGCACAGCGTTTTTGATCCTTTACTGTCGCATGAAGGTAATACAAATACTTGTGGGGGACAACAGCAGCTTACGGGTTTCGGGCGGATATACCGTCCTTAATCATAGCCGACTATGCTCTCCCTGCATCTGAACAACTCCAACCCTGTGATTGAAATATTGCGCTGGACATCAAGAGATAAAAGATTGGATGAACAATTTAAGATAGTACAGGAATTTAAGGAACAACCGGATTTTGATTAAAGAAACAGACATTAGACCTGGCGGGCTCTGATTTGGATAATATATCTAAACAGAAACAGTCAAGTAGAGGAGGAAGAGGCGGTAGAAATAGGGGGAGGGGAAACCGAGGAAATCAACACAAATATCTAACTCTATTTTACCATATTCTGCACCTTCCTCTCAGACTGGCCTGAGAAGCACAGGTCCTCAAGCACCTTCCATATCCTCCTATACCTTCTCTACAACAGCATCATTTTTTTTACAGGAAGGCCTGTTACAAATTGTGTACACCTTCAGGCAATGACACAACATGGGGAAATAGTGGATAGAGGTGAACAACCACCAAAAATAATTAATCTCTCGACACACACCTTCACAGAAACAGAAAAATCTATTCTGGCAAAGGGTTTATCATTTGTCCAGACATCAAGATTTAAATGTCTTGATTGGATTAAGGACCTACATTTGTTTGTTCGGACAGAGAGATGGAAGAAACACTGCAAACATGTCAACATGCGTAGATGTCAGGAGGTCGGAATAGAGAAAGATTAAGAGCAGATTTCCATTGTCACTTTTTAAAGGCAAATCCTTATATTATGGACATTTGTTACATGTAAGGGCTTATTTTCTGCAAGATTAGATGCACTTTACAAATACTTCATTTTAGTGGGCTATTAGCTTACTGATGAGATTTATTTTAACTCTTGAATGTATGGGGGGGGGGGGGGGGAATTCTTGGTTTCCTTTTTTTGGGGGGCCATACGCCATGCCATAAAAATAATATTATCTTTATTCTATAGATCACTACGATTATGGTGATACCACATTTATATAGTTTTTTGCATATATTTTTTGAATATAGAGAAAATCTTATTCGTTTTCGTATCGCCATCTTTTCGTAGACATAACTATATTATTTGGTATATTATTTGGCTTAAGGCTTATTTCTTATGTGTTGAGTTGCCCTTTTCAGTGGTACCATTTTGGCGCACATAACTTTTTTTGATCACTTTTTAGAACATTTTTGTAAAAGGATTTAATGAACAATGTTAATTTTTGGCAAGTTTTTAGGGTTTTGTTTTTATGGTATTCACCAAGTGGGTCCAATAATGTTTCTGCGTTACTGTACAGATTTATGGCGTTTTCTTGGGGGCTTGGAATTTACGGCTTTCACTGTGTGCCCCCAAATTACATTTCTACTTTATTCTTTGGGTCGGTGTGATCACGGGGATACCAAATTTGTATAGGTTTTATAATGTTTTCATACATTTACAAAAATTAAAAACTTGTGTAGATTTTTTTATTTTGCCATCTTCTGGCGCTAATAACCTTTTCATACTTTGGTGTACAGAGCTGTGGGAGGTGTCACTCTTTGCAACTTCTGATGAAATTTTTAATGCTACCAGTTTTAGGACTGTACGACTTTTTGATCACTTTTTATAGATTTTTTTTTATTTTTAAAAATGACAAAAAATGCCGTCTTCCACTTTGGGCTCCATTTTCCGTTACAGGGTTAAATGCAGTCAAAAACAGCTATTATATTTTGATAGATCGGGCATTTTCCAATGCGACCATACCTAATGTGTTTCTGATTTTCACAGATTTTTTTATATTTATAATCAGTTCTAGGTAAAGGGGGGGTGTGATTTGAATTTTTAGAGGTTTATAATTTTTTTTTTTTTTTAACTTTTTTCTAATTTTAACTTTTACTATTTTTCAGACTCCCGGTTGAAGCCGCCGGCAGCTTTGCTTGTTAACACCCCGATCGGTGCTAGCACCAATTGCAAGTTTTACCAGTAAGTCTTTGTATAAAGCAAAGACTTACAGGCTAAGGAGAGGGTTCAGCCCGTGAGCCCTCTCCATGCACCCGCGGCCGGACCTGTGACGTGTTGTTACGTCACAGGTCATGAAGGGTTAAAGGAAATCTACACATTTGTTTTTATATCATTGTGAAACAAACATACCTTGAGAATACTGTAGTGACTGATGCAGAATATATATTTTTTATCCCTGAACTGGATGGTTTGGCTCAAAAAAAATTTATAAAATTCAGGACCTTGGGGAAGCTGGGTGCAGCCACATAAACACATTACTTACTCCACATATACATGAGCTGCCTGAACTGTCCAGCAGGACAATCACCTGAGCTGGATGACTCATACACAGCAGGTGGGGGATGGTGTAGCAATTGATACTTCTGCTCTGCTGTCAGGGACAACACACAGAGATTACGTATTATTCGTTATACGTTTCTGCATCATGTAGCTACAACATTCTCAAGGTCATGTTTAATTCATAATACATAAAAGCAAATGATAGATTTCCTTTTAACCTAGGACAGAATGTCTCAGGTTTACATATTCTCCAAGTGTACTTGACTATGGCAAGAGTAAATTTCACCTGGGTTCCCAGACCTCTGCCCTAAGTACTCCAAGACCTAAGGTACTTCTCATTTAAAAGGAAATCTACCATTTGCTTTAATGCATTAAGCTATCTTAGGTCTCAGAGGTCTGGGAGCCCAGGGTGAAATTTACTCTCACAATAGTCAAGTACACTTGGAGAATATGTAAACCTGAGACATCTGTCCCCCAAGTTAGTGGATGCCAGGTTGGGGAGGAGAGGGAAAGATCCACTCCTCATCCGTCACGTGACTATGGTCATCTCCCACGTGCCCTTTCCCAGAGCAATTGTTGCCTAATGTGGGTAGACAATAACTCCCTATAACAACCAATGTAACAGTGTGTGGATTGCATTATACAAACAGAGTAAACAGGAGTATGTTCCTTTACCTCTCAGGAGAAATAGAAGTTTATAATAGATCATAACTTCTGTTACCATGGCAATGTACTTTGCTTAGCTCATCTAACTGGTGGATCCAAGGCCATAACCATCATACTTGCAGCCTAGAGGTTTAAATAGCCCCCCCATTTTAGTTACCGTAAAAATCATGAAGATAACATTTTTACAGATCTGTTCTCTTTGGAAAACTACCAAAGGCACTGTTTACTTCTATTAAACATGTAGCATACTGTACTGAAGTTGATTTCTTAAACATGAGCCTTCATTTAATATATAGGCAACTCTTACCATCAGTTGGGAATCATTACTTCTGAAATCCTTCAAAGGATGTGCCCGCAACTCTTCTTGAGCCAAACAATCCTGATTTACTTCTGGGAAGTTGCTTTTAGAGAGTACAGTTTATAACTGTTCTGCGTTGAAGGCTGAGATGGTTCTTACCCGAATGTACTGGGGAACCTGTGCATTATAAAGATTAAAAACATAAATCTACCTTAAAATAGCACAATACAATAAGACATTAAAGTAGCAATAATTAAGGCTTACGAGTCTGCAAATGGATGGCTGAGGCCAACATCTCCTTCAGGTATTTCAATATTCTGCTCCATTAAAGACAGAACTACCAGTATGCAATAAGAGACAACAATGATGGCCATAATTCTCCAATACCTTAAGTAGGAGCCACTTGGCATTTTAAGTACTACCCACCAACTCCAACCATGTCTGTTCATAGGAACTTCAAGCTGGGCCAGAAGTTTCGGCGGTCACAAAACCTGCTGGTGATGTGACTAGAACCTCAAAAGACTTGCGGTCGTATAATATGCAGCTAATGAAAAGATGGGAACTGGATTTTTATCTGCAGTTCACATTCCAAACAAGGTCTTCAGCTGAATGCACTTGAGTACTGCATCTCACAGCACCGTAAGCCTGATGCAATTTGAAAGATGAGCTTTTCTTATCTTTAAAAAGAAGTTTACCATTAAATCAAGCATGATAAACCATGTTTACTCATAGATCCATGCACCATGACTGTGCACCAAGGGGCTGGGGTGAGACATGTTCTGCTCAGTGTAACAGCCTGTGAATCTGCAGCACTGAAGGGCTCTGGTAAATGCCCCAGAGCCCTTCAGGCTCATTAGAATCATTTTAAAAATGAGGGCATGGATACAAATATAAGAAGTTACCACAGTCACAGTGCTTGGATCAATGTGAATGCATCCCTGGTTTAGTATGCTTGTTTTTAAATGGTGTATTTCTTTAATATGATATCAGCATTGCTCTAAGTACTGTAGAGCCCAAGATATGAGCATCTACAGTTACTCATCTCAGGCTCTCACCCCATTTGTGCTAATTTGCATAGACTTTGGAATCTGACAGACACAATGTTAAAATAAAAATATATATCTACACACTCACCGGCCACTTTATTAGGTACACCATGCTAGTAACGGGTTGGACCCCCTTTTGCCTTCAGAACTGCCTCAATTCTTCGTGCATAGATTCAACAAGGTGCTGGAAGCATTCCTCAGAGATTTTGGTCCATATTGCATGATGGCATCACACAGTTGCCACAGATTTGTCGGCTGCACATCCATGATGCGAATCTCCCGTTCCACCAATCCCAAAGATGCTCTATTGGATTGAGATCTGGTGACTGTGGAGGCCATTTGAGTACAGTGAACTCATTGTCATGTTCAAGAAACTCTCTGAGATGATTCCAACTTTATGACATGGCGCATTATCCTGCTGAAAGTAGCCATCAGATGTTTGGGTACATTGTGGTCATAAGGGATGGACATGGTCAGCAACAATACTCAGGTAGGCTGTGGTGTTGCAAACGATGCTCAATTGGTACCAAGGGCCCAAAGGATGCCAAGAAAATATTCCCCCACCATGACCCCACCACCCACCTGCCTGAACCGTTGATACAAGGCAGGATGGATCCATGCTTTCATGTTGTTGAAGCCAATTGACCCTACCATCCAATGTCGCAGCAGAAATCGAGACTCAATCAGACAGGCAACATTTTTCAATCTTCTACTGTCCAATTTCGATGAGCTTGTGCAAATTGTGCCTCATTTCCTTGTTCTTAGCTGATAAGTGGCACCCGGTGTGGTCTTCTGCTGCTGTAGCCCATCTGCCTCAAAGTTGGACATACTGTGCGTTCAGAGATGCACTTCTGCCTACCTTGGTTGTAACAGGTGGCGATCTGAGTCACTGTTGCCTTTCTATCAGCTCAAACCAGTCTGCCCATTCTCCTCTGACCTCTGGCATCAACAAGGCATTTCCGCCCAGAGAACTGCCACTCACTGGATGTTTTTTGTTTTTCGGACCACTCTCTGTAAACCCTAGAGATGGTTGTGCGTGAAAATCCCAGTAGATCAGCAGTTTCTGAAATACTCACCAATCTTCTGGCACCAACACCATGGCCACGTTCAAAGGCACTCAAATCACTCACCTTTCTTCCCCATATACTGAGCGCGGTTTTGAAACTGCAGGAGATTGTCTTGACCATGTCTACTGCCTAAAATGCACTGAGTGCTGCCATGTGATTGCTGATAGAATTAAGTGTTAACGAGCAGTTGTACAGGTGTACCTAATAAAGTGGCCGGTGAGTGTATATATCCATCTCTCTATATATATCAAATCTTGCTCGTCAGGTCTAAGGCCTAAAAGATTCTCCCAAAAGTTGAAAAAAAAAATTACTTAGGAGAAGCCAATTGGTTTTGAAACCATCTTTAATCGTCAACATCAAAACAAAATAATTATATTGAATCAACTAATAACCATACATAATATTCTTGCATATCCACTTCTGTCCTGCCTGTATCACAACTGCAAAGCATGCTAGACAAAATAAAAAAACAATGTATTGTGTTCAAAGTCCACAGTCCGGGAGTGTTGCCCAGAAAGATGCCTAGGTGTAGGTTTCAGATTTTTATTCTATTAAGATTTTGTTGAAATGACCTTCCTAAACTACTTATTGTACAAGTTAGTCGTGATCTTAGTAGCTATTGTACTGTATGCAAACAAAATTGTATGTGAAGGCTGGAAGGAAATGGAAAGAAATGAAATGGAATAGGAAAAAGTCATTGACTAGTAAGGATCCCAGTTGTCCAATACTTTGTTGGGATGAAGAATTGTTGCATCTCTTAAGACTGCAAGATGAACTAACTGAAACAAAATCCTAAATAACCCTAAAGGATAGAACCCAACATGGACTAACACCTTCATAAGCAGATTAAATAGAACTACCAGTTATAGTACGTCCTGGCGAGTCCTTCATTAGAGCACCCGGACGCACTACAACGTCCCGCTTGCGGCACCGCCTCACAAACGAAGCAGGCACCAGAAGCAGCGGCTGTCAGCTGTCTAGTACAGTTGACACCGCGCTGTAACACCCGCGATCGGAGACGGCTCCGATCGTGAGTGTTAAGCAAGACCGCGGTGTGCAAGGGTCGTCCCGCTATGGATCGGATCTCCCGTGCCGCTTACCGGGGAATCCGATCCTCTTCTGGGCAGCCCCGAGGACTGCTAAGTGCCCCGGGACTGCCCGATGCTCGCAGCAGTCAGACCCCCTCCGGGTCTGACTGTAAACTGTCTGAGCATGCACGAACATGCCAGACAGATTACACTGCTCTACAATGAATAAGTATTGTAGAGCTTAATAGAATAAAAATCTGAAACCTACACCTAGGCATCTTTCTGGGTAACACTCCCGGACTGTGGACTTTGAACACAATACATTGTTTTTTTTATTTTGTCTAGCATGTTGTGATACAGGCAGGACAGAATAAAAAAAACAATGTATTGTGTTCAAAGTCCACAGTCCGGGAGTGTTACCCAGAAAGATGCCTAGGTGTAGGTTTCAGATTTTTATTCTATTAAGATTTTGTTGAAATTACCTTCTTAAACTACTTATTGTACAAGTTAGTCGTGATCTTAGTAGCTATTGTACTGTATGCAAACAACATTGTATGTGAAGGCTGGAAGGAAATGGAAAGAAATGAAATGGAATAGGAAAAAGTCATTGACTAGTAAGGATCCCAGTTCTCCAATACTTTGTTGGGATGAAGATTTGTTGCATCTCTTAAGACTGCAAGATGAACTAACTGAAACAAAACCTAAATAACCCTAAAGGATAGAACCCAACATGGACTAACACCTTCATAAGCAGATTAAATAGAACTAGCAGTTATAGTACGTCCTGGCGAGTGCTTCATTAGAGCACCAGGACGCACTACAACGTCCCGCTTGCGGCACCGGCTCACAAACGAAGCCGGCACCAGAAGCAGCGGCTGTCAGCTGTCTAGTGTGCAAGGGTCGTCCCGCTATGGATCGGATCTCCCGTGCCGCTTACCGGGGGATCCGATCCTCTTCTGGGCAGCCCCGAGGACTGCCAAGTGTCCCGGGATTGCCCGATGCTCGCAGCAGTCAGACCCCTTCCGGGTCTGACTGTAAACTGTTTGAGCATGCACGAGCATGCCAGACAGATTACACTGCTCTACAACGAAGAATTGTTGTAGAGCAGTGTATTGGGCTTGAAACAGCGATCAGAGCATCGCTGGTTCAAGTATGTATAAGTAAAAAAAAAAGTTCAAAAACACAGCCCGGCCGTGCGCCCATACAGAAGGTTACCACCACATATGGGGTATCAGTGTACTGGGGAGAAATTGGGTATTAAACTTTGTGGATCCTTTTTTAATTTAACCCATTGCAAAGGTTTAAATTTTCCACCCAAACCTTTTTTAATTTAACCCATTGCAAAGGTTTAAATTTTCCACCCAAAATGAATTTTTTGTCAAAAAATATTTCAATTTGTAGACCACACCTCCATTTTGTTTTAATTCCTATAAAACACCTAAAGGGTTAACAAACTTCTTAAGAGGGGTTTTTCATACGTTGAGGGGTGTAGTTTCCATAATGGGGTAAATTACGAGTCTAGCTATTATTTAGGCCTCTTGCAGTCAATTAAAAGTAGAGCAGGTCCATCTAAATACAGGTTTTGCGGATTTTCCCAAAAATGTGAAAAATGGCACCTAAATTCTAAGCCTCATAACATTCTAGTAATTCTAGTGGAATCTTAAAAAAACATGCCAACATAAAGCAGAGATTTGGTAAATGTAATGTATGAATTTATTTGGGTGCTTTGACTATCTGTATCAAAAGTAGAGAATTTAGAACTTTGAAAATAAAGAATTTTTCCAAATTTAGGTTTTTTTCATAACTAAACGCAAAAGATATCATCCAAATTTTTAAAC
>CM033649.1:56084475-56121335 GCA_019512145.1 Engystomops pustulosus
ACACAGCATTTGAGGGATGGTGCAGCGATTGATTACTTCTGCCTGACCAGCACAACACATCATTCTCTGAAGCAGTGCAAGAGGAGAAGCACTGAGCCAGGCAAAGCAGAGCCAGAGCCTCATTATCCTGAATTTAATAATTGTTTTTTCAGCAAAACCACTCAGCACAGGGGTTAAACAAGAAGTGTTTCTGCAATAGTGTAGCTACAGCATTCTCAAGGTATGTTTTGTTCATAATTTATGAAATCAAAAGGGGAGATATAGACACCGTGATCGGTACAAATCATGACGTAATAGCATGCAAAGTCGGGAAGGGGTTAAATACCCTGGCAATACTGCCAGAGGCATTTAAAGGAATCTAACCATTTTGATTCATAAATTATGAACAAAACATACCTGAGAATGCTGTAGCTGCACTATTGCAGAAAACACATTATTTGTTTAACCCTGTGCTGAGTGGTTTTGCTGAAAAACAATTATTAAATTCAGGATAATGAGGCTCTGGCTCTGCTTTGCCTGGTCAGTGCTTCTCTCTTGCACTGCTTCAGAGAATGATGTGTTGTGACTTGTCAGGCAGAAGTAATCATGCTGGCACCATACCGCAAATGCTGCTGATAAGTTATTTCAGCACAGGTGATTATTCCTGTCGATAGTTTCAGAAAGCTCTGTTGTATGTATTTATGAATGGCAAGTTGATGCACCATGTTTCCCAAAAATCTGAATTTATAAATTGTGTTTTCAGCAAAACCACTCGGATCAGGAATTAAACAAGATTGTTTCGCATCAGGCAGCAAAGCATTCCGGTGTGTTTGGTTCATAACGCATTAAATCAAATGGTAGATGTTTGTATAAGAATCTATCGTGCTGTCATTTTGCCGATCTGTAGCAATGTTCCGGTGGCACAGATCCATGGCAAAACTGGCGTAAACTGCTATACAATAGTATTGTAGTATGTGGTAGGAACAATCAGAGCCTCTAAGGTTAAAGTAACCTAGGGGGCTGAAAAACCATGAAAAACATTTAAATCACCCCCCCCCTTCCTTAATCTGATATTAAAAAAATAGTCAAAATCATATTGACATCATAAAACCTCTATAAACTGTGGGAGCCCTGTAATGTACCGACCAGAAGTTAAAGGAGATGGACGATCAGTGAAGGCCGTAAAAGCAGAGCCCAAACGAAAATGGGCAATGTTTAGTTTTTTTTTTCTTCTCTTCTTTCACCTCATTTGTAATTGTTTTTTCCTGCTTACTCAGTACGTATATAACAGAATATTAAAGAGGACCTGTCCCCTTACATAATTAAGCCCTAGAAGCTGACTCACTTTATAATGAGTCCTAGCGGCAGTGTTCTCAATGTGGGCTCGCGATACCCGGCGGGAGGTCGATGACCCAAAACAGGCGGTCGCCTAACAGACCATCGGGCCACGATTTTATTTGTCTATTTGCCGGTACAAATACAATTTCTTGTACATGGTTTTTGGGGTCACACCGCAAAATGATGGTAACTGTATTGCGGGGTCACAGCTATTAGAAAGGTGAGAACCACTTCCTACGCTAATCGTCCAGTGACAGCAGTGTTGCGCCTGTTTGTGTTATCAGATACATACATTTTCCTACTTGGGACTCATAAGCCTATTTTGGCTTAAGGACGCGGCTTCAATTTGTCAATCGCCCTGTGTCAACTATAGTGGTTAGTAGCTTTAGACGCTAATGAGATATCCAGGGGGATTTTTGAGATTTTTTTTGTTTGTTTTATCTGTGTCATCAAGTTTCTCCTGTACTTTTGATGTACCGTATATTCCGGACACTATAAGTAAGGGACTGTTTGAAGAAGAAAAAGTCTTCTGTCTGTCTGGGTGTATTATACGCGAGGTAAGATATCCGCGACCAGCCTACGCCTGTAGATTCACGATTGGCGGCGTGTAGACGTGGTTACCGACAGTACCTCATGAGAGAGGGCTCAATCGGCGGACCTCTTCCATAGCTTTATCAGTCTTTGCCGCATATTGTTTAGTGCTCTGTTTTCCAGCTTGCCGCACCCAATAATGCCAGCATTAGGCGTTATTCAACCCCCAGCTCTGACACACTCATAATTGCGATGCCACCATCTGCGGATTGCCGCTCCCCGTGATGTCATGTGTGGTCGGCCGATCTCGTCTCCATGGTAGTCCTCGGGTCTTCGGAGACCCGAGGTATTCGTTTAAACCCCTTCATTACAATGGCTGATAGCCCATTGTAATGAATGCGGAAAATCCATATACTGCCATAACTGTAGTATGCAGTTATGGTTAGGTCATCAGACAACCTAGGGTTAAAGTACCCTAGGGAGTTTGAAAAATAGTTTTAAAACAATAAAAAAATAAAAAAAATAAAAAAAAAATTATTAATTAAAAAAAACCTAAAATTTCAAAATCACCCCCTTTCCTGAAATGACTTACATTATAATAAAACAGTTAAAAATCATAACACATCAGGTTATGACACGTCCGAAAATGCCCGATCTATCAAAATATGATACGGTTTCATTTTTTTTCATGCGTTTAAAACCCCTACGAACAGGAAAATAGCGCCACAAGTCGAACGAACATTGGCACTTTTGGCCACTTTGACGAATATAAACAAAGTCTATAAAATGATCAAAAGGTCGTACAGTCATGAAAGAAGATGATCATTGAAAATATTACCTGAGAATTTATTGCAAAAAATGACACCACCCACAACTCCGTCACCAAATTAAAAAAGTTATTAGCGCCAGATTTCGCAAAATCAAAAAAATAATTTTTGTACAGGAGGTTTTTCATTTTTGTAAATGATGAAACACTTATTAAACATACAAATTTGGTATCCGCCTTAATCGTACCGACTCGAAGAAATAAAGTAGACATGTAATTTGGACGCCCAGTGAAAGACGTAATATCCAAGCCCACAAGAGAAATGGCGCAATGCGTTTTTTTCAAAAAAGGACCATGTTTCATTTGCATTGTTTGAATTTTGGAATTTTTCCCGCTCTGAGATACATGGCATGGAAATATTTAATCAAAAATAAAAATCTTTAAGGTACAGAATGGTAACATTTACAGTAAAATGGACAATGGTAATGTTGTTGTATGCCTTCATCGTTACTGAGCGACAGTTTTTCTGACTATATACATGCTTGACAAAGCAATTTAAATTAACAAAAGGACCATTGGTTAAATTCAAACTGTTTTTTGTCAATGGAGAGCCCGCAGTTTTGTATGGTTGGTATACGCGAGAATATATCTTAAACCTCTTATTTTAACAGGAAAGTAGGGGGGTCGTCCTTATACCCAGGTCGTACTATACGCCGGAATATCGGTATAGTTTAAAGATTTGGTGATATCTTTTGCGTTTAGTTATGAAAAAAACCTAAATTGGAAAAATCTTATATTTCAAAGTTCTAAAATTCTTACACTTTGATACGATACATCAAGCACCCCAGATCAATTCAAATTACATTTACCACATCCTGCTTTATGTGGGCATGTTTTTTTAAGATTCCACATCATTTTACTAGAATTTTTATGAGGCTCCGAATGTAGGTGCCATTTTTTCAAATTTTGGGAAATCCCGCAAACCTGTATTAGCTCTTTTTTAGATGACTGGCAAGAGCGCCTAATATACTAGTACTCGTAATTTCACCCATTATGGAAAACTACACCCCTCCAACGTGATGAAAAACCAACTCTTAAGAAGTTGTTAACACTTTAGGGTTTTATAGGATTAAAACAAAATGGAGGTGGTGGTCTACAAATTAAATATTTTTTGACAAGAAATTCATTTGGGGTGGAAAATTTAAACCTTTGCATGGGTAATTAAAACAAGGATACCACAAAGTTTAATACCCCATTTCTCCCAGTACACTGATACCCCAGACTAGTGGTGGTAACCTTCTTGTGGGCGCACGGCCGGGCTCATAGGAGCGAAGGGGCCCATCCAAACAGATTTGATTGTCACATGTTACAGGCTATAATTTTTTAGTTTTTTTTTAATGTGGACCTATAGGATTGGCTTTTTTTTTTTTTTTTTTTTTGCCAAGCACTTATATTTTAATTATTCTAATGTTTAAACTTTTGGTTTTTGAACTTTTTTTTTTACTTATACATACTGAACAGCGATGCTACTGATCGCTGTTTCAAGTCCCTATCAAGCCTCGCTACAATAACTTATTCATTGTAGAGCAGTGAATCTGTCTGGCATGCTCGTGCAGCTCAGACGGTTTACAGTCAGACCCGGAGGGGGGTCTGACTGCTGCGAGCATCGGGCAGTCCCTGGGGCACTTAGCAGTCCTCGGGGATGCCCAGAAAGAGGAAGGATCCCCCGGTAAGCGGACACGGGAGATCGATCCATTAGCCGGGAACGACGCCTGCACACTAACAGCGTGACAGCCGCTGCTGTGTGCCGGCTTCGTGCATAGGATGTGAAAGCTCCGTGGATCCTGCCGGCAAGCGGACGTTGTAGTGCGTCCTGGTGCTCTTAATGAAGCCCAACCGCCAGGACGTACTTATGAACTGCTAGTTCTATTTAACTGCTTATGAAGGTGTAGTGTCCATGTTGGGTTCTATCCTTTAAGGGTTATTAGGTTTGTTTCAGTTTAGTTCATCTTTCAGTCTTTAAGAGATGCCAAACAATCTTCATCCAAAACAAAGTATTGGAGAATGGGATCCTTACTAGTCACTGACTTTTTTCTATTCCATTGCATTTTCTTTCCATTTCCTTTCCATTCTTCATCACAAAGACATGTTGTTTGCATACAGTACAAGCTACTAATCACACGAACTAACTTGTAAAAACAATAATGTTTAGAAGTAATGTCAACAAAATCTAATAATAGAAATAAAAATCTGAAACCTACCACACCTAGCATCCTTTCTGACAACACTCCCGGACTGGTGGGACTTTGACACCATCACATGTTTTTTTTATTTTTGTTCCCCCCCCCTAGCATGTTGTGATACAGGAGGACAGAAGTGGATATGCAAGAATATTAGGTATGGTTAATTAGTTTGATCAATATAATTATTTTTGATTTTGATGTGCGATAAGATGTTTCAAAACCAATTGGTTCTCCGTAAGATATTTTTTTTTCAAACTTTTGGGGGATCTTTAGGCTCTTTCTTAGACCCTGACAGCAATATTGATATAATATAGGAGAGAGGATTGATATATACACTCTCACGCGCCCACTTTATAGGTTACACCTGTACAACTGCTGTTAACAAACTTAACTTTAATCAGCCAATCAACATGGCAGCAACTCAGTGCAATTAGGCATGTAGACACATGGTCAAGACATCTCCTGCATTCAAACCGCAAGCATCAGTATGGTGGAAGAAAGGTGATTTGAGTGCCTTTGAAACGTGGCATGTTGTGGTGCCAGAAGATACTGGTCTGCAGATTTCCAGAACTGCTGATCTAACTGGGAATTTTCACGCACAACCATCTTCTAGGGTTTACAGTAGAGTGGTCCGAACAAACAAAAACATCGATGAGTGGCCGTTTCTCTGGTCGGAAAGTTCCTTGTTGATGCCAGGAGTCAGAGGAAATGGGCCAACTGGTTTTGAGCTGATAGAAAGGCACGAGGACTCAATCGCCACCTGTTACAACATGGTAGGCAGAAGTGCATCTCTGAACGCACAAGTATTCCCAACTTTGGAGCAGATGGGCTACACCAGAAGACCACACAGGGGTTGCCACTCTTCGCTAAGAACAGGGAAAACTGGGCTACAATTTGCACAAGCAAGACTCATCGAATGGACAGTAGTAGAAGATTTGGAAAAAATGTTGCCTGGTCTGATGGTCTCGATTTCTGCTGCGACATTCGGATGGTAGGGTCAGAATTTGGCTTCAACAACATGAAAGCATGGATCCATCCTGCACGTTTAACAACCGGTTTGTTCAGCAGTGAGGGGGTGTCATGGCGTGGGGGAATATTTCTGGGGCACTCTTGGGCCCCTTGGTACCAATTGAGCAAGTTTCGTTGCAACAACCACAGCCTATCTGGTATTGTTGCTGGACCATGTCCATCCCCTTTATGACCACAATGTGAACCAACCATTGATGGCTACTCATCTCAGCAGGATAAATGGCGCCCACATGTCATAAAGTGGAATCATCTCAGACTGTTTCTTGACATGACAATGAGATTCACTGTACTCAAATGGCCCTCCAAGCCACCAGATCTCAATCCATAGAGCATCTTTTGGGATCGTGGTGGAAACGGTGAGAAATCGCATCATGGGATGTGCAGCCGACAAATCGTGGCAACCTGTGTGTGCCCACATGTCAATATGGACCAACATCTCTGTGAATGCCTCCAGCACCTTGTGAATCTATGCCACACGAAGAATTGAGCAGTTCGTGAAGGCAAAGGGGTCCAACCCTACCTAGCATGGTGTACATAATAAAGGGCCTGTGTGATGAGTGTTAGATATATATTTTTATTTTAAAATCATTGTGGCCTGTCAGATTCCCAAAGTCCTATGCGCAAATTTAGACAAACAAGTGGTGAGGAGAGCCTGAGTATGAGTAACTGTGAAGATGCTCATTATTTGGGGCTCTAACAGTACTTAAGAGCAATGCTGATATCATATAAAAGAAATACACCATTAAAACAGATACTAACCGGGATGCATTCACATTGATACCAGCACTGTGACTGTGGTAACTTCTTTAATTTTTATCCATGCACTCATTTTTTTAAAATGTTACTAAGGAGCCGTGAGCGGGGCCTGGGGGGGCATTTACCAGAGCCCTTTCGTGCTTGCAGATCACGACTTGGTATACACCGGAGCAGAACATGTCTCAACCCAGCCCCCTTGGTGCACAGAGTCATGGTCAGTGATCTATGAGAAATCGGTTATCATGCTGATTTAATGGATAAAACTTCTCTTTTAAAGAGAAGAAGCTCATCTTTCAAATTGATCAGCTTTACGGTGACTGTGTAGATGCGTTAAGTACTCAAGATGCATTCAGCGAAGACCTTGTTTTTGAATGTGAACTGACAGACTAAAATCCAGTTCCCATCTTTTCAAAATAGCTGCCGTGATATATACGACCGGAAAGCTTTTGAGGTCTTGTCACATCACCAGCAGGTTTTGTGACAGGCCGGGGGGGGCCGAAACTTCTTGGCCCATCTTGAAGTTCACTATTGAAAAGACATGTTGGAGTTGGGGGGGTAAGTACTTAACTGCCAATGGCTCTACTTAAGGTTTTGGAGAATTAATGGCATCTGTTGTCTCTTATTTGCTACTGGTAGTTGCGGCTTGCTGGAAATGGAGGATGCAAGAATAACTGCAACAAAGTAACGGCAGATACCGGCGAAAGGGCTCGGAAAAAAAAAGGTATCAAAGGGCTGATCTCAAGCGAAAAGGGGGGGGGGGGGGGGGGGAAAAGGAAGGCAATACCGGATATAGGGCCAACTCGTGAGGGCTAAGTGGGAGACGGGTTTAATGGCTAGGATTGCTTTATGATTTAGTTTACTTTATATGCAAGGTTTCCACAAGTACATTCGGTATAGGTTTAGAACCATCTCAAGCCTTTTCACTCAGAAACCGTCTTATCAAACTGACTCTACTAAAAGAATTCCCAGAAGTATCAGGATTGTTTTGGTCAAGGAAGATTGCGAGGGCACATCCTTTGAAGGATTTCGAAAGAAGTCTGATTCTCAAAACGATGGTAAGAGTGCCTATTATTAAACCTGAAGGGCTTCAGTTGTCTTTAAAGAATAACAAACTTCAGTACAGTAGCTCATGTTATAGAAGAAACCAGTGCACTTTGGTAGTTTTCCCAAAAGAACAAAGTCTGTAAAATGTTATCTTTCAATGATTTTACGTAACTGAAAATGGGGGGGCACTATGAAACCTTTAGGACTGCAAGTATGATGGTTATCGGGCCTAGCTGCATTACCACCGTAGTAATGCACACGCCAAAGTACATTGCCATGGTAACAGAAGCTTATGATCCTATTTAAACTTCTATTTCTCCTGAGGGTAAAGGGAACATAATTCCTGTTCATTACCCGTTTGTATAAATTGCAATCCACACACTGTTACAATTCTGGTGTAATAGGGAGTTATTGTCTACCCACATTAGGCAAACACGCTGCTTCTGGCAAAAGGGCACGCTGGGACGACCATAGTCACCGTGACGGAGTTGAGGAGTGGATCTTTCCCCTCCTCCCCCAACCGTGGCATCCACTCACATCTGGGGTACATAATGTCTAGGTTTACATATCTCCAAGGTGTACTTGGACTATTTGAGACGTAAATTATCACCCTGGAGCTCCCAGACTCGAAGAGCATAAGATAGCTTAATGCATTAAGCATGTAGATTTCCTTTTAAATGAAGGGTACCTTGGTCTTTGGAGTAAAGTACTTATCTAGGGACATTGAGGTCTGGGGAACCCATGGGTGTGAAAATTTTATTCGCCAATAGTCTAGTACACCTTGGAGATATGTAAACCTGAGATCATTCTGTTCCCTAGGTTAAAAGGAATCTTATCATTGCTTTTATGATATCGAGTAAAAACATGACCTTGAATGTGAGGCTACTAACTGATTGGCAGAGAACGTAACGAATAATACGTATCTATGTGTGTCCCTGAGCAGACAGAAGTCATAATTGCTACACCACTCCCCCCCGTCTTGTGTAGAGTCATCCAGCTCAGGTTGATTTTGTCTGCTGACAGTTCAGGCAGCTCATGATATGTGAAAAAGAATGTCGTTTAGTTAGGCCCTCCCCGCTTCCCCAGGTCCTGATTTCTATAAATTTTTTTGACCACACCATCCAGTTCAGGGATTAATACAATTAAAAATATTTCTTTCTGCAATCAGGTCTCCTACACAAGTATTCCTCAAGTATGTTTGTGTTCCAATGGCAATAACAACAAATGGTTAGATTTCTTTAACCGCTTTCCATGGACCTGTGCGCACAACACGTCACGCGTCGCCTGCGGGTGCATGGAGAGCGGCTCAGACCTCGGGCGCTAACCTCTCCTAGTCCCTGGAAGTCTTTGCTTTATACAGAAGATTACTGGTAAACTGATCAATTGGTGCGTACAACGAGCGTAGCCTGTGTTTAACAAGACAAAGGCTGCCGGCGGCTGCAACCTAGGATTGAAAAAATAGTATAAAAGTTAAAATATAATAAAAAAGTTATAAAAAAAAAAAAAATTATAAACCGTCTTAAAAATCTCAAATCACACACCCACCCTTTACACCTAGAAACTGAATAAAATAAAACAAATCGTGTGGAAAATCAGCAAACACTGACTTTAGGTATGGTCGCATTGGGGAAATAGCCCGATCTATACAAAAGAT
The DNA here is from genome assembly GCA_019512145.1 of Engystomops pustulosus. NCBI lineage: Eukaryota > Metazoa > Chordata > Amphibia > Anura > Leptodactylidae > Engystomops > Engystomops pustulosus. The sequence continues at coordinate 56,093,816 of CM033649.1, forward strand.
AATAACGTTTGTTGACGGGCATTTAACCCTGTACGGAAAATGCGAGCCCAAGTGGAAGACGGCATGGTTTTGCCATTTTGTAAAAATAAAAAAAAAAAACGAATCTGAAAAAAGTGGTCAAAAGTCGTACATCCTTAAACTGGTTTGCATTAAAAAATTTCATCAGCGAAGTTGCAAGGAGTGACATCCCTAGCCCCAGCTCTGTACACCAAGTATTGAAAAGAGTTATTAGCGGCCAACAGTATGGCCAAAAATAAAAAAATCGTACAACAAAGTTATTCTAATTTTTGTAAATGTATGAAAACATTGTAAACACCTATACAATTGGTACTCCTCCGCGTGATCCACCGACCCAAAGAATAAGTGAAGAAATGTAAGTTGGGCACACAGTTGAAAGCCGTACAATTCCAGAGCACCAAGAAAAACGCCATAATCGTAACAGTACAGAACGCGAAGAAACATAAATATTGGCACCCACTTGGTGCATACCATCTAAAAAACGAAACCCTAAAAAACTCGCCAAAATTAACATTGTTCATTAAATCCGTTTTCAAAAAATGTTCGTACAAAAGTGATTCAACAAAAAGTTATGTGCGCCAAACATGGTACATGGACACGAAAAGGCAACTCCAACCATAGAAATAAGCCATTAAGCGCAATAATTATACCACAAATATATATTTGTCTACGAAAGATGGGATACGAAAACGATAAGGATTTCTCTATTAGTTCTTAAAGAAATATCAAAAAACTCCGATATAAATGGGGTATCAACCATAATCGTATGATCTATAGAATAAAGATAATTTATTTTTATGGCATTGGCGTATGGCCCCCAAAAAAGGAAAACCACAGATAATCCCCTCCCTCCCCCCCATACATTCAAGGACGTTAAAATAATCTCACCCCAGTATAAGCTAATAGCCGCACTGATAATCGAAGTTATTTTGTAAAGTCGATCATTAATTCTTGGAGAAGAAGAACAAAATAAGGCCCTTACATGTAACAAATGTCCTTAATATAAGGATTGCCTTTAAAAAGTGGACAATGGAAATCGCTCTAATCTTTCTCTATTCCGACCTCCTGACTCAAGCATTGTTGACATGTTTTGCGTGTTTTCTTCCATCTCTCTGTCCGAAAACAAACAAATGTAGGTCCCTTAATCCAATCAAGAATTAAATCTTGATGTCTGGACAAATGATTAAACACTTTGCCAGAATAGATTTTTCGTTTCTGTGAAGTCTGTGTGTCGAGAGCTACATTATTTTTGGTGGTTGTTCACCTCTATCCACTATTTCCCCAGTTGTGGGGGGTTTCCCAATTGCTGAAGGTGTACACCAATTTTAACAGGCCTCCTGTAAAAAAAATGATTGCTGTTGTAGAGAAGGTAGATAGGAGGATATGGAAGGTGGCTTGAGGACCGTGCTTCTCAGGCAGTCTGAGAGGAAGGTGCAGGAATATGGTTAAAAGAGTTAGATATTGGTGTTGATTTCTCGGTTTCCCCCCCCCTATTTCTACCGCCTCTTCCTCCTCTACTGACTGTTTTCTGTTTAGATAATTATCCAAATCAGACCCGCAGGTCTAGGTCTGTTCTTTCACTCAAAATCCGGTGTTCCTTAAATTCCTTTGTAAATCTTAAATCTGTTCATCCAACTTTTCTCTGATGTCCAGCGCATATTTCAATCACAGGGTTGGAGTTTGTTCAGAGCAGGGGAGAGCATCGTCGGCATCTTACGGACGGTATATCCGCCCAGAAACACCGTAAGCTGCTGTTGTCCCCCACAAGTATTGGTTATTACCTTCATGCGACAGTAAAGGATCAAAAACGCGTGCTTGGAGGCTTACGGAAACCGTTTCATGTTTTTTACTCTGAGAGCAGAGAGTTGACACAAGTCTCAAGCTTTCCCTGCCTCAAAATGCCCCCTTCGCTATACTTTAAATTTATGGTCGTGCATTCAGGGACGTCATGACCAGATCTTTTGATGTCCAGAAAATGGGGGCACATTACTTACCCGTCCCGTCGCAATCCCCGTGGTGCCGTTGTCCGACGATTATTCGGAAGCTGCCGTTGGGTTGATTCACGAAGATGCTTCCAATTTCCTTTTGGCATGAGTTGCTTCCCGCTGAGGTCAGCCGGAGTTCAATGCTTCTTCCCCGTGATGTAAGTGCATGGGCTTGCCGTACAAATTATGAACTTGTTAAAATCTGCGCTAGACCGACTCAGTCAGGTTGTTCTGACGGCCACCCCCGATTGTGTCGCATGAAAGTCGGCGCGATTGCACCAAAATTTTTAAATCCGATTCGAATGTGCAAAAAACCCTAGGTAAATGTGGCTGGCGGCCAAACGCAAAAAGTAAGGAACAAACAGACAAAAATGCTGTCCGCGGACCATTAGTAATGTGCCCCATTATGTAAATCACAGGGTGGAGGTGTTCAAAGAAGGCAGGGAGAGCTTGACTTCAATATTAAAACTCTCTGCCTCCGGACTTTATAAATCCTGTTAACTTCAAAGTTGATTTTGGATGAGCACCAGCGGGACATAAAAGAAAACATGACCAAGAAGCTGTTCAGCGGTTGAACAACTTATTCGTATGGATAAGTAGGCCAATTTCTGATGACAGGTTCCCTTCAAGGAAGATACGACGCACGCAGTTGAGGGAGTGACGCATGTTGATAGTGCCAGTTCAGAGATGTGGCGCATAGGCATTAAAAGCGACATCGGCTGTAGGCCTCGTGTAAAACCAGGAAAGCAGGCCGAGGAGTAGGTGACATCATGCTCTCTTATGGGTATCCCACGGATTCTCATGCATCAAGCAAAGTACCTTGGCCATGTGCTCTGTTTAGTATATGCACAGAAAATATTAACAAATCGGACTGGTGTGGAGACATGTATAGTTTGCTCATGTCTTATCTAATGCCAACAGGTTAGCAATATGATCTAACCCTGAACTTATAGTGACCAGTATTGGTTCTGCTTCGTTGAAGATAATGCTGTAGATCTCATTACATATTGCACATTGCCCATAATTTGTTTTGTTGTGCTACTGCACCTTTATGGTCCAGGGCAACATTCACTATATCTAGGGTTTACCAAATTGGTAGATTTATAGCGCAACCTTGTTCATCACGGACTTGTATTTTGTGGTTTCTATTTGACTCTAGGGCATGTGCAATATGAGAGGAATTTGATAGCAGCATGGAAATGGATGGTGGGATTGGAATTTTATATTTCCTTCTGAATATTGTGAATATTTATTGCAAAGCCATTGGTTAGTCCAACTGTTCGCACAGAGTGAGACCCTGAGGTGCGCGAAAATGAACGGAGAAAATGAGTAGGGCTAGTGAGGGGTCTGGTTTTTTGACTGAAAATCGTTGACTATACCGAGAAGGTGATTATATAACTTAGTGCTATATGTGATGTTTGTTTTGGAGTAGGTAGTGCCCTGGTCTGGGAGGCCTCTAAGTTAATACCAGAACATTACCTAAAATAACTTTATCAGCAATGGATGGACAGTATGTCTTTTATTAAGGACCTTGGATAAACAATTTCCTTTTAGATGTTTCTATTTTCTCTATGATTTTGAGATATATAAATTTCTGGGACTATGCTATTGCCCTGCTGGAGGGGCTGACCTGAATAGCAGGTTCTGTGATTTAGTGTGGCAAACGAAGAACTTTTGAATTTCAAAAATTCAAATTTTTTTTGTTTTTACAGTAATGTGAGGAATCTTTTAATAAGCAAGAAGGTATACTGACAAAACAATTAGGTTGAATAACCTTAAGTGTTTGTAAGTATACAGCTTGCCACATATTAGATTGAGGGTCAAAGGCTGTAATTGTAAAGCTTGTAATATTGTATTGAAAACTGATTTGGGAACACTGTCTACAAATCGAAGGTGGATTCCACCAGATTAACAATGGCAACATATGCATTCAAATCAATAGTATAACAAGCATGTTCATCAATCATCCAACCGCAATTAATGTTGCTTGTTTTGTTTTTAAAGGAAGTAGTAATGTGTTTACACTAAGGAGATTGGATGTTTTGAGGTTTTCAATAAGACTTTCTTCGCCCTTAAATTCTGAATATGTTACAGTCACCAGAAGATTGGCGGACTGTGGTGAATCAGATGGTGTCACAGGTGACATTTAGTCAACCTCAGAAAATTGGAGAAAAGAGTTGTGCATACAGATGGCTGAAACAGTGGGATGACTTCAGTCTACCAATAGATCGCCCCATTCCAGAAGTGCTAATATCTCCAATGAAGTAAAATGTTAGTTTCGAAAGACAAAGGAATGTCCAGGGTCAGTTTGGTTTCTTAGTTCGGACAATCTTGCAGCAAGGGAAGGAAATCCCCACACGACACATTAATAGTGACCAAAGCCACAAAAGAAAAAAGCTCTGAAAGGAAATTGGACCGTGGCACTAGTTTGGGTGATGTGCTGAATTTACAATATAAGGTGAAATGGCAAAAGCAGAGATGCTGAGGTGGATTGGTTTGCTGACATGGCACCCAGAAATAAAATTTCTACTGCCTTTTCTTCTCTTGGTTACCAAGAAGAGACTGTAAAGGACACAAGTCCAATGGTAGGATCCAAATGGGAACCGTCATGCATTTTTTGTCTTCAAAAATTGGATGTACTGATGTTTTGGTGAAGAGGTTAAAAAGCATTTTAGACTTGTATTATTTATGTACTGTCCTGATGTTTGCAGGTTTTCTATTTAATCATTTAAAATGATATATTAATCTGAACCGATGTCTATCATCTGAACATTGCTCACACAATAAGGTCACTCTATTAAAAAATATTGACAACTTTGGATCCATATATGTTAGTTTTTGCTCTATGGTGGCATCCATACATACCTGATATAGGTTGAGTGATGAAAGAACCTGATATTGTGCTTCGTATTATGTAGTAAGCTTCATTTACAACATCTGTTTCTGCATATTTTTCCTTTTACCTGTACGTGAGTGTGTGTTAACTAAATATATTATTTATTTACAGGACTGAGCAAAGAGTGGGGATGAATGAAGATAATGATTTTGGTTGGGAAAACGGAAGAAAAGCCCACAATTGGTGACAATTTCTTGACAAAGTCCCAATAATAGTTTATGTTGAAGAGGGAACTCCCTCATTCTGCAGCACTCGGCTATGGCGTGACCACACATGTCATACAAAGGCTACTTGTGGATGGAGGCATTAATTCTACTGAACTTAATGGGGTTTTATTTCTCTTGGTTTGAAAGTGATGATTATCTGAAGTACGTACACATTTCTAGAATGGATGTTTTACGCAACAAAATAGAGTTTTACTGGAAAGGGAATTTTTTTATTTTGTTATTAATCTTTAAGATGCTTGTTGTACAAATGAATGCCCTACCTAAAATAGCTTTTCATCAACTATGTGCCAACTTTCATTGATTTTAAAAGCCATAGTTTCCTATGATGTTCATGTTTTAATAAACAAAACTTGAAAGTAGAGCGATCATAATCTCTCAGGGTTTTTACACTAATACTACCACAAATGATGATTGAACACGAATTATTAAATACAATGGTAATTTCTAAACAATATGAATACATGGGTTTTTCACAGCCATTGCGGGGAGGCATAAATGTAATCAAAGGGTGTTATTACAGAAATTAGAACTGCGATTTTTACAGTCACATTCAATTGCCTTAATTGCTCCTCATGGCCGGTATCACAAATATTGCTGGCATTTTCACACAAATTGGCATTTACCAGATTTTCTTTATTACGTGTTCTAGCTAGAGTTGCTGTTTTAACTGTGTACAAAAAACATTTACAGGTTTAATGATAATGAATAATATTAGTGATAGTAGCTCCCAGGTGGTACCAGAACACAAACAAGTCCTTAACCTCTCATCTACCTTTGTAACGCACAGTTCCTGATCTCCACCACTTGTGTCACAGGAGACACCAAGCAAGGGGGGGGGGGGGGTTGGGGGCGGGTACCTCATGTTCATCAATCACCACTCCAGATATTAGTGTGAAAGTTGTTATATCATAAAGTTATTCATGCAGTGTAGAAGGTACTGGTCACTTGTAGGGTGAGTGGTTAGTTTAATCACAACACTGGCTCTCTGTTCGAATTTTTGCCAGGTTTAAACCATAATAACTTTGGTGGCATGGTAATCAGGTGAGGCTAAAAAACACTGCTGTGTGTTAGTAGGTTACGAGGAAGATCAGCAGGCATTCCATTTCCTTGGGAATTAATTGTTTTCACCAGTGACAGCACCCATCAGACGTCGAGACACCAGGAAACGCCCCTGGGGACAGGAAACCCAGACCTCCCGTGCCCTCATTTTGTTCCTACCCCGGCAGGAGACTCAGAAAGAACCGGTTGAGGTTCCTTTCCTGCTAAGGCTTGTTATTCAAACGTAGCACGGCGGGCACACTGGCAGCGTTGCGGGCGAGAGGAAGAGGGGGAGAGCGTGCTCACCCCGACCCTCGCCATAGGGATATATGGCGCACGGCGCCGTATGCCCTGAAAAAATAGGACATGTCATATTTTTCACGGGCACGGAGGAAAGCAGTCGGGCCGCACAGGTCTAGGGGGCGTAGATCGGGGCCGTATATAGTCCCCCCTTGCGGTGTGTGAATGCAGCCTTAGCAGAGGCTTAGGGTAGCAGAATTCCTGTCCCTCCCGTTGGTCGCAGCCTCCCACTGTCATAGGCGGGTCTGTGTGTCAAGGGATAGCCGATAGTCAGGAGGATGGGATGTGCTGGGTTGGCCCACCAGTCTGCGTGTCGGGAAAGTCCTCAGGCAGGTGCACGTGCTTGTGATGAACCTACTTATGGGTGCGCACCGGCTTCTCTTGATCTCAACAGGATGGTAATCATGGGTATCTGTACAGGTACCTGGTCCCCGAACTTTTTTGAGTGTTACTTAAATACTTATCCACTTTGTTTCTTAAAAGAGGACTTTAGAGGACATGAGGCACACATGGATATTAGCATGCCATTCTATAGGGTGACACAGATCAGGAGGACTTCCCAGTTATCTGTGTTCAAGAGAGGAGGAAAGAGACAGGAGGAGCTGGTGGAGGTGGTGTTTGCTACTTTTCCTATACTGTCCAATCAGTGTCAGGCCAAAATGTCAGAGAAGCTACTATGAACCAGTAGTGAGCGTGACTTTATATATGATTCACAAATCTCCAAGAGTCTGTTGATGACACTGACGTCTTACATAATAACAAGGTACGGAATGCGTTTGTTACACCCTTTACATCGCCAACAAGTTGTGCAACCAAATGCGAATCTTACGCGGGGGATAAATGTAATCTCCAGGAATGTTTACAGAAAATAAACATGAAACCGTGAGTGAAAGAACTTATATATACGACATAGGTAACTCATTCATTTAATGGTTGTTTGCCGCTAAAATGGGCCCCACTTTTTGCGTTTCCATTGGGTACTGATTGCTGAAGGCAACTGAGGGGCATTTCCCTGGCAGTGCGTTATTTGGTTGCGGTTACAACTGGGTTTAACATGTTGCGGAGCTCTTGAGTTTGCAGTGGCGTTTCGTTTGCATTGCGTTTAAGTGGGAGTGCTCGGTTAGGGGTTGAATTACTGCACTGTGGTGGTTGCTATTTGACATTGAGGGTTGTAGTGTTGAGTTGAATGAAGTCGGCGAGTTGTTGAACTTGTAAAGGAGCTACCTCCGCCTCCTTCTCCCCTGCCTTCCTTTTCTTCCTTCTCCCTCTCCCTTCTCCCCTCTCTTTTTTCTCTTTATTTTTCACCTCCCTCCCCCCCCCTCCCTCCCCCCTTTCCCCTCTCCCCCCCCCTTCCTTTTTCCCCTCTCTTCTGCTTCTTTTCTCTTCCCTCCTTCCTTCTTCCCCCTTCCCCCCCCCTTCCCCTCCTCCTTCTCCCCTCCGCTCTTTTCCTTCCCTTCCTCTCCCCCTCCCCTCCTCTCCCCTCTTTCCTTCTTCTTCCCCTCTTCTCCCTTCTTTTCCCCCCTTTTCCCCTTCCCTCCCTCCCTCTCTTCCCCCCTCTTCCCTCTTTTTTCTTTCTTCTCTTGTTCCATACCCCCCCCCAAGGACCAGGGGGAGGGGGGGGGGGGTCACTCCCCCCCTCCATGCCCACGATCGTTGCAACCAGCTGGTCAATTCTGACCAGCCGATTGCAGCAATGTAATAGTTAAAAGATGCTGTATTCAAATCTCAACAGCGTAGAAGGAGGTGATCGATGCGGTCCTTGGAAGCAACGATCACCTCCTTCTGCCAGGTGGCATAGTGCCACCCTCCTGAGCGATCCGATCTGTCAGTCTGTAAAGACCGACATGTTGGGTAGCGATCGGTACCGCCGAGGTGCATGCCTGGGTAGACATCACGCCACCATCCCTGAGTCCTCCAGGGGTGGTGCAGAGTGCTGCCCCCTCCAGCCCTGCCCCCCACCAGCCCCATGTCAGACAGGAATGGAGGGACAGTAAGTGGAAAGGTGGTGAATGGTGCTGTGCAACACAGCACCAGATCACCACCATGGGTCACAGAATAGAGGTGGCATCATGCCACCTCCCAGATCGATCGGTGGCATGTCCCATTCATCCCAAAGAAACTTTTCAGCAGAGAAGGCACATGTCTTTCTTGCCTCCGATACCGATTCATAAGGGGAGAATGCCACGTTCCTCTATTTCCCATGCTCCTCATCCGGTGATAAGGGGCCCTCCAGAAGGCGCCCCAAGGCATCGGTTGAGGCTGTACCCCAGCCCCCAATGACCCCCTGATAATTATGAGCCTCAAATTTCTGAGTTTGTGGGAAGTTCAGGAATTAATTTTGAGACTGAAAAAGTAAATTTCTGTGAGTCCTTCCAAGTCTTTTTCTCTGAGGACCTTGTGAATTTGATGGTGGTCCAAACAAATTTGCATGCCCAACAGTTTTTGACACAAAACCCAAATTCATAATTTTCTAGCTGGACCTCTGTAGATGCGGTAGAAATGATGAAGTTTTACGGTCTTGTGTTACATATGGGCATTGTCAAAAAAACCTGGAGATAAGGCAGTATTGGAGTCCTGATATTTTTAAAGTACTCCTAAAGTATCGCATAGTAATGACTCGCACGCGGTTTGAGGCCATTCTAAAGTTTTTATACTGCAATGGCAATTTGCAGAGCCAACCTCAAAGCAACCCGTCATTTCGTCTATACAAAATTAGGTCAATCCTTCATGACTTTAGCACCAAGTTTTTTGAGGCCTTCACACCTGAAAAATGTATTTGTGTAGACGAGTCACTTGTACATTTTAAAGGAAGACTAAGAATACGTGTGAATGTAGCCTAAGAACTAACTAGCATGTAGGATTTACCAATGGTTGCCTTGCTATAATTTATAGTTGACTGCAATACATACACATGGATAAAATTGTTGGTACTCCTTGTTTAATAAAAGAAAAACCCATGAAGGTCACATTTCTATGCAAATGAACAAATGAAAGGCAGGCATTGCTTTTCAACCATGCTTCACCAGAAATAAAACTCATGAAACAGACCAGGACAGAAATGATGGTATCCTAAAAAGATTTGAGCAAAAGGAAATGTTAAATCAAGGTGTGTCCACTAATATGCATAACTGGTGTTTACAATCTTGTTATCAGTCAGTGGCCAATATGTAGGGGCTACAGCTACTCGCTGTGCAGTTTGGTGACATGGTCTGTACTACACTCAACATGAACCAGAGGAAATGAAGGAAAGTTGTCTCAGGAGCTCAGAAAAAAACATTATAGACAAGAATGTTAATAGGTAAAAGGTTATAACACCATCTCCAAGCAGATTGATGTTCCAATGACTTACAGTTGCACATATTATTCAGAAATTTATGATCTATGGGACTGTAGCCAACCTCCCTGGACATGGCCGGAGGAGGAAAATTGATGACAAATTAAAGAGATGATACAATACAAATGGTAAGAGTCCAGTTCTAGTGAGATTAAAGGTGAACTTCAAGCTCAAGGTGTCAGTGTCAGATCACCCCATCTGTTGTTGTCTGATCCAAATTGGACTTTGCTGAAAACAAATCATAAAAAGCAAGACTGGAATTTGCAAAACTACATGTTGACAGGCTACAAAGCTTCTGGGAGAATGTTCTATGAACAGATGAGACTAAAATCGAAGTTTTTGGCAAGGCACATCTGTTGATATGGAAAAATAAAGCACATCTTGAAAACCACACTGTCCCTACTGTGAAACACGGAGGAGGCTCTGTTATGTTCCAGCGCCGATCTGTGTAGGGTACAATGAAATCTCAAGACTATAAAAGGATTAGAGAGAGAAAGGCGCTGCCCAGTGTCACAATGCTTGGTCTCAGTCTCTTGTCATGGGTCTTGCAACAGGAGAATAACCCACAGGTAAAAACTTCCAAGAGGAAAACATTGGAATATTCTGAAATTGCCTACTTTGAGCCCTGTCCTAAATCTTATAGAGCATCTTTGGAAGGAGTTGAAACATGCCATCTGGAAAAGGTGCCTTCAAACCCCAGAGCAGTTTGCTCATGAGGAGTGGGCCAAAATACCGCCGAGAGGTGCAAAAGTTTTATTGACAGTTACAGAAATCGTTTAATTGCAGTTATTGCTTTAAAAGGTTGAGTAACAAAATATTACATTAAAGGTATAATAATTTCTGTCCAGGCTTGTTGCATGAGGTATTTTGTTTAATTATATTGAAGAATGGTTGAAAAGCAATGTCTTTATAGAAAATTAATTTGACATTTTGTCAGGGTCATTTTTGAGACCATTGTGGTTTTTTTTTCATTAAACAAGAGGGACCAACAATTTTGATCATGTGTGTGCTAGACACTATCATGATAGTATTGTGTAGAGGAATTTATGTACAGGCAGTCCCCAGGTTACATACAAGATAGGGTCTGTAGGTTTGTTCTTAAGTTGAATTTGTATGTAAGTCGGAACTGTATATTTTATCATTGTAATCCTAGACAGAACTTTTTTGGTCTCTGTGACAATTGGATTTTAAAAATCTTGGGTTGCCATAAGAATCAATATTAACACTAAAGCTTCATTACAGACACATTTGATAACTGTTACAGCTGATCATTGTAGCCTAGGACTAAAGTACAATAAATTATCAATATCCAGAGGTCCGTTTGTAACTAGGGGTCTTATGTAAGTCGAGTGTTCTTAAGTAAGGGACCGCCTGTATGCATGTATGAAGTGTGACCTCTTATCATAGCAATGGCTGTTTCCCAACCTTGCCAGACTATTCCACAATAGTCTGCTTCAGACAGATCATACTACAATGTGAGACATGGATAAAAATGATCTAAAAAAACTAAAACAATTTTTAATACCCAGAGCAAGGAATCACAGAAAAGCTTTCATAAAACACCAACTATGCCATTATCAGTTGTTACGGGCAAAAAAGATTATTTTTTAGTAATCCTTCATAAATCTGCCCAAACGTATAAATTCCAGATTGGGAAGCGAAGTCTACCTTGTTGTGCAATATAGTAGAATAAACAGCCAGATTTAGAGGAATGACAAAGCAATGTAGACATCACAATGAAGACTAGGGGATTCTGGGAAACATGCAAATATGGAGAAAGAAAACAATACCTCTTTAGGCAGCCACTAGCAGGGAACCTGTCACCACATTTCCACATATAAAGCTAGTGATAGGGCTCTATGGGAACCTATTAACTTACCAACACCATTCTTCATCTTACACTACCTGGCATCAGAGGGGGCGTATCAGATAGATATATCTAAGTAATGCTTCCAACAAACACATTGTCACTTTCCATAGTGGGGCTTAACAATAAATAATATCCTATGTGACAATACATTTGTGACAAATATTTACAATTGAATAAAGTTTACATTTTAAGTCATATTGATTTTATTTAGTAACGTGGCTTTAAAAACATCAACCATAAAAGCCCATACAGTTAAAATAAAAACTAATTTTAAAGTTACTTAAAAAACAAAAAACCCTGAGAACCCCAATATGGTCCTACTGTAAACACCATTTCATCCTGCATCAACTGTTCTTTAAGCAGGGTAACATGTAAAATACAGAGATATCAGGGTAGATATATACATACATGACTAGGAGATGGTGCTGCTTATGTAATTACTTCTCAGACACCATGACAGCAATGCTTTCAATTCAAAAAGGATGTACAACACATTTCGGCCCTGAATCAAAGCCTTCATCAGGAATGAGATAAACATAGAGCAATAGAGGCAGCATTACTTACATAATACCTGTGTACTCTAAGTGTATGTCATACCTGATCAAGTCTCAGGGCTTTATGCATTGTACACCCTTTTTGCATTAAAAGTTTTCAATGCCATCCGGCATCTAAGAAAGAAACTATGGAAGCAGTGCCCTGTCCTTAAGGGCTTAAGTTTAATAGCTTTTGGAGATTTTTGGAGATATTTTATCATTGTAATCCTAGCCAGAACTTTTTTGGTCTCTATGACAATTGGATTTTAAAAATGTTGTGTTGTCATAAGAACCAGGATTAAAAATAAAGCTTCATTACAGACACCTGTGATAACTGTTACAGCTGATCATTGCAGCCTAGGACTAAAGTACAATAAATTACCAATATCCAGTGGTCCGTTTGTAACTAGGGGTCGTATGCAAGTCGAGTGTTCTTAAGTAGGGGACCACCTGTACTTGGCCTTTCCAGATATTCATCTCTTATTTCCCATAGATCATTATAGTTAGTATATTATTATTTCCATAGTTATTTTTCCGATAATTAATTACAGTAAGCTTACATCTTTGTGAACATGAGCTTCTTCCTGTACCAGTGGCATGGCCACTGAGCAATGCAGTGTGAATTCAGGCTTACCCTCAAGAATGTTATGTTTAAAGATTTTAGCTATGTAGCATTTTCCCTCAAAAAAGCTCTATAATCAACACAGTAACCAATCTCTTGCAGCAAAGCATCCAAAGGAGATAGAAAATAGGAATAGAAAATGAACAGCCAGTACTGAACAAAGTCTAAAAACCAGGAGCTCAAAGAGGTCTATAATTCCAAATGCTGACAATTTCTTATTTCCAAGCTTCAGAGACGTGAGGTATATTCATGGTTAAAATTAACTCAACAGCAAATCGAGGCGCAGCCATAATAAATCTCTAGGGCAGTAATGAAAATAGCTAGTGCAAGTTGTTGTTGTTGTTATTTCCAACAATGGGAAATCTACTTCACAGAAGAAGCAGAAGTCCATAAAATGGTTGTAAAGGTTTAAGAAAATTGCAAAGTTATAGCATAGCAATGTGTCATTATATAGATTGAGGTCCTGAAATGTGAAGAAACTGTATATAAAAAGAGAAAATATGGTTGTACCAACACAAAACTGACTGGAACGTCCCAGAAGAAAATCCAATGAAGAGGTTAAGGAAATGGGAATGTACGTTATACTTTGTATTGGCGGTTTAGCAGGAAATCTAATATTGGATATTCTAACCAGGGTTGTTGCATGATCTTCACGTTGAAGAGAAGAATATCCTGTTCTTCCAAAACCTGGGCCTCAATTTATATAGATTTTCAGGTTAGTGTTTTCATTGACAGCATACTTATATCCAATCAGGAGGAGAATGTAGAGATGTAAAAGGCAAAGCTATGAAAAAAGATCCAACATTATAAGACTGTCTAGTAAAAGGTGAAAAAGTCCATACAACAAATATGTTAATATTATAAAGTACAAAAAAAATCTACATGCTTCTAGCTAAAAAAAAAATCCAATAAACTGAGAAAGGAGAACAACAAAAGGGGAAAAATAAAGAATCAATCCTAACAGTGTGTTAGAAAAAGTGCATTCTCACTCACGTACTGGGAAACAAAATAAGCATGGCATATCACAAAGCCCCAAGAGTGGCAAAAAGAATAAAAACTGTGGACAGCTGACTTTTTAACCACAATATACAAGATCTAGTGACCTAAAAAAATTTGGCTAACACAAAGGAAAGAGGGGACCTATGTTATAAAATAATATAACCTAAAACATGCCATTGCTCTAGTAGAGATCCTACAACATTTACACTTTATGGAAAGATGCAGCAAACATCTAATATACAACTTGTATTGTCTAGGCATGCATCAATTTCAAACAATTATCCTACAATGTTAATCCAGAGGACAACAAAAACCCCAGTAGACCTCATGCAGATGACAGCTTACTTTGGACATGTGCTAGCTGCCGTTTTCACAGAAAGTACACCTCTCTATGCGTTTCTACAGAACATGTGAGCAGGTCCTATACCTGAATGCTCGGTTTGAACTGCAGGAGATCGTCTTGACCATGTCTACATGCCTAAATGCACTGAGTTGCCGCCATGTGATTGGCTGATAAGAAATTAAGTGTTAACGAGCAGTTAGACAGGTGTACCTAATAAAGTGGCCGGTGAGTGTATGTCCCATTAGATGTCTATCTGCTCTATATCTTTTCCTATGTTTACGGCCAAGAATGGTATTTTGCTATAGAGAGGGAAGAGCAGCGCTCCATCAGCCGGGAGAGCATATATTAGGCGTGAAAAGAGCCTTAGTGTGCAAGTAGGTTAAGGCTCAGTCAATTGTCCTATTGAGGAGAAAAAAATGGTAGTCAAAAGAACTCCCTGGTTCACTGTCCCATCCAAAGAATCTAGAATCTTTTAATACCATCCATAACTTGAACTTCAACAAAGTAAACTATCACCAGCTGGCTTACAATTGAAATGATGTGTAGTGCAGTCAAGAGAAGCAGAAGTCCATATAGCCTTCAAGAAGAAAAGTCATCTTAAAACTTTATTTGTGCTTTATTTTCAGTGCACAACAAAAGTCTGGATGAAACCAACACCTGTACATTTCTAAGAAGAAGCTTAAAAGGGGTTGTCCACTTTCAGCAAATAATTAATAGTTTGTGGAAGGAAAAGTTATACATCTCCAATCTCCATGGACAAATTACAGAAAGTTCCTCCTGAGTGCAATTCCTCCATTTACTGCATTCTTAGGGGTTTATAATTTATTTATTTTTTTACTTTTTTCTAATTTTTACTTTTACTATTTTTCAGACTCCCTAGGTTGAAGCCGCCGGCAGCTTTGCTTGTTAACACCCGCGATTGGTGCTAGCACCAATTGCAAGTTTTACCAGTAAGTCTTTGTATAAAGCAAAGACTTACAGGCTAAGGAGAGGGTTCAGCCCGTGAGCCCTCTCCATGCACCCGCGGCCGACCTGTGACATGCTGTTACGTCACAGGTCATGAAAGGGTTAAAGGAAATCTACCATTTGTTTTTATGCATTGTGAAACAAACATACCTTGAGAATACTGTAGTGAGACTGATGCAGAAATATATATTGTTTAATCCCTGAACTGGGACCTCAGGACCTTGGGGAAGCTGGGTGCAGGCTGGCTGCCTACATAAACACATTACTTCCACATATACATGAGCTGCCTGAACTGTCCAGGCATGACAAATCAACCTGAGCTGGATGACTCATGGGGGTCATGTGGGGGATGGTGTAGCAATTGATGACTTCTGCCTGTCAGGGACAACACAGCAATTACGTATTATTCGTTATACGTTTCTGCATCAGTGTAGCTACAACATTCTCAAGGTCATGTTTAATTCATAATACATAAAAAGCAAATGATAGATTTCCTTTTAACCTAGGGGACAGAATGTCTCAGGTTTACATATTCTCCAAGTGTACTTGACTATTGGCAGAGTAAATTTCACCCTGGGTTCCCAGACCTCTGCCCTAAGAACTCCAAGACCTAAGGTACCTTCATTCATTTAAAAGGAAATCTACCATTTGCTTTAATGCATTAAGCGATCTTAGGTCTCGGAGCATTTCGAGCAGAGGTCTGGGAGCCCAGGGTGAAATTTACTCTGACAATAGTCAAGTACGCTTGGATATATAAACCTGAGACATTCTGTCCCCCAAGTTAGTGGATGCCAGGTTGGGGGAGGAGTGGGCAAGATCCCACTCCTCATCCGTCACGTGACTAAGGTCAGTCTCCCAGCGTGCCCTCGCCAGAGCAAGTGTTTGCCTAATGTGGGTAGACAATAACTCCCTATACAACCAGGATGTAACAGTGTGTGGATTGCAATTTATACAAACAGGAGTATGAACAGGAGTATGTTCCTTTATCTCTCAGGAGAAATAGAAGTTGACAATAGATCATAAGCTTCTGTTACCATTGCAATGTACTTTGGCTTACCACCAGTTAGATGCAGCTAAGGCCGATAACCATCATACTTGCAGCCTAAGAGGTTTAAATATGCCCCCCCATTTTAAGTTACCGTAAAAATCATGAAGATAACATTTTTACAGATCTTGTTCTCTTTGGAAAACTACCAAAAGGCACTGGTTTACTTCTATTAAACATGTAGCATACTGTACTGAAGTTTGATTTCTTTAAAGCATGAAGCCTTCAGTTTAATATATAGGCAACTCTTACCATCAGTTTGGAAATCATTACTTCTGAAATCCTTCAAAGGATGTGCCCGCAACTCTTCTTGAGCCAAACAATCCTGATTTACTTCTGGGAAGTTCCTTTTAGAGAGTACAGTTGATAAGCTGTTCTGCAGTGAAAGGCTGAGATGGTTCTTACCCGAATGTACTGGGGAACCTGTGCATTATAAAAGATTAAAAAACATAAATCTACCTTAAAATAGCAACAATACAATAAGACATTAAAAGTAGCAATAAATTAAGGCTTACAGAGTCTGCAAATGGATGGCTGAGGCCAACATCTCCTTCAGGGTATTTCAATATTCTGCTCCATTAAAAGAGCAGAACTACCAGTATGCAATAAGAGACAACAATGATGCCATAATTCTCCAATACCTTAAGTAGGAGCCACTTGGCAGTTTAAGTACTTACCCACCAACTCCAACCATGTCTGTTCATAGGAACTTCAAGCTGGGCCAGAAGTTTCGGCGGTCACAAAACCTGCTGGTGATGTGACTAGAACCTCAAAAGACTTGCGGTCGTATAATATAGGCAGCTAATGAAAAAGATGGGAACTGGATTTTTATCTGCAGTTCACATTCCAAACTAGGTCTTCAGCTGAATGCATCTTGAGTACTGCATCTCACAGCACCGTAAGCCTGATGCAATTTGAAAGATGAGCTTCTTATCTTTAAAAAGAAGTTTACCATTAAAATCAAGCATGATAAACCATGTTTACTCATAGATTCATGCACCATGACTGTGCACCAAGGGGGCTGGGTGAGACATGTTCTGCTCAGTGTAACAGCCTGTGAATCTGCAGCACTGAAGGGCTCTGGTAAATGCCCCCAGAGCCCTTCAGGCTCATTAGAATGATTTTTAAAAATGAGGGCATGGATAACAAATATAAAGAAGTTACCACAGTCACAGTGCTTGGATCAATGTGAATGTATCCCTGGTTTAGTATGCTTGTTTTAAATGGTGTATTTCTTTAATATGATATCAGCATTGCTCTAAGTACTGTAGAGCCCAAGATATGAGCATCTACAGTTACTCATCTCAGGCTCTCACCCCTTTTGTGCTAATTTGCATAGGACTTTGGAATCTGACAGACACAATGTTAAAATAAAAATATATATCTACACTCACCGGCCACTTTATTAGGTACACCATGCTAGTAACGGGTTGGACCCCCTTTTGCCTTCAGAACTGCCTCAATTCTTCGTGGCATAGATTCAACAAGGTGCTGGAAGCATTCCTCACAGATTTTGGTCCATATTGACATGATGGCATCACACAGTTGCCGCAGATTTGTCGGCTGCACATCCATGATGCGAATCTCCCGTTCCACCACATCCCAAAGATGCTCTATTGGATTGAGATCTGGTGACTGTGGAGGCCATTTGAGTACAGTGAACTCATTGTCATGTTCAAGAAACCAGTCTGAGATGATTCCAGCTTTATGACATGGCGCATTATCCTGCTGAAAGTAGCCATCAGATGTTGGGTACATTGTGGTCATAAAGGGATGGACATGGTCAGCAACAATACTCAGGTAGGCTGTGGCGTTCCAACGATGCTCAATTGGTACCAAGGGGCCCAAAGAGTGCCAAGAAAATATTCCCCACACCATGACACCACCACCACCAGCCTGAACCGTTGATACAAGGCAGGATGGATCCATGCTTTCATGTTGTTGACGCCAAATTCTGACCCTACCATCCGAATGTCGCAGCAGAAATCGAGACTCATCAGACCAGGCAACGTTTTTCCAATCTTCTACTGTCCAATTTCGATGATCTTGTGCAAATTGTAGCCTCAGTTTCCTGTTCTTAGCTGAAAGGAGTGGCACCCGGTGTGGTCTTCTGCTGCTGTAGCCCATCTGCCTCAAAGTTCGACGTACTGTGCATTCAGAGATGCTCTTCTGCCTACCTTGGTTGTAACGGGTGGCAGGATGTTTTTTCTTTTTCGGACCATTCTCTGTAAACCCTAGAGATGGTTGTGCGTGAAAATCCCAGTAGATCAGCAGTTTCTGAAATACTCAGACCAGCCCTTCTGGCACCAACAACCATGCCACGTTCAAAGGCACTCAAATCGCCTTTTTTCCCATACTGATGCTCGGTTTGAACTGCAGGAGATTGTCTTGACCATGTCTACATGCCTAAATGTGCCGCCATGTGATTGGCTGATAAGAAATTAAGTGTTAACGAGCAGTTGGACAGGTGTACCTAATAAAGTGGCCGGTGAGTGTATGTCCCATTAGATGTCTATCTGCTCTATATCTTTTCCTATGTTTACGGCCAAGAATCGTACTTCGCTATGGAGAGGGAAGAGCAGCGCTCCATCAGCCGGGAGAGCATATATTAGGCGTGAAAAGAGCCTTAGTGTGCAAGTAGGTTAAGGCTCAGTCAATTGTCCTATTGTGGAGAAAAAAATGGTAGTCAAAAGAACTCCCTAGTTCACTGTCCCATCCAAAGAATCTAGAATCTTTTAATACCATCCAGAACTTGAACTTCAACAAAGTAAACTATCACCAGCTGGCTTACAATTGAAATGATGTGTAGTGCAGTCAAGAGAAGCATAAGTCCATATAGCCTTCAGGAAGAAAAGTCATCTTAAAACTTTATTTGTGCTTTATTTTCAGTACACAACAAAGGTGTGGATGGAACCAACACCTGTACATTTCTAAGAAGAAGCTTAAAAGGGGTTGTCCACTTTCAGCAAATAATTAATAGTTTGTGGAAGGAAAAGTTATACATGCACCTGCATGTGTATCACATCTCCAATCTCCATGGACAAATTCTTACCACTGGAAGTAAATAGAGAAGCTTTCTATAGAAGTACAGCAAGCAGAGATCTAGAAAACCATGAGGAATGGATACAGAAAATATATTGAAAAATTTTATAACTTTTCATTACACAAATAATATTAATAATTTACCGAAAGTGGTCGCCCACTTTTTTTATTTACAGAAAGTTCCTCCTGAGTGCAATTCCTCCATTTACTGCATTCTATGTGATCTTACAGCCGTGTCGGGCATTGTGTGGCCCGTTGATTATTTTTGAGTCACCCCATGTGACCGCAATCGTGGTGTGCAGTCAAGCAGGAACATTGGAGTCTGGCTCATGTGAGGCTACAGTTGTAGCTACCAAGCTGTGGCAGAGCAGGGACTAATACACTCCCTGCTCTGCCACTATGGACAGCACAGCTCCCAACGCATAAAGTAATGACCTCAACGGCAGCCTTGCTGTAGGGCCAACGACAGCCGCCGCTGAAGACCAGAAAGTGGAGTACTTTATTCATTGAAAAAGGAGGCACTATATATAGGCAAATAATGGGAGGGGCAAAAGGGGGCATTATAAAAATGGGCACAAGGAGTGAGTACAATTATAAAAGGTAGCATAATGAATGAAGGTGTGATAAAAGGGGGTGTTATGAAGGGGGACATCATTAGATGGTCATTACATAGAACTAAATATATTCGTCTGGCTCTCCATTCCACATTCTCATGTGGCCCGATAGGAAAATTAAGTGCCCACCCTTGTCTTAAAGTAAAGAATCCCCTTTCTAAGACTATGCTAATAAGCCTCTAGGCTAAGAGTATGCTCCCATGTCATTGTTATCGGTTTCCCTTTCTCTCCGAGTTATCCATCCTGCCATAAGCCATGGAGACAAACCAGCAGCCTAAGGGTACTTCCACACATGAAAAAACAGTAGCAAGAAGTCTCCTGCAGATCTCAATGGGAACCCACAATGTGTCAAATCGGTGCAGACTTTTTCTGGTTTTAAAGATTTCAATTTAAACAAGAATATGTAAGGGGAACCCCACAGCACAAAAATAGCTCTAGATACATACATAAATATCTATAAATAAATAATCTCACTTTATATAAAGAGAATAAATATGGGAATAGAGGTGTCAGGATATTGTGCTAATAATGTCTTCAAACATTACAGAGACTACATAACTACACTCCCAGTGGAGGCTCATGTACATTACCGTTACCAAGTGAGGGAAATTGTCCCCGAGCTAAACAACGGGCAAAACAACAAACGCCATCTGTACTACAAAATTCTGCAGAACCTAAAATGTTATAAAATTACATACTGAAAAAAAGCATGTTTTTGTGGCTAGACACAGACCATGGGCCACAAAACAGAAGCCATATTCTTCCTATTGTTTTAGCCTTGTATGCTGGTACCAATTTTTCTAAACATTTTTAACAAGAGAAAATGCTTCATATTTCTGATGTTGTTACCTTCAGGAGTTGTATCTGTAGTTTTTGTAAATCCAGGGATAGTACTTTTGAAAATCTTAACTCTTCCACCACCAACAACTACTTCTGGTCCAAGTAAGCACACCAATGCTGCTAGGCCACGAAGGGTTACAGATACTACTAAATCACTTGTGTCACGTAAACCCAGGAGAACCTAAAAGACACGGTCAGTTATAAAATTTCAATACAAAAACAATTAGGAAAGAAATTATAGGCCGGTCTTCATATAACGGTCTATGAAACACAGACATTTATAAACAAAGAAAAAATATCAAATAAGGAGAAAAAGCTGAAATCAGCCATTTTATAGTGTTATACTGAACATCTATCATTACAAAATGCACTTACTTGTGGAAGGATAATGTCTTTCAGCTCTTTTAATGTGAAGAGCTCTCCATAAGCATCTATATGGGTAAGCAATACCACACGAACATGTTCTTCATGTACTTCAAACATTTTCATCAATACTGGGATTACTTTGGTCTGGAAGAGAGCTGGGGACAGAAGGCAATCTTCACGGTTTCTTCCCATAATATCTATATCAAAATAACCGAAGTGGAAACAATTCAAGAAATATTTTAACCCCTAGGATGCAGCCATTTTGGAGCTTAAAGGGGTATTCCTATCTGGGCATTTACATTCAATTTAATTCATTTACCATATGTAAACATTTCTTCAATTAGATGTTATTAAAAAAAATGTTCCTGTGTTAAGATAATTTCTCATAAATGTTGCCATGTTGTCCTTAGAAACGAGATAGCTTCCTCGGATACGACCACCTCAATCTCTGACAGCAGTGGTCAGACATGTACTATTCAGTCCTGCCTGACCTACTGGATTCAGCAATCATTACCACAGGACGGCAGTGCGACATACAGTAACTCCAGGACATTTCAAATACAAATTCTTTGTGCAATCACTCCAGCAGAGGTGGCCGTATTCAGGGACAGTGTCTTGTTTCTAAGGGACCATATGACTACATTTATGAGAAATTATCTTCACACAGGAATTTTTTTTAATGACATCTAATTGAAGGAATGTTTATATATGGGAGATTAATGAATCTGGATGTGAATGCCCAGACGAGTACCCCTTTAAGGCTCAGCCCTATTTTTTGTATTCTGACATTTGTCGCTTTATAACTTTTGAACACTTACTTCAAAATGATTCTGAGATAGTTTTCCTCACATGTTGTACTTCATTTTAGTGGTAAGTGTTGGCTGATAAGTTTTCCGTTTATTTAGAAAATTTTTTTTTTTTTTTTTTTAAATTTGCCATTTTCGAAAACATAGTGTTTTCAGGCAGATAGATTTACCACCTAAATAAGTTGCAGAATAACCGTTTCCATTTGTCTACTTTATATTTTCATCATTTTTTTTAAATGTCTAGATAATTTGATTTGTAAGACGGGTGACATAAAAATAAATTCAATTTTCCGTATTTTCAGAATTGACTATTTTGGGGATAAATACTGTTTTGAATGAAATTTTACATATTTAACATAAAAAAACTCCTATATATCAACCCATTTTCAAATCCGCACCCCTCAAAATATCAGAAACAGTTTTTTAGGAAGATTGTTAACCCCTTGAGATCTTCATAGTAATTAAATCAAAATGGAGGTGAAATTTAGAATGGTCAAATTTTGTCGGGTATACGGCCATTTAGCCACAAAATTTACACATTTCCAAAAAATAAAACCCATCTAAAAATTTGTTATGCAATTTTTCCAGAGTACAGAGACCACCCAAAGCGAGGCGCAGAAGGGAAGGAGGGACCTGCAGCTGCCAGGATTTTAGTTTCCTCATTGGCCCCTTTTGTAGGCTATAAAATATTAGCTTTTCCGTTATTGGGGGCCATGTGATGAGCTGCTTTTTCCCATGTTACCATTTTGGGGTTGGTATCCCCTATTGTTTAAAATTTAGGAACTTTTTTTTTTTTTTTAAAGGCAGGAGTAGAAAAGCATCAATTTTTCTTTTTTGGGTGTTCACCTTATAGCCTAATAATCATGTAATCTTTATTCTATGGGTTTATATGATTACGGGGATACCATACTTGAATATTTTTTCTTACATTTTATTAAATTTGCCAAATAAAACCCTTTTCTGGCTATGGAGCATGTTGTACTTTGCAACAGTATCATTCTGGAGTACAAAGGTTTTTTTGCGATTAATTATAATTTTTGGCGGGTTTTTATTTTAATGGCGTTCATCATGTGGGTTCAATAAATATTTGCTTTTATTCTACGGGTTGTTACCGACACGGTGATACTATACATGTGGGGTTTGTGTTACGATTTGGACTTTTTTGATTGATTACTTTATTTTTTATTAAATACATTTTTTTTAAACTTTTGTACTAGTTCCACCATGGGACATAAGCAAGCAATCATCTGATTGCTTGTTCATTATGTATTGCAGGGTAAAAGTAGTGTCAGCCTATGCAGCGATCGTGGGGGAAAGACCCCCCCAAAGGCAGTTAAAATGCTGCGGTCACGCTGACCATGGCACTCAAACACCCACAATTGGAGCCCACTCTAACCGTGGGTGTTACACTGGGGTGTCGACTGTTAGTTACAGCCGGCACTCTAAGTATCCCGATGGCGGTTCAGCTCAGATCTCGAGTTGAACCGGCATCGGCTCTGCGTCCGATATTTATGGGATGCTAAAAGTTAAGTTACTGTGCTCAGCTTCCAATATATCGGACGCTGAGCAGGAAGAGGTTAAATACACACACAGGCATAGATCATCTAACATACCACTTTGGTGGAACACAACTTTGCTTACCAAAACCTCAATAAGAATCTGCTGCTTTATGGGAACAGAGCTGGAAAATTACCTCTTTTAGGCCTGAGAAGATGAGGCAAGAAACTTTTCACAGCCATAGGCTCAGCAAATACAAACTGATTCAGTAGGAGAGGAACTAATCTTGAGGAGATGAGCTCTTCATGTAAAGAAGACACTCTATCCAAGAGAGTCCTAGACAAGAGCAGACACTTTATGACACAATTCCATTCTGACAAATAACATTTTCCTAACAAAAACATATATAAAAGACAACTTGGCACAATATGAAACCTTGTGGGCTGATACTCAATGCCGCTGCAAGATTTCTGTAAGACAGGGGGCGGGTTACAAATGCTTTAGGGTTATGCAATAGCCAGAGGGGCTCTGGTAATGCACTCCCCCCACCCCACCCGAAGGATTCCTTAAAGTATATTTTATACCTAAAGTACAAGAGCAAAGCTCCTAATAAACATATAGTTGTATTAATGCTATTAAATGGGTTTCCCATGAAACCCGCTTTTTCCCCGCTTCCCAGTACACGGCATGAAATATTGAATATAGTCAGCATGAAGTGCAATTTGTCATAAAGAAAACAAGCCCTCACACATCCAGTTATGGATTTTTGAAAGTGAAAAACGAAACTAGAAAATGAAAAAGGGTCTAGTCGGTAAACGAATAATAACAGTGAAGTAGAGAATGTGTTCTTTTGTTATCCTGAGTATATTTAAGAATCTGGCTGAAACAGGGTGATGTCTACCCGCAGTATATTTACAGCAGGAGGTTGTGGTCCCTAAATTATTCTCCATAAAAATATTTAAAAGACAATATGATATTCATGGCATGGCCTTTCGTAGGCTTCCCAAGCCATAAGCAGCAGAAATTCAGGGAACATGGGGACACTGGCACTGTAATGTGTATTCTCCATATAAACATATGCAGTTTAGCATAAAGTTTCCTTTAAAACTCACTTGAAAAATTCATTCTTCTCTTCTTCAGTCTTCACAGTTAAACTTTCTAAGAAATTTACAACTTCCAGAAAATCATTTCTGTTGGTGGAAAAATAAACTGTGTTACATTAAACTTTTAATGGAATGTTAGAACTAAGAAACAGTAATGAGTGAAAAATAAAACGGGATGTTATGGAAGAAAACAATCATTGCAACAAAATAATCAATAAATACTATGATAAAAAAGCACTGCACTTTACAGCTGTCTACAGAAGGTGCTAGGTTAAATAAATTACAACTGCGAAATAATATGCAAACTGTTTCCTAGAGAAATATGGTCTGTTCTAAACTGGAATTACCTACCTAAAAAAGTCATGGTTTAGTAAAGTGGACAGGGCAGGTCGAAGCTCTGGTTCAGGGTTCAGAAGTAAGTTCTTAACAGTGTTCTTGAAGCTAGAGAGCACTTCAGCTGGAAACAAATTATAAATGTTGTTTGGTTTATTTTAATGCCTTTGGGTTAGGCCCTAATTCTCCATTATTGTACAGCAAAGATTTGTAAACCCCACCTTTAAGTAATCTATCTGTAGTATACAATAAAGCTCAGGTGAAATTTTCAAAGAAAATTAGAAAACACACCATTCAGGCAGAATAATTTATTACCATTTTTTCACTTCAAGAAGTCACAACATACAACAGTTATATGTAATACTGTAGGTCTGAAAAGGAAATTATCCACATGATTGTTGGAGGATTGTCACTCATGTGACCCCCACTGACAAGCTGTTTTACACTCCAGACAGTGCAAGAACAAAATAGCTCCATCCATAGTGCAGCCGCCCACTAGAAACGGAAATATCTTAACAGCAGCTTTGAGTCATGTTCATTCTACAGATAAGTTATCGTAAAGGGAACTTGGCAGCATAAATTCAGTGTATTAAGCAGCTCTAAAAGTTTCTTTCATGGCATAGTGTAGCCACATTAGCCAGCAAATCTAATTTAAAGGGATATTTAAATTTGTTATTTAAAGTCATGGAAGCTGACATATTAGCATTGAAATCAGGCTCGCACTGCTTCTTTCACCACTCTCCCTGGATGCAGGGCTGTCAATTATATCAGAGAGGGCGTCCTAAAGCAGGGAGGGGCAGAGAGAATTCAACTTCACAGCAGGCAATAATAGTACTGGAGACCCCATAGCAGACTTTAATAATGGAGAAACCCCAAGTGTAGACAATAATAATGCTGCAGACCCTAGAGCATAAAACCACTAATACTGGAAACCCCATGAACACCATGGGTCCTCTTTTGCTTCCAGCAACACACTGCATTCTTCTTCATCTTATGTCCAATGCTGGTTTTATGCCCCGGCATTAGGACACAGAAGAGCTCCACCAGGAAAGGTAGAGGTCGCAGGAGCAGTACAGTACAGCTGACAAGTACTTAGCAGAGTGCGGACCACAACTCAAGGCTTTTGCCCGGCCGGTACAGGTATTTCATTCTCTTCTAGGCTTTAAGTTGAGATAAATCTGTGCTGCACTTTATGCTCAGTAGCGAAGCTCCTCCTCTACAGATCTAAGGAATAAGAAATGCCTGCACTGCTAGAGTGACCAGCAAAACAGGATTGTGGAGTCAGAGTCTATGACCATTTTGGTGGAGCTGGAGGCGAAGTTAGGGAAATTAAGGAGTCTAACGTTTGGCTTACCGACTCTTGAGATGCCACCAAAAGAAAGAAAATGGATCTGGAAGAAGTTAAGCTACTTAATCACAATATGATAGCGATTAATAAGGTCAATTTCTGCTGACAGGTTCCCTTTAAAGTAGGTTGATCAGCTGATATAAGTCATATACTGCTCAATATAATATATTGCTACTAGCAATGTAGATCTATAGCTATAATAACAAGGCAAAAAACCTGACCCAATTGGTTTCCTAAAGAACACATCAGTCTCAAAGTTGTAAAACTGCTGTAATCAGGAGCAGAGTGAAAACCCCACATCAGGATAGCAATGACCAAGCAGCCTGAAAACAACCAATATCAAGATCAGAATATGTGTGCGTCGTATAGGAAATTAATAGTTCTGCAAAACATATTTGACTTACACTGATCTTCCACATGTGCCAGAAGACTTTCTACCAATCGTCCAAACAAAAAGGCATCGCGAGCATGGCTTAAAGATACTGGCAAAATGCCAAACTCTGCAGACTGAAATACAAGTAAAACAAAGCTATTATTTTTAAGTAACTTGTAGGATTCTCAATAGATTTACTGCTAAATTACTTAATGAGAAAACACAAGGCATCATGGGAACTGTAGGCATCCTAATGCTTGCTGCTGAGGAGAATTTCTAACAAGTAATTCCGGCCACGGAGTGCGCCTTTTCCAGAGATACACAGCGTCCCTCACCGGATTTCCCCAATTCTCAGTGAAGATGTTCCTTAGTTCCATGACACCCATACTCGAAAACACATTGTTTCTTTCATCCATCAATAAAAACTATTAAATGATTATAAGTTTTCAATAGTTTCCGTGAAGCAGCGTGGTAAAACATTCTCCATTTTTCAGCTTCCTTACTTGTAAATAAGCAACTTCAAAACTGAAAATTTTATAATTGTAGATCCAGACAAAAAAAAAATTTTGCCCCAGTGTCAATTAGAGTTTCCAAATTTTTGGCTGTATTTGTACCAAGGATTATGAATAAAGCTTCATTACAGACACTTTACAGCTGCTCATTGCAGTCTGGGACTATAGTAAAGCTGCCAGAGAGCTTCACCAGCGGGCAGAGAGGTCTGTCTTTAACTAGAGATCGTCTGTAAGTAGGCGACTGCCTATATTTGGAGTGCTGCTATCTTCTTTGCATATGTATATATGGTTTTAAGGGGTTCAGTAATTATAAAAGGTTGAGAGCAATTGGATGGTGAATGAAGCAGAGCAGTCTGTGTAAGTGAGGTGTCAAATTTCCTTTGCTGCTCATATTCCAAAAAACACGGTAGATTTATGCCACATTTAAGAATTTAGCACTTTCTAAATCCTAAGCTATTGTTTTGTAGCCCATTGTGTTAAAATAATGACAACCAATTGCAAGTTATGAAA
>CM033649.1:56121774-56243906 GCA_019512145.1 Engystomops pustulosus
GTAGCCCATTGTGTTAAAATAATGACAACCAATTGCAAGTTATGAAAAGCGATACGATACAACAGATATGTGTACACACCCTAACAGTAAGCAAAAAATAAAACATAGTTTCCACTTCACCCACAAACACACAACCTCCATTCACTGTAAAAAGGTCATTCTTTTGCCAGGTGTAATATAAAGCAAAGGTCTGTTTGAGTAATGACCAACAAGGACTAGAACGTGCCTTAACCCCTTAATGACCGCCCTATCGGGATTCTACGGCGGTCATTAAGGGTACTTCTTCTGACGCGACGCCTTTCTACGGCGCCGCGTCAGAAGAAGATTTCGGGACATCGGGTCAGTATAGTGCCGGTGTCGGGCTGTGATATCACAGCCCAGACCCGGCACTAACACCCGGGATCGGAAAAACTCCGATCCCGGGTGTTTAACCCCTTACACGCCGCGGTCAAGCATGACCGCGGCGTGCAAGTGTGTCCCCCGTGGATCGGACCACCCCGGTGTGCTTAC
Organism: Engystomops pustulosus; assembly: GCA_019512145.1. Lineage (NCBI taxonomy): Eukaryota > Metazoa > Chordata > Amphibia > Anura > Leptodactylidae > Engystomops > Engystomops pustulosus. The sequence goes on from CM033649.1 coordinate 56,122,285, forward strand.
CGGGGGATCCGATCCCTCCTGCCGCTGCCCCGGGTCCCGGCGAGTGACCCGAGGCTGTCGGCTCCTCTTCTTGCCGGGTCCTGCCTTCCTGCGCAGCATGCTCAGTTACTTACACTATACACTGCAATACAAGGTTATTGCAGTGTAGAGGCTTGAATAAGTGATCGGATGATCGCTTATTCAAGCCAAAATGTGGAAAATGTAAAAAAGTTAAAAAAATTAAAACTTTTTATAATATAATTAAATAAATAAATAAAATAAAAGTCCCATAATCTCCCCAGTAACACATAAAATGCATATACAGTAAATAAAACACAAAAACATACATATTTGGTATCACCGCGTCCGTATTAATCTGTACAATAAATCTAAATCAATATTGAACCCGCTCGGTGAACTACGTAAAAAAAAAAACTCGGAATGGTCATTGAGCTGAAAACTAGTGTCGGTGATAAGGGGTTAATGCATTTCCAAAACAACTGCTCTCCAGGCTTTTTGTCAACAATAATCCCATTTATCACTAGGGTGCACGACCTCCCCCTTATGTTTCACTTTACCTGAATGTTTCAGAGAAAATGGTATTCAACACAATGATGTGATTTGTATATTGCATTAAGTCAGCCACAAGTCTCAATGGACAATGGCATAATTTAACATTAGGCATGGATTGTATCCCATGAGAGATATCCCATGTCATTATGCAGATATTCTGTAAATGTTAATTATCAAACTTTTTGGGTAGTTTTACATCTTGTCTGGAAACCAGAACATTTCAAACTTGGAAAATGAAGAATTTTTACAAACTTTTGCCAAATTTTCACTTTTTTTCAGAACGAAACGCAAAACTTATCACTTAAATTTTATAACTAACATGAAGTACAATGTGTCACGAGAAAACATTCTCAAAATCACCCGGATATGTTAAAGCGTTCCGAAGTTATAACCAATTATCGTGAGACATGTCAGATTTGAAAAATCGAGTCTGGTCATTGAGCTGAAAACTAGTGTCGGTGATAAGGGGTTAAAGAATAACCTCGTTAACTTGTCCCTAGGCTTTTTGTCCTCAATAATCTGTTTTATCACTAGGGTTCACGACCTCCCCCTTATGTTTCACTTTACCTGAATGTTTCAGAGAAAATGGTATTCAACACAATGATGTGATTTGTATATTGCATTAAGTCAGCCACAAGTCTCAATGGACAATGGCATAATTTAACATTAGGCATGGATTGTATCCCATGAGAGATATCCCATGTCATTATGAAGATCTCTGTGGGATTCATTATAAAGTGTGCAAACAAAGTGCAGACAATGTACAAATAAGACCATGAAGCTTGAAGAAAATAATGTTTATCAGCCAAGTTATAATAACCATGAAAACACACACAATATAATTTTCACATGACAACTTTGTTACTAAAAAAAAAAAATTACGTATCATGCCAGTAATTGAAGAAGAAGAAGCCACCCTTACAGAAATTTCTCCTATCCTAAAGGCAAATGATAAATTCACTTTGACCCTCAGGTCAGGTATCAAAATATCACCGGGAATTTATCAAGCACCAGCACTTCATATTTTCCCCAGTTCATGCCAGATATACCAAGAGGCTCCGGCATTGCCTAGCTTTGTGCCGATCTATACCTGAGCCAGGAAAAGGATCCCCAAACACTCCATGCCCCTCCACAGCCACTTGTCATGAAGATGGCATAAGTGGGGTAGAAGGTTTGATAAATCCCTCCCAAACTTTCTAGCATTTCCTTTAAAACTCTCTGGCTCACAAACTTAGAAAAATAAAATTTAAAAAGTTCCACCCACATACTTATCACTGAATAACATTCTCACCTCTGGAGCCACCTCTGTCAGTTTACAGACCATTTCCATCCCACCCAATTTCCAGTGTCCATCTTCGCTTACAAATACGGAAGACAAGCAAATGTTGTTATGAGAAACCTTACCCTGTCAAAAAAGAAAAAATAAATCATAACATTGATAAAACGATACACAAATTAAAGCCAAGGGAATTATTGAGCTAAAGAAATTCCTGATCCTATTTACCCTTTCATGAAGAAATACTAAAGCCTGTAGAATATCATAGATACCGGCACAGATTTCATCAGCTGAAAGCTTCTGAAGGAGCATTTCCAAGGGCTGAACCCGCTCGGTTACCAGGTAGATCCCATCCTCCTCCACAGTGCAGGACAAAAATCGCAGAAGACATGGATGACGTAAGGTTTTCAGATGCTTCAAAAAGGCAGAAAAATAAATAATAAAAAACAGAATGAAAAAAGGTACTCAATGCACCAACAAAATCACAAATGTGCAATACCGGGTCTGGACTAAATGTATTCATAATTGACCAGGCAAGGCTCGCTCTCACTAAGTTGAGAATGTCTTGCCTTGGCACTCAATATATCTCCGAGAGGACATAGATGAGGGTGACAGTATTATACACAGAAGAGTGCCATCAAATCTGGCACTTCCATCAAATACTCCTTCATAAGTGGGGTATACTTCCTATTATACACTTATGTTCAACATATAAACCGGGAAAGCTCTTAATCTATGCAAGGGATGTGTCCATAGACATACACTGTCAGACAGAGATATCCTATTGGCCTCAGTCTGCAAAGGATACGTCACATCCAGCAGGACATAAAAAGTATAGTAGACTGTTCTCCTTCACCATGACCCTGCTGAAAAAAAATTTTTTTTTAAAAAGAGTAAAAGCTCAGTGAAGGTCATAATGGCCAAAGGGAGACGGGTGCCCAATGTGATACGGCATTCATCTCTAGCCTCTGCTGAATGTACATTGTGAGTGCTCCATGTCCACCTACCATGTATGAGGACGTATCACACTGTATTGGCATACAGTAGGGCAGTGATGGCTAACCGATGGCACTGGTGCCAGAGGTGGCACTCAGAGCCCTTTCTGTGGGCACTCAGGCCATCACCAGAGATGACTCCAGGTATCTTCCTGCAGTCCCAGACAGCCCAGGACTTGCTGTGCAGAGGTATTTTAAAGTGACAGCTCTACCTGGGACTATTTTCTGCTTTATTGGTGTCCTCAGGGTGCTGATATGTATGTAAGTCGAAACTGTATATTTTATAATTGAAGTTCTACACAATTTTTTTTCTTTTGTCCCAGTGACAATTGGAGTTTTAAAATTTTTGCTGTAATTGGACCAAGGATTATCAATAAAGCCTCATTACAGACACCTTACAGCTGATCATTGCAGTCTGGGACTATAGTAAAGCATTCAGAAAGCTTCACCAGAGGTCCCAGTGGGCAGAGGGGTCCGTCTGTAACTATGGGTTGTCTGTAAGTCGGGTGTCCTTAAGTAGGGGACCGCCTGTACTCACTTCTAGCTGCCAGAAATAAGCGCTTACAACAGCAGTGTGAGAGTTAAAAACCAACCATAATATGGTGATAGTGCCTGCTGGTTAGGTAACCTGCCCGTACTCTGGCTGCCATGTTGTAGGGCAAAACCTAACAGAAGTCTGTAGACGAAATTTTGGAACAGTAGAGGGCACTCCTGTATCAGGATTGGGTTTAGTATAGAACAGAATCGGAAGACTTTCCCCTGCCAGGCGTTATGGAAAATTTTGTCCTGTTTTTGGCCATAGCAATTTGTAAAGTTTTGACAAGTACAAATAAAACTGAAATGACAGAACAAACAATTATATTAAACCCCAACAAAACATATATTTTCTGAAAGAATACACTTGCCCAATTTTCAAAATTGCAATTACCCTTTATCACCAAAACTTTATTTCAACTTTAAGGGGTTTTCTCTAGAGATGAGCGAGTATACTCGTCCGAGCTTGATGCTCGTTCGAGTATTAAGGTACTCGAAACGGCTCGTTGCTTGGACGAGTATTTCCCCTGCTCGAGATCGAGCATTTAATTAAAAAAACACAGTGAAGAACAATGAAGAATAGAATAAAAACATTGAACACAGGATTTAAGTGAAAAACACAGTGAAAAACACAGTGAAGAATAGATTACAGATGTACGGCACATCTGCTTACTTGTCGGAAGATACGCGCGGAACGGTGCGAACAAAATAGTATGTGAAGAACAATATTACCTGGGACTATTTTCTGCTTTATTGGTGTCCTCAGGGTGCTGATATGAATGACAGCTGTGACAGAGAAGGGAGTATAAATCACAAATTAAATTTCTGTGTTGGCACTTTGTGATAAATAAGCGGGTCTTTGTTGTAGTTTGGGCACTCGGTCTCTAAAAGGTTTGCCATCACTGCAGTAGGGTATGCTGCTCTCCTTTATTGTATGTATACATTGGGTATCCTCGCAACATATACTTACAACATAGGGTAAAAACTGAGTATGAATGTAGCCTTAACCCATGCTCCTTTGGAATGGTATCCTCGCTGGTAAACATGACTGCCCAAGAATCTATTCAATCTGAAGTCCTTTATTGTAATTTAAATATACCTAACAAATACAACAATTTCATTAATGGTGTTCTTAAACATAGGTGATCAACTAGAGATTGTCAATGTCCAAAGTTGGCAATGCCTTAATTGGCTGCCCAATACCCAGCCTTGTTCAAGTTAATACACGTCTATGATTGTGCAGTGGTACAAAGAATAATGAGGCCACACAGTATCCCTGCATCACCTGAGGCGTCGACACACAGAAAAAGCATATTTCTGGATTCAGGGAAATCCAGCAGCGGGTCCTCCTGCTGAGGCCTTCAGTATATACATGTTTTTTTCACTTTACATGGCCCCTATGTTCTCTATTATATCAGGACAATGCGAATGTATGGTTAACTTACATATGAAGTACAGTAAAAGAGAAAGCCCTGTGAATGGTACAAGATCCAGATTGACTCTGCGTCCACTTTCCTAGGATCATAAGAAGGAAAACTATGTTCCAGTGCTACCCCTAATAAAGCAGCTCCCATCATCAATGTGATTTTCAAGAAGCCTAATGACATGATGTTGTATAATAGCCAAACCAGAATCTGTTCTCCTACAAGGAAGACAAACAACTGCGGGGAGAGGAGTTACCTCCTTGCATATAGTAGGGAACGGTCCATAGTTTCATGTCTATTCCTTTAAAAAAAAAAAAACCTACGGGTATGGCTATTATCTCACATCGTGTCACTAGGATTCATGAAAGTCAGACATAGATGTATTATTTAAAGTAACACTGGAACATTTGATTTCCCGACCTACTCCCGGAAAACATATTTGCACGTTTCTTACCCAGGACCTTGCAGTTAGGAGCCATAGTGTTTGAGTCCTGGTGGCAGACTGGATTTGCTCTCTAGAGGGTTGTCATTTACTACATTTCACCAATTGCCAAGTGTTAAACCATTTATTCTCCTAATACAGCAGATAACATCCTGCCACGTTTTGAAATCCCTTCCATACATAGCTGCTGGCCAGGATCTGCTCTGGCATACAAAGGGCACAGGGCACATGGAGACAGCACATTTCCATGGGCTCCACTTGTTATTGTAAAGGACACGGTGTTGCCAGGATGGTCTGTCACTTTCTAGGACAAGACAGGATGAGGCTGAGGAGCGGGTGCCATACTGAGACCTGTTCTCGCCATGGTGAGCCCTTATAACGCAGTGTGATGGGACAGTGACAGTGCACTAGCTGTGCTGCATAGTGGGAGCTCACCTTGGCCGCCTTGTCCACCTTCTCCTGGTTGTCCGGCTGATACACAAACACAGAGGCCGGGCGCCCCTCCTGCAGCTGCGCCGGATGGATGGTGAGCCCGGAGGGATGCGTCCATGGCGGGTCCTGCAGTGTAAATCCCCTCATGGAGCTGCTTTCAGAGCCCATAATCCTGCAGCTGTATGCAGGAATGGCTGCCTTTAGCCCGGCCAGCGGGATCTTCTCTGCGGCTCCGCTACACGGACAAGGAAAGCTTAATGGTGACTGGCAGCTCCGCTTCTGGTGCCGCACTGCCTTCTCATAGTGTCCAGCAGCGGCGCTATCACCTCCAGCAGCGGGGGACTGCGGGCTCCCTCTATAGCAGCGGCGCTATCACCTCCTGCAGCCTGACAACGCACCCGGACGTGCAGCACGTCAATCCCCGTAACCCGGAAAAGACTGTAATCCTTTCAGTCCAATAGCAGCCGAGCACACAGCGGTGGTACCTGCCCAACAGAGAAGAGGAGTGATTGGTGGGTCATTTAACTGCTTCCTCACCGAACATAATACCACAATACTCACTTCTAGCTGCCAGAAATAAGCGCTTACAACAGCAGTGTGAGAGTTAAAAACCAACCATAATATGGTAACCTGCCCGTACTCTGGCTGCCATGTTGTAGGGCAAAACCTAACAGAAGTCTGTAGACGAAATTTTGGAACAGTAGAGGGCACTCCTGTATCAGGATTGGGTTTAGTATAGAACAGAATCGGAAGACTTCGATTAACCCTTTCCCTGCCAGGCGTTATGGAAAATTTTGTCCTGTTATTGGCCATAGCAATTTGTACAGTTTTGACAAGTACAAATAAAACTGAAATTACAGAACAAACAATTATATTAAACCCCAACAAAACATATATTTTCTGAAAGAATACACTTGCCCAATTTTCAAAATTGCAATTACCCTTTATCACCGAAACTTTATTTCAACTTTAAGGGGTTTTCCCTCAAAAGAAAATTCTCACATCTGTTAACACAATAAATATAATTTTAACCCCTTACATTACTATTTTACTCAGTTTTATTGCTGTTTTAGCTCTTATGTCTCCCTCAGCTACTCAGTGCAAATTCCCAGGGTGTGGGTGGGGCCTCTCTAAGCAGCCACATTATGACCCATCTAGTTCTGTGGGGTGACAATGTGGTTACATTATCAGGGTATAGGTGAAAATACACTTTCATCTGGCTTCTGACATTGTACTAACACACACATACAGAGATGAGACAGATACATGAGATTACACAGAGGCTGACAGACTTTTACACTGTTATACTTTGAGCTCTGCTACATATCACAGATATGTGCCTGCTTCCCCCTGGATCACTTACCGCCTTATAGCTTGCAGCCTCTCTCTCTGCTCATGATCTCCTGGCAGAGTGTCTCTCAGCTCCATGCAGGGGGCGGGGCTACAGACTCAGCAGAGAGAGACAGAAATCTCAGTTCCAGGATCTCACACAGAAATCCAAGATGGCCCGACCCTAAGTTAGAAGTTACAGGGTTGTGTCTAGGGGCAACTGAAATTGTGTACAGCAGGACTCATAGAGACAAGTTGGACTTATATCAGTAAAATGCTGGATTTTTGTTTATAACAAATAAGAGAATATAGCCAATTAGAGCATGTGTTATGCTGTTAACCTGGGTATATATAAGAAACTTGTCTTTGTGGGAATACCCCTTTAAGCATCTATCTAGACACCAAATTGTCCAAAAATTGTGGTATGAGATGGTTCCTTAAAGTTTTGGAAAAAATAAGACCTCAGGTACACTAAACCATTCCTCCATTGAACCTGTTGGTGGTATTATCTCACCTAATTAGAGATCCCTAAGCACATCTAGAAGAACTCTCTGAAGCATCTGTCATATTACACAGCTTTTGGCAATCACTACAGCCTGGATCATCCTGAAGCATCATCCAGGTTTCCTACCCAAGGTGGTCTCCATGTTTCACCTTCAACAAGAAGTTGCCCTACCATTCAATTCAAAGGAAACTGCAAGGGTTCTACAGCCAGCAAGGCTACAATAGCTGGATGGATCAGATCCACTATATCCTTATCCTATTGGCTGGAAGGATTGCCCATCCCTGCAAAACGAGGGGCCCACACAACTAGAGCAGTATCAACCGGAAAGATCAACCGGAATCAACCAGTATCAACCGGAAAGGGAGTGGTTAAGGATCCATCTCCCCATTGAGTGGGAAGGGGGAGCTAGACTCAGGGTAATGGAGATAGTGGTCAGATAGGGGTGACACGTGAATATCTGCCTCCACCCCTCTGTCCAGGTGGAAATGATCTATGAAGAAATAGTCAATCCTGGAGAGCATATCGTGAGTAAAGGAGTAGTACGTAAAATTAAGCGAACTTGGATACAGAGATCTCCATATATCCACCAACTGGCCCGCTAGGAACAGGTCCCTAACTCGACGCCTCTGGGCTCGTGACAGGTGCGTAGCACCATTTGAAACGTCCATGTCTGGGGACATGGCAAGATTTAGATCTCCCCCAAGAACCAGGATCCCCTGGGCTGTCCTACGTTGGGCATATAAAGATTTGCGAGTGTGACAGTCTGAGAGAAGAGGGTTCCCTTGACAAATACATATCTGCCCTCCGTGTCAGCCCTAGTGTCCATAAAGACCCCAGGGGTGTTTTGTGCAATCAGTATACTCACGCCTTTGGAGCGTGAATCCTCTGAACATCCATGGTAGCAATACGGGAAGCGGCGGACGGAGACCCTCTGAATCCTGTCCTTGCGGAAATGTGTCTCCTGAAGGAAGACCACCTGTGCTCTCAGTCTCCACAGGTCCCTCTGTAGCATCTGTTGCTTCTCAGGAGTACGTAGGCCTCTCACATTGAAAGAGACAATTTTTACGTTAGGATCCATTATACCAGCTCTCAGTTAAAGAAGAGAGGAGACTGAAGCAGGGGGAGGCATGGAAGGGTGGGGGAAGGAAGAAGCAAAGGACGGAGAAGTCTTAGTAAGAAGAGAATTTAGCGAGAAAGAAAGAGCGGGGTGTAGAGGATAGGATCTCTAGAGGGGATACTAGGTTCCAAAAGTCAATCTAAAGGGGAAATAAGAAAGGTTTTCTAAAGGTATCTGCTCAAAGCAGTCAACACCTGGGGATTCCCTAATGGGGAGTTTAGTAAGGCAATACAAACAGAGGAGACAACCGCCCCGGACGTATCTGAGAATGATGCGATGTGCCAGCCACACCTCCAGACCTTAACGCCTACAGCTCACTTGTCCTTGGACTGGGTGCATCCGCAGCATGCTCAGCTACAAGGGAGAGGTGTATGAGGTATGCCCGGAAGGAGCCAGTTAAACAGCCCCCAACCCCATGCACTAGGTATTGTAGTGACTTTGGCCAGGCCACCTTAGGGAGGCCCGTCGCAGTCCTATGTTCAACCAGGGCTTTTAGGTACCTCTCTGGAACTGGACTCCCAACCTGGGACTGGCACAAAACTATGTGAAATTCCGACAACTAACTATGACAACTTTCAACTAAACCTGGCGAGGAGGCCCTTGGCAACCTTGTAACTAGCTGTAGTTTATGTCAGCTGCCCTAGAGCATAACTAACAACCAAAAACAGACATGGCTCAGAGACTGTGTTAGGGGCAGGAGAAATGCACTGCGACTGTCCAAGATATCAAGCAATAAACCAGAGCCAGATAGAAGTGTTTGGTCAGTCAGCTCATCTTCAGCGACAGATCAACGGTCATCTAGGTGTTCCCTCCTAGCTGGGCGCTACTTTGGAGGGCGAGGGACGATCTCGGCGCCCTCGCCGGGAACATAGCAGAGCTGCCACCTGCAGCCAGTCCGGAACATCACACGGGGGACATCCTAGTAGATTAAAGAGGGCCGGCAAATCACTGGGATCATAGACAGGCAATGAACGTCCTCACCTCCGCACAACCAAGTGAAAAGGAAAGCCCAGATGTACAAAGCATCATATTCTCTAATTTTGTCCAGCAGGGGGCGTCGTCGTATCTGCAGGGTGCAGGCTGAAAGATCTGGCAGGATCTGTATGGTGACCCCGCCACGTGTCAATTGGCCTCTTTCTCGAGCGCATCTCATCAGTGGTTCCTTTGTACGGTAATGTTGGATTCTCCATACTACATCACGTGGGTACGCCAGATCAGTTGGTTTCGGGCCTAGGGCTCTGTGAACCCAATCCAGTTCAATCGGAGCATCCTGTGGGTCCCCTAGCACTTCATTGAAGATTGTGGTGACAATGGACCCAAAGTCCTCCCCCTCTTCTTTCTCCGGAAGTCCCCTCAACCTCACGTTTTTGCGACGACCCCGATTCTCAAGGTCGTCATGTTCCAGAGTCAATGAATGTATCATATGCTGTTGTGCATTGACTCGCTGTTCTAGCTGCTCCAATCTGATTTCATGGGATACAGTTTGTCTTTCTTGAAAGCCTGCCCTCGAGCCCATCTGTTCCATGGTGCGGTGTACCTCATCCAGACATTGACATTGCATCTTCTCCATTCTGGAGATCATAGAGTCGAAAAAACTTCTTGTAGGTAAATTTCTCAAAGCCTTATGCAAGTCAGCTCTGGTCAGTGGGGGTTCGCCCGGGAGCTCAAAGTCCTGTACGTAGGGGGAAGCCCGGGATTGGGAGGGCAGGAACTCTGGGCATCGTGGGTCCATTTATGCTGAAGGGGACCAGTGACTTGGGGATGCAGAAGGGGAGAAGATCAGAGGTGGTGAGGCCTGAGGCCCAAGGGTCGTCCCATGATGCTTTGAGGTCGGCTCTGCCCCCTCTCAGTGAAGGGGACTGCATTGTACCCCATTGTGCAGCCGATCCCGAATAGGACTGTAACTTAGGCCAGTAGGTATTCCTGTGAGTGGCCTTTGTGGGGTGTTGCCTGCCCAGCTTGATCAGTGGCCCCATGCATTCTGACGCCTGACCAGCTGGGGACGCAGCGTGTATCTGCGCCTGGTGGATAATGTTTCTCCTTGCAGTACCCTCCAATTGATGCTGGAGGCTGCCTGCGGTCTGTATTGAGAGACAACTCGCCTCACTGAAGGGAAGCGATTCTGGGCCCAAGTTTGGGCCTGCGGCATCCTCCATATTTTCCTGCGCCGCCGGGAAACAGAAGCTCGAGAGCACTTGAGTCCCTGTTCTGCTTTCCCTGGGCCTGCAGGAAGGTTAGCATTATTCTTCGCCCATGAGTCTGTGGACACCGGCAAAGACGATAGAGGGCTGGCATCGGGATTTCCGCGGGCAGCTCCATCTGTGGGCGCCCATGGCCACCTGTCGGTAGCGGGTTTACCGCAAGCGGCTCCCGCTTTTAGGGGCTTGGGACTAAAGTGGAGGTCCCTCACGGCCTGAGAAGCAGGGGCACGGTCAGAGGAGGCGGCCATCTTCTCAGGCGCAGCGGCCATGTTCCCAGGTCCGGTGGTAGTGTCGGTCCGGGAGCGCAGGTAACGGGGGAGGGTATTCGCTGGGTGTACCGCAGGCTTCAGGGTGGTCCTGTGTGTCTCCCTTTACTCATAGCCATGGTCTTGTGTGTTCTGGGCACAGGGATGAACCTAAATGTTGTCCAGGTAGCGGGAGCTCCAACGGCGTGCCTCTACTCTCTCTGCATACCGAGACCATGCCCGGCAAGGAAAAAATTTAAATTACTCTCACCAGTAATTGGATTTTGGGTAGTCCTCCACAACAGCACAGGATTTTCCCACCCTCAAAAAAACAAAACAAAACCCACAAAATTAAAAAAGTAAATACACTTTTGTAGATAGTCTCATTGGAGGCTCACACTTTAAAAGTCCTTTACTTCGAGCGGAAGGGACCTCCATTTATTGGCTTCACATTGTTTCCTGTCCCTGGGGAGGAGGGGAATCTCTTCTGGAGGACTACAGAAAATCCAGTTACCGTATATACTCGAGTATAAGCCGACCTGAGTATAAGCCAAGGCCCCTAATTTTACCACCAAAAACTGGGAAAACTTATTGACTTGAATATAAGCCAAGGGTGAGAAATACATTGGTCACAGCCCCCCCCCCCCCCCATATATAGCTAGCAAGCCCCCAGTAGTATACAGCCAGCCTTCCCCCTTGTAGTACACAGCCAGCCCCCAGTAATATACAGCCAACCTGCCACCTGTAGTATACAGCCAGCTCCCTAAAGTATACAGCCTACCAGCCCCCAGTAGTATACAGCCAGCCCACCCAGCACTTAAAAAAAATAAACATGTATACTCACCCTCCAGCGGTCCCGATGCTCATTGTGGCTTCTCTTCTTGCTTCAGTCTTCTGTTACAGCCAGCAGAGGTGCTGCCATGTGCTCTGCCGGCCATGCATACTATGATGGGGCCGCTGATGACATCATAGTATGCGCCGGCCGGCAAATAACATGGCCGCGTCTCTGCCGGCTGTTACAGAAGACCGAAGAAAGAAGAGAACTGCGGGGAAGATAGAAGAGGAGCCGCGCCGAGCATCGGGGTTGTTTAAGGGTGAGTTTATTTTTTTTAATTGACATCGGCTAACTATATACATACACAATGAAACCTCTCCAGAAGACCAAGTCTCTGAGAGGACCACTCCCTAAAAGACAGTTTTTTTATTAAATTAAATCCCTGATTTAAAAAAAAAAATTATTCTCCACAGAAGCTGCCCTGCATCTGCACCCTTTCTTGTGCAAAGAGATCTACTCAAAGAGGTTTTATTGTACAGTCATGGCCAACAGTTTTGAGAATTATACAAATGTTAATTTTTGCAAAGTCTATTGCATCAGGTTTTTTAATGGCAATTTGCATATAAAGAGTGATCAGCTTAACAGCAATTCATTGCAAAGTCAATCTTTGCCTAGAAAATGAACTTTTTCCCCCAAAACACATTTCAACTTCATTGCAGGCCTGCAATTAAAAGGAGCAGCTAACATTGTTTCAGTGATTGCTCCCTGTTGATGCGGACAGGGCTGGAGATCAATCTGTCATGATTAAGTAAGAATCACACCACTGGACACTTTAAAAGGAGGCTGGTGTTTGGCATCATTGTTTCTCTTCTGTTAACCATGGTTATCTCTAAAGAAACTGTTAGGATCGATGTAACTAGCCAACACCCGGAACCAGAGCCTAGCGGCACCTGGTATTCACCAGAGCCCGCCGCAAAGCGGGTTGGACTTGCTGCGGCAGGATACCACTAGGTCGTTCCCAGGTGTGACTAGCCCACGGTGGCAGCCGAGGTCGAGGTACCTTAGCGGATGACAATCTCGTAGACAGGTCCAGGCACAGGGTCAGGGCAGGCGGCAGAGATGCAACGTCAGGTCCAAGTCCGGGGTCAGCAACAGGAGGTCCAGGCAGGTGGGAACGGGAACACAGGCACACGGAACACAGAAACACGGAGGAACTCAGGTAACACGGCAACACAGGACTCAGGAGCGGGAACACACAGGAATACACAGGAATACGCAGGAATAGACAGGAACGCAGGAATACTCGCTTGGAAGCTTTCTACCTGACGGATCTTGAGCATGAATCATCGGCACTTAGAGAAGATTCAAGATGAGTATTCTGGCTTCACTAGAGTCTATTAACCTAGCGTATACTGTGTATTCACTGCATGTGTATCACGTCCTGGAGCTCCCTGTCTGCCCGTCGTACCTGACCACAGAATAATCCGATGCTTTGCCTGTGGTTAACCGTGCTCCGCATAGCTGCTGTTAACCCGTTCCACCTGCCTGGACCTCTGATTGCTGCCCCTGCGCACGATTGGACTGGACGTTTGCTCTCTGTCTCCTGCTCCCTGAGCCCGGACCCTGCCTGCGACATGTCTCACGAGATTTCATCCGCTAAGTACTCAACCACTCGGCTGCCACCGATGGCTAGTCACACCTGGGAACGCACTAGTGGTATCCAACCCGCTTTGCGGCAGGCTCTGGTGAATACCAGGTGCCGTAGCTTGCTTCAGGGTTTGTAGTGGCTAAGTACATCTCCCGCGGTGGTCCGAGAGGATCCTTGATCCTAACAGTTCTTTAGAGATAACATCGGCAGTATATGTCAAATTGCCATTAAAAACCTGATGCAATAGACTTTGCAAAAATTAACATTTGTATAATTCTCAAAACTGTTGGCCATGAGTACAATAAAACCTCTTTGAGTAGATCTCTTTGCACAGAAAGGTGCAGATGCAGGCAGTCTTCTGGGAGAATAATTTTTTTTTTTAATCAGGATTTAATTTATTATAAAAAAACTGTCTTTATAGGGTGTGTCCTCTCAGAGACTTGGTCTTCTAGAGAGGTCATTGTGCATTGTATGATATAAGTTAGCGATATGTCAATAAAAAAATAAACTCACTTAACAACCACGCCCGATGCTCGGCGCGGGCTCCCTCTTCTATCTTCCTCCGCGTGCTCTCTTCTTATCTTCGGTCTTCTGTAAGCGCCAGCTGACGCTGGTAGCATGCATTATTGCGGCCGGCCCCGCATACTATGATGTCATCAGGGCCATCATCGTATGCATAAGGCAGGCCAGAGCATGGCAGCACCTCTGCTGGCTGTAACAGAAGACTGAAGCAAGAAGAGAAGCCACAATGAGCATCGCGACCGCTGGAGGGTGAAGTATACATGTTATATTTTTTTAAGTGCTGGGGTGGACTGGCCCGATAGGGGGCTGGCTAGGCTGGTATTTAGGCGAGGTAGGCCGAGATGGGCTTATACTACAGGTGGAGGATTTGGTTGATATAATTACTGGGGGCTGGCTGTGTACTACAATGGGGAAGTGGCTGTTATACTAGGGGACTGCTAGCTATATATGGAGGGGGGGCTGGTTGACCAATGTATATTTCACCGCTGTGGATATATTCAAGTCAATAAGTTTTCAGTTATTTCCGGGTCTCTAAAATGGGGCACCTTGGCTTATACTCAACCGGGTCGGCTTGTCTACTCTGAGTTATATACGACGTAACTGGATTTTCTGTAGTCCTCCAGAAGAGATTCCCCTCCTCCCCAGGACAGGAAACAATGTGAAGCCAATAAATGAGGTCCCTTCCGCTCGAAGTAAAGGACTTTTAAGTGTTGAAGCCCTCCAATGAATCTACAAAGGTATAGTGTTACTTTTTTAAATTTTGTGGGTTTGTTTTGTTTTTTTGAGGTGGGTAAAATCCTGCTTGCTGTTGTGGAGGACTACCCAAAATCCAATTATGGTGAGAGTAATTTAAATTTTTTCCTTGCCGGGCATGGTCTCGTTGCAGAGAGAGTAGAGGCACGCCGTTGGAGCTCCGCTACCTGGACAACATTTAGGTTCATTCCCTGTGCCCAGAACACACAAGACCATGGCTATGAGTAAAGGGAGACACACAGGCACACCAAGCTAAGCGCCTGCGTACACCCAGCGATACCCTCCCCCCGTTACCTGCGTCCCGACCGAAACTAACCACCGCGACCTGGGAACATGGCCGCTGCGCCTACATAAGAGAGAAGACAGGTCCCCCTCTCTGACCGGCCCCTGCTTCTCAGCCGTGGAGGACCTCCACTTTAGTCCAAGCCCCTAAAGCGGGAGACCGCTCGGTACCCCGCCTACCGACAGTGGCCATGGGCGTGCCCACAGATGGAGCTGCCCGCCGAAATACCCGATACCAGCCCTCTACGTCTTTGCCGGTGTCCACAGACTCATGGGGCGAGATAATCTAACCTTCCTGCAGGCCCAGGAAAGCAGAACAGGGACTCAGTGCTCTCGAGCTTCTGTTTCCCGGCGGAGCCGGAAAATATGGAGGATGCGCAGCCCAAACTTGGGCCAGAATCGCTTCCCTTCAGTGAGGCGAGTTGTCCCTCAATACAGACCGCAGGCAGCCTCCAGCATCAATTGGAGGGTACTACGCAAGAGAAACATTATCCACCAGCGCAGATACACGCTGCGTCCCAAGCTGGTCAGGCGTCAGAATGCATAGGGGCCACTGATCAAGCTGGGCAGCATCACCCACACAAGGCCACTCCAGGAAAACCTAACGGCCCTAGTACAGTCCTATTCGGGATCGAGCATGCACAATGGGATACAATGCAGTCCCTTCACTGAGAGGGGGCAGAGCCGACCTCAAAGCATCATGGTGACGACCCTTGGGCCTCAGGCCTCACCACCTTGTATCTTTCCCCTTCTGCATCCCCAAGTCACCTGGTCCCCTTCAGACATAAATGGACCCACGATGCCCAGAGTTCCTGCCCTCCCAATCCCGGGTTCCCCCTAAGTCGACAGGACTTTGAGACTCCGGGCGAACCCCCACTGACCGAGCTATCGACTTGCTAAGGCTTTGAGAAATTTACCTACAAGAAGTTTTTCGACTCTATGATCTCCAAATGGAGAAGATGCAATGTCAATGTCTGGATGAGAGTACACCGCACCATGAACAAGATGGGCTCGAGGGCAGGCTTTCAAGAAGACAACTGTATCCCATGAAATCAGATTGGAGCAGCTAGAACAGCGAGTCAGACAACAGCCAATATAATACATCATTGATCTGGACATGACTACCTTGAGAATCGGGTGCGTCGCAAAACGATGAGGTGAGGGGATTTCCGAGAAGAAGAGGGGGAGGACTTTGGGTCCATTGTCACCACAACCTTCAATGAAGTGCTAGGGGCGACCCCAGGCATGACTCGATTGAACTGGATTGGGTTACAGAGCCCTAGGCCCGAAACAACTGATCTGGCTTACCCACGTAGATGTAGTATGAAGAATCCACATTACCGTACCAAGGAACCACTGATGCAGAGTGCGCTCGAGATAAAGAGGCCAATTGACACGTGGCGGGGTCACCATACAGATCGCCAGAAATCTTTCAGCTGCACCCTGCAGATGCGCACGACGCCCAACCTGCTGGACAAATTAAGAGATAATGCTTTGTACATCTGGGGCTTTCCTTTTCACTTGGTTGTGCGGAGGTGAGGACGTTATATTGCCTGTCTATGATCCCAGTGATTTGCCGGCCCTCTTTAATCTACTAGGATGGTCCCCATGTGATGTTCCGGAATGGCCTGCAGGTGGCAGCTCTGCCATGTTCCCGGCGAGATGGGCGCCGAATCGTTCCCTCGCCCTCCAAGGCAAGCGCCCAGTAGGAGGGGAACAAACCTAGATGACCGTTGATCTGTGCGCTGAAGAGATCTGACGGACCAACACTTCCTATCTGTCTGCTCTGGTTTATTGCTTGATATCTTGGACAGTCGCAGTGCATTTCTCCTGCCCCTACACAGTCTCTGAAGCCATGTCTGTTTTGGTTGTAGTTAGTACCCTCTAGGCGCAGCTGACATAAAACTACAGACTAGTTACAGGTTGCCAAGGGCCTCCTCGCCAGGTTTAGTTGAAGTTGTCATAGTTAGATTGTCGGAATTTCACATAGTTTTGTGCCAGTCCCAGGTTGGGAGTCCAGTTCCGAGAGGTACCTAAAGCCCTGGTTGAACATAGGACTGCGACGGCCTCCCTCATAGGTGGCCTGGCCAAAGTCACTACAATACCTAGATTCATGGGGGGGGCTGTTCTTTACTGCGCTCCTTCCGATACCTCATACACCTCTCCCTTGTAGCTGAGCATGCTGCGGAGTGCACCCAGTCCAAGGACAAGTGAGCTGTAGGCGTTAGGTCTGGAGGTGTGGCTGGCACATCGCATCATTCTCAGATACGTCCGGGGCGGTTGTCTCCTCTGTTTGTATTGCCTTACTAAACTCCCATTAGGGAATCCCCAGGGTGACTGTTGTTAAAGATATTACACTGACTCAGACGCCCATCTTACGTATTGTCGTACATTTTAAAGATTCAGACATTATTTCACATAACTTTGTGTAGTGATAACTAAGTTTGGGTTGTCCTCTCTTCAACAAGAGTTGTAGCTCACTAGCACCACCTAGTGGAAGGTATCATGCGTGGACATCTGGACATTTGTTTATGTGAAGTTTCGTTTTTGCATGTATCCAATAGTATAGACTCCTTTGTTTGCTTACATCCAATAGTGTTACATTTCCTGGGTGAGAACACCCAATTATATTGTTGCCTTTCCTACTTACACAGCCTTATGTAAGCTGCCTTATGGTTTTCTATAAAGGTGTCAGTCCCACAATAAGTGGCGTTCTCTGTTGCTAACTTCCTGCAAGGACAGTCTTGTCTTTTCATTCAGTTAGTCAATTCAGCCGCTGGACACAGCACTCATTATTTGAAAGTCACCTTACCATGATTAGGGTTGAGCCCCAGATATAAATCTATAGAATTGGCGTCTCCTGGGTGGCCATACTTTATTGACATCTAACCATCGAGGTGACCTCGCAGAGATCAGGCAGCCAGTGACCAGAACTGACCATAGATAGCGCTCGTCGGGGTAAGTCAAGTCTATTTTTGTCTACATTGACTGTAGTTCTGTTTCCTGGCTGAAAGAGAGACTGGGTAAGGTCATCTCGTTGTGTGATATTATGTCTTTGCTTACAATGTCCATATATAATAGTATTTCACAATGATTTCGGCAAAAGGATCACTTGTACGGTGACCGACAGAGACTGGCGCTGACAATGTATGTTGTAGAAAAAGGTCTGCTCAGTGCCCTCTTGTGGAATTGTGGAGATAGTTCAGAAAGTTGTGATGGTAATTGTGAGATTTTGTTCTGTAAGCGCGGATAGAATCTGGAAGTTTGCAGAGACAAATTCTGGCCAATTTACGTATCATTCCTTCGCCGGATTGATGCCGGCCCGATGATGCGGAGGAAACCCTTTTAAAGGCGATAAGGACAGTAGACCTAGAGGCACTAAGGACGAGGAAGAGGGACAGGGCAGCGGAACGCCTTGGAGGGCGTGAAAGAGGGTGGAGGGGGGCTAAGGGCGGCGCGAAGGGGAAAATCGGGGGGAAACAAACTATGGGGACGGCCGTGGTGAAGAAAGGATATGAGGGGGGGACGGGACGAGGGACGCACACCACCAATAGAACACAACACGCCCAGGTAAGGGTGCGCGATCCTTGTACGTAAACCGCGCTCCAATCCTGGCCAGACAGAGGCTCACCAACCGCGCCATTAACTCACTCACCAAGGCATCCCTATAAACGACGCGCCACAGCTCCCCCCGAAAGAAACGATCTCGGAACATTTAGAGGCGGGGCGCCAGATGAGGTGGTTCCTTCCATCGTAGAGCCTCCCCCGGCGAGTTGAGAGAGGGGTCAGACGGACAGGGCTCTACACACCCACTTTACTTCTTTTCTTTTCTTTTCTTTTTTTTTTTTCCTTTTTGGGTCGGAGAGCTGCACGTTTTTAATAATCCCCAGCGGGCAGACAATAAGGACACCCTAGCTCACCGTAGATCGGGAACCACCCAATTAGTGATGGGTGCCTGGGGATACGGTAGCCGTAGAGGTAGCTCTAGGAGTGATGTATGTAACGGGGATATCTATAAGCCCTATGAACCAAACTCCGGTTGTACACAGATTCACAGAAGAATGGGTAGCTGAGCAACAGTAAGCACGGTAGCTGACAGCAGACCTTAAAAGGAAACTGACATAGTGTTGTTAACACAGAAAGAGTAAAGGAAGTGGGGTAAATGCGAGTTATGAGTATTGAATTTTTGAGGATGTATGCTTAGCATGATTCCTGAGAGCGCAGAGGTGGGAGCCAGCACTTGCATTAAATGGTGGACTGCGCTCAAAGACAAAAGATGCCACACCAGGCAGACGGTTGTTTATGCCATGAGTAAGTTAGAGGAGTAATGACAAAGGAAAGTGGTGCCGGTGATTACTGCGAGACTAGAGCCACCAGGTGACTAGACGAATGGACCAGGACCGAGGACAGGAATCTAGAACATACTGCCTATTAAAAAAAAAACAAAAATCTTTTTGGAATGCCTGCGAAGAGCACCTCTCTTAGACTCCACCCCGTATACCTGGAAGGGTTAGAGAAGCCATGTGAACACGCCCTACCATCCTTTAACGTGCCGTAGGCCATATCTAGACGTATATTCTTTCACGTTCCCTGTGAAAGCTTAATTAGCTATAACTATACAACTGCTTACGGCTAGAGTGTGTAGAGATAGCAGCCCTGATGTCACATTGAGGCGTCCTGCGAGGACGTTTTGAACTATAAATCAAATGCGGCGAGGTGATGATTTTCACCAAATTTGTCACATTGATCAGCGCGTCTTGAGTGTGCCACGCTGTTTTTATTCTGACAATTGCCGAAAAATTAGTAGAAAAGTGTTGCATGTCTCTGGTACCGGACTTTCTGCCAGAGTTGAAAGACGGTTAATACAGGCCGGCCGATGATCTGTGGGCAGCTCGGGCCTTTGTTTTGTCTTATCATGGGTCATAGCTAGAGAAGTGCCTTGAAGATCACAGAAAGCATCTGATGATTGAAGTGGGGGCAAACAGCAGCCTGACAATCTAAAAGACTTAAGGAATTTGCTTGTGATAAGTAATACAAAGAGACACACTCTCGAAACGATGAGCACCGGCCCCAACAGGGGTATAGCCGGACAGGGGGTGGTCGTAATGGACAAGGAATCGTCAGAAAGAACCATGTCCCCTCTTATGAAAGACCCACCCCCACCCAATATAGAGAGCGTAATAGGCATTTCATTGCTACCACTCTATTCCTGTTGCAAATGTTCTCCTCTCTGCGTGCCACACCTCCCCCCCACATGAGCTCGATTCCAGTTAAATATTTGCCTTACTCAGTGTAGAATATTCAGTATATCTGCATGCCAGATTCCACAAGGGGGGTAAAACTCCCCAGCCAGTACTCCATACTAACATAGGCCCCCTACAGGGCAGTAAGACTGGCAGAGACTCGCCATTACATCGAGTCTCCTTTTCAGGATGCGGAGGACCTACTTGTTGTGCGTAATATAGCCCAGGATGCCCATTTATAGACCGTATGTGTTGTAATGACTTACAAGAACGCGTCGCCAAAGCTTCCACCCCAATCCCAACCCCCTCCCCCAGAGAGATAAAATACAGTATTGCCGGAGAGGTGGCTCTTCCTAGGTCCTAATGCTTCGCAGCCACAGCAAGACACCTGACAGAGAGAAAAGAAGTTGGCAGACCAGGAATGTCCTAGCCCCCTAGTATAGAGGCCCATAAGCCCTTCTTCACATGATTCCTAAAGAACAGGCCAGATACTGCAGGCATGGCGGGATAAGTTGACTGCCTCCCAGCCTGATGATTGCCCCCTTGATAATTGAATTGCCTTTCCCATTTGCCCCTAGCCTACAGGAGGCAATTGATTAGCCTTTCTTAGCCTATTAAGGCTAGACAATCCTAGTCTGAAACGCCCTAGTGCACATCCACTGTTCAAACCTTTCAGGGGACACAGGAAGAGGCAGGATTCTTAAAGGTGAGCTGTGCGCTGGCCCTTTAAATTTTCGGCAGGAGCCGCGCGCGCCCTAGGAGGCGGGGACGTGCGCGCATGGCAGTCCAGGGAAGAGCAGGAGCCGGGAGAGGTGAGTGAGGAGACCGGCCTGCAGCGGGGGCAAACGGGGGAGCACGGATGCGCCCGCGATCTGAGACAGGGATCGCAGGAGCACCGTGACAGTACCTCCCCCCTTCGGCCTCCCTCTCTTCTTGGGCCTGAGAAAACGTTGGAGCAGGCTCTTGTCCTAGATGTTATCTTCTGGCTCCCAAGATCTCTCCTCAGGACCAAATCCCTTCCAGTGTACCAGAAACAACCGCCTACCTCTCACTGTCTTAGTATCCAGGATCTCCTTCACCTCGAAGACATCAGTAGAGTCCGCTTGTGGGGCCGGAGGGAGAGGAACTTGTTGGGTGAAGCGGTTTAAGATGACTGGCTTGAGGAGGGAAACGTGGAAGGAGTTGGGTATGCGCATGCTAGGAGGCAGCCGCAATTTGTAGGCCACCGGGTTGATGTGACTGAGGATTTCAAATGGACCCAAGAACCGGGGTCCCAATTTGTAGCCAATTTGTAGTCCGTCTTCAGTCGGACGTACCTTGAGGATAACCAGACCCTGTCACCAGGAGCTAAGACAGGAAAAGGCCAACGTTTCTTGTCCGCTTGGTCTTGGCAGAGGTTTGGAGAAATGAGGTACGGACTTGTTCCCAGATGGCTTTTAGATCCTGTACCAAGTCCTCCACAGCAGGAACATCTGCAGACACAGGTAACGGAAGAGGAGGCCGTGTGTGCAGTCCGTAATTAATAAAGAAGGGAGCAGAACCAGCAGAAATGGAGTCCAGGGAATTGTAGGAAAACTCCGCCCATGGTAAAAGAGAAGCCCAGTCATCCTGACGAGCGGACACAAAGTGGCGGAGATAGCACCCCAAAGTCTGATTCACCCTCTCTACTTGGCCGTTGGACTGAGGATGATAGGCAGAGGAAAAGTCCAATTTCACTTGCAGCTGATTGCACAGAGATCTCCAGCTTGGACACGAACTGAACACCTCGATCAGAAACGATGTGCCATGAAGCCGGAAGATGTGCTGGAAGAAGAGACTGACAAGATGTGGGGCTGAAGGCAAACCTGGTAGAGGGACAAAATGGGACATCTTAGAGAAGCGGTCTGTTACCACCCAGATAACGGTATTGCCAGATGATGGCGGCAGATCAGTAATGAAGTCCATAGCCACGTGAGACCACGGGCAGGTAGGCACGGGTAACGGCAACAGAAGACCAGCTGGTTTTTGTCGTGAGGGCTTATTGCGAGCACAAGAGGCACAAGACCACACAAAATCCCGAACGTCCTTGACCAAATCAGGCCACCAATAGAAACGGGAAATCAAGGCCACAGAGCGCTGCACCCCAGGGTGCCCACCACTCGAGAAGAATGTCCCCAGGTCAGGATCCTCTTTCGAAGTCCAGTTGGGGACGAACAGGACAAGTCCCGATGAAGTGCCCTGGACTGGCACAATACAGACAAAAGGTTCTCCTGTCGTCTTCTGGAACGCTCTTGTAGAGAGAGCCGGATTCTGTCCACCTGCATGGGTTCCTCAGCAGACGATACAGGCGGAGGCTGGAGCGGTCTTTGGAAGGCAGGTGCGAGGCGAGGAAAACGTCTTACCTGAGCTTGAGGATGCTCAGAGCGAAGTTCCTCGGCGCATTCCTTAAACCGGACATCTATCCGAGTGGCCAGTATGATGAGACCACCCAGAGTTGACGGTATATCCCGAGCCGCCAGTGCATCTTTGACCTGCGGCGAGAGTCCTTTCTTTAAGGTGGCGATGAGAGCTGCATTGTTCCAGGCAAGTTCAGAGGCCAGGGTGCGGAACTGAACAGCATACTCTCCCGCAGATGAGTTGCCTTGGCGCAGGTTCAACAACGCAGTCTCGGCAGAAGAAGCCCGTGCTAGTTCCTCAAAAACGGCCCAGAACTCCGCCAGAAAAGCCGCATAAGTTCTATTTGTAGGGAGCATTGAGTAATAAAACCCCTGCACTGTTTGGGGTCTCCGTCTCCGACAGCTGTAGTCGTGGTTCAGCAGCAGGAAGGCAGACCGGGGTTGCAGGAGCCACGGGAGCAGACACGGGAACCTGTTGCTGAGCGGCTAGCAGCTGTTGCAGCATGGTGGTGACTTGATCCAGCTGTTCACGTTGAGCGGCAATCTCCCGGGATTGCTTGACCACTATGGCGCAAAGTTTGGTCGAGTGGGAAGCGGAACCTCGGCGGGATCCATGCCGGACTTACTAATTTACTGTTAGGATCAGTGGATCCTCTGGACCACCGCGGGAGATGTAACTAGCCAACACCCAGAACCGGAGCCTAGCGGCACCTGGTATTCACCAGAGCCCGCCGCAAAGCGGGTTGGACTTGCTGCGGCAGGATACCACTAGATCGTTCCCAGGTGTGACTAGCCCACGGTGGCAGCCGAGGTCGAGGTACCTTAGCGGATGACAATCTCGTAGACAGGTCCAGGCACAGGGTCAGGGCAGGCGGCAGAGATGCAACGTCAGGTCCAAGTCCGGGGTCAGCAACAGGAGGTCCAGGCAGGTGGGAACGGGAACAGAGGCACACGGAACACAGCAACACGGAGGAACTCAGGTAACACGGCAACACCGGCGCGTTCCTTAAACCGGACATCTATCCGAGTGGCCAGTGTGATGAGACCACCCAGAGTTGACGGTAGATCCCGAGCCGCCAGTGCAACTTTGACCTGCGGCGAGAGTCCTTTCTTAAAGGTGGCGATGAGAGCTGCATTGTTCCAGGCAATTTCAGAGGCCAGGGTGCGGAACTGAACAGCATACTCTCCCGCAGATGAGTTGCCTAGGCGCAGGTTCAACAACGCAGTCTCGGCAGAAGAAGCCCGTGCTAGTTCCTCAAAAACGGCCCAGAACTCCGCCAGAAAAGCCACAATAGTAGCCGTGACCAGGTCGCCTCTGTCCCAAAGAGAAGTGGCCCAGGCCAGGGCCTTCCCAGAGAGAAGACTGACGAAAAATGCCACCTTGGAACGCTCCGTGACAAATTGCGAAGGCATAAGTTCTATTTGTAGGGAGCATTGAGTAATAAAACCCCTGCACTGTTTGGGGTCTCCGTCTCCGTCTCCGACAGCTGTAGTCGTGGTTCAGCAGCAGGAAGGCAGACCCGGGTTGCAGGAGCCACGGGAGCAGACACGGGAACCTGTTGCTGTTGCTGGGCGGCTAGCAGCTGTTGCAGCATGGTGGTGACTTGATCCAGCTGTTCGCGTTGAGCGGCAATCTCCCGGGATTGCTGGACCACTATGGCGGCAAAGTTTGGTCGAGTGGGAAGTGGAACCTCGGCGGGATCCATGCCGGACTTACTAACTTACTGTTAGGATCAGTGGATCCTCTGGACCACCGCGGGAGATGTAACTAGCCAACACCCGGAACCGGAGCCTAGCGGCACCTGGTATTCACCAGAGCCCGCCGCAAAGCGGGTTGGACTTGCTGCGGCAGGATACCACTAGGTCGTTCCCAGGTGTGACTAGCCCACGGTGGCAGCCGAGGTCGAGGTACCTTAGCGGATGACAATCTCGTAGACAGGTCCAGGCACAGGGTCAGGGCAGGCGGCAGAGATGCAACGTCAGGTCCAAGTCCGGGTTCAGCAACAGGAGGTCCAGGCAGGTGGGAACGGGAACACAGGCACACGGAACACAGCAACACGGAGGAACTCAGGAGCGGGAACACACAGGAATACACAGGAACACAGGAATACACAGGAATACGCAGGAATACTCGCTTGGAAGCTTTCTCTAAGGCTATGAGGAACAAAGATCCGGCAGGGGACACAGGAAGAGGCAGGATTCTTAAAGGTGAGGTGTTCAGCCAGTGCACCAATTAGCGGTGCACTGGCCCTTTAAATTTTCGGCAGGAGCCGCGCGCGCGCACGGCAGTCCGGGGAAGAGCAGGAGCCGGGAGAGGTGAGTGAGGAGACTGGCCTGCAGCGGGGACAAGCGGGGGAGCACGGATGCGCCCGCGATCTGAGACAGGGATCACGGGAGCACCCGTGACAGAAACATGTGCAGTCATCATTGCACTGCACAAAACTGGCCTAACAGGGAAGAGTATCGCAGCTAGAAAAATTGCACCTCAGTAAACAATCTATCGCATCATCAAGGAATTAAAGGAGAGAGGTTCCATTGTTGCCAAAAAGGCTCCAGGGTGCCCAAGAAGGACCACCAAGCACCAGGACCATCTCTTAAATGTGTTTCAGCTTTGGGATCGGGCTAACAGCAGTGCAGAGCTTGCTCAGGAATGGCAGCAGGCCTGGTGTCTTAGAGCAAGGCCTGGTGTCAAGGAAGGCAAAAAAGAAGCCACTTCTCTCCAGAAAACACATCCTGACTGATATTCTGCAAAAAGTACAGGGAGTGGACTGCTCAAGACTGGGGGTTCATCATTTTCCCTGATGAATCCCCTTTCCAATTGTTTGGAACATCTGTAAAACAGCTTGTTCGGAGAAGACAAGGTGAGCGATACCACCAGTCTTGTCTCATGCCAACTGTAAAGCATCCTGCAACCATTCATGTGTGGGGTTGCTTCTCAGCCAAGGGAATCGGCTCTCTCACAGTCTTGCCTAAAAACACATCCATGAATAAAAAATTGTACCAGAATGTCCAAGAGCAGTTTGGTGATCAACAATGCCTTTTCCAGCATGATGGAGCACCTTGCCATAAAGCAAAGGTGATAACTAAATGGCTCAGGGAACAAAACAGAGATTTTGGGTTCATGGCCTGGAAACTCCCCAGATCTTAATCCCATTGAGAACTTGTGGTCAATCATCAAGAGACGGGTGGACAAACAAAAACCAACAAATTGTGACAAAATGCAAGCATTGATTGTGCAAGATTAGACTGCTATCAGTCACGATCTGGTCCAGAAGTTGATTGAGAGCATGACAGGGAGAATTGCAGAGGTCCTGAAGTGCTTGGAGCTGGAGAGATATTCACACTTGTTGTCGGGAGGTATCCGATTCGAGCGTGGTAGTAGGGAAGAAGAAAAGAAACAGCGCTACCTCGTGAAGAGCGTAATGTAACGGAGAAAGAGGTATGGGTGGATAGGTCACTCACCTATTCACATATGCAATTTGCACATGTAAGAAGTGATTTCAGCAGCCAGTAGTCTCCTGTAGATCGTCAGTATCCGGGCCAGATCCCGGAGCTGAAGAGATTCAGTGTGCAGAACCCAAGGGGGGACAGGAGTGTCGGCGCTCAGGAAATCCTCAAAGATCCAGTGGAATTAGCTCGATCTGAGCAAAAAATGTATTTTTTAGACATTAAAAAACAAAAACAGTTAAAATGCTACGCGTTTCTGCTCCGTACCGAAGCGAGAAAACAAGAGAAAGTAACGAATTTCCAACATCAAAAAAAGACCATACACTTAACTTTATCACGACATTCGATAAAGGCAATAAGGAGATTCGAGAAACCCTGAATAAACATTGGGGTATCCTTTTGAGGGACCCTCATCTCGTAGGGATTATCCCAAAAAAAACGAAAATAACCTTCCGGAGAGCGACAACTCTTAAAAACATCCTTGCTCAGAGCAGACTGAAAACTATTGACCTCCCGAACAATAAAAATATCACTCAGAAAAAAGGAATCAGGAGATGTGCCCATAAAAAATGCCTCTGCTGTAAAATGCTGAATCCTGGCTGCTCATCTTTTAAATCCTCCAGTACAGGGGAAACCTTTCAAATTAAGCAAGAACTATCGTGTGCCTCCGATTTCGTTGTATATTTAATCAACTGCTCATGTGAACTACAATATGTGGGACGTACTATCCAAACACTCAGAGTCAGAATGAATGGCCACAGGCATAAGGCGAAAACTGTTTTTTTGAAGCAGAGGCTTTCTAAACACCTCACCATCGAGAAAAACTGTTCCTTTGAAAACCTTACGCTCACGCCTATAGAACAAATCCCTGAAAACAGCAATAATAGGATAAAAACCCTCAATAGACGCGAATCCTATTGGATTTTCAAATTGGGAACATTGCATCCAAATGGCCTCAACGCGGTTCTATAATCTAAACTAAAACTCTCCACATTTAACCTTCATTTCGCTGACACTGGATGTGTGCTGTGGCATCTCTGGATATGTAATATGATCTCCCAATGCCCAGCACACTATTACTTACATAGCCGATTTCTGCTCGACACTATTCTGCTCGACATACATTAACCTCCGATGCCCGGCATGTAATTTTCCAAAGAGTTCAAAGCTTGTCCTCTCATCCAGGTCCCTGTAATCTTCAGCCACAGTAATCAGCTCCTCTGACTTCCTCGTTACCTCCGTCTTTACCTCTCACTAGTAACTCTCACGACGAGGCTGATCAAGTAACCACTTTATCCCTCCTAGGCTATCGTAGTCTTCCGGAGTCCATCTTCTGGCAACCAGACACTCACCACTTTTAAGGCTGCCGGCAAAGCTGCCGGCAGCCTTAAAAAGATAGCGGTGCATGGGCGCATACTCACCCTCCGGTGGCCCCGATGTAGGGGGGTCGTCTTATACACAAGGTCGTCTTATACGCCGGAATATATACGGTACATCAAGACTGCAGCATGTTTGTATTCGGATGACTTGAAGCATGTGGTCAGTCAAATGCTTGTGACCAGGGGAGTAAATAGGAGAGGCAGGGCCACCTATAGAATGGTGAACATCTTTATTTTTTTAGTGTCAGGTCGGATAACACGGCCCCCATAGTGGCTGCTGTGTCTGCTACCACTGTAGTTCATCCCCTGCTTGTGACATCACCCAAGATCATAGTTTATGCAGTCTTGGAGTTTTCTACATGTTGTCAGCAATAGTGAGGACTGATATTCTCCTGGACCCAGCCGCTACAGATCGTCTCCTAGTGCCCCTTCTAACAAGAGCCACCCACCCTTCTCTCATCTCCAGCACATACATATGGATTCCCATGGCAACCAATCCAAACAAAGGCAGGAGAGCTGCCAAGGGAACAAGGTTTCCATAAGTCCACCATGACGGCCCCCTGGAGGTTGCTTCTCCTTCCTCTGTAGGGACAGGAAATTGAGAGTATTAAAAGGCCCTCCCCCAACCTCCCACCAGTATATACCAAATAACTACACTGGTATAGGCTTATTTTCGGTATAGGTAAATTTTATTTAGTATGTTATATTCACATACAGTATTTACAAGAAGAAACCAACAAAACAACAAGGGAGGGAAATAACAGGGCCGTCATGGTGGACTTATGTAAACCGAATTACCGATGAGGACTAATTCCTTTTTTCCATTTCGTCCCCCATGACGGCCCCCTGGAGACATGCCAAATTGTCCCCAGTTAGGGAGGGACCACGGGTTGTAGGACTTTACGTTTAAAGGCCAGATCTTTTGCCATGGCTATATTCATTCGGTAATGGTTAACAAAGGTGGAATTTGCACTCCAAGTGGCTGCTTTGCAAATTTCATCAATGGAGGCTCCCCTTCTCTCAGCCAAAGATGTGGAGACTGCTCGGGTAGAGTGAGCCCTTAACCCCATCCCGACATTTGACATAATAGTACTGCATGGCGGGAGGTGCGTTCCCGCAAAATTCAGTATTATTACGTCAAGCTTCTGGCGCCGGCTCCTGAACGGCGCCAGAAGCTGCGGGTGTCGGCTATATATTATAGCCGACACCTGCCTCTAACACCTGCGATCGGAGTTTCTCTGATCACGGGTGTTAAAGTAATGGCAGTAAATCTAGAATTTCTTCTCTAGGGGTGCCTTCCCTGGGATGGTCTTCTAAACCCCCTAACCAGAATAGGAGAGTGCGGGATACAGAGGTTGCAGAAATGTTTGTTTTGATTCTAGTCATAGAAGACTCCCAAAGTTTTTTAAGTAGACAATCCGATTTCCTGTCCACAGCATCTTTAAATTGTGTGGAGTCCTTAAACGGCAAATCCGTCTTTTTTACAACCTTGGTAATAGGAATGTCTACTTTGGGTACGTTCTTCCACAATTTGGTCTCTTCTGTGTCAAACAGTAAGCAATTTTTAAAGTCTTTAGGGACATTTAACCATTTCTCTGGCTTTCTCCACTCGTCAACAACAAGACCCTTTAAATTTTGGCTGGTTATAAAAAAATACAGGGGGAACTTTGCTATTTTTTTTCTCCCTTTTGGGGCCTAATTGAATCAAACACCTGTTGGGGCAACTACACAAATTACACCTTGCTAAACTCTCCAAGGGGTGTACTTTCCAGAATGGTGTCTCTTGTTGGGACTTTCCTCTGTTTTGGTACCACTATGGCTCTCCAAATGCATCCTGACACATGAAAACTTTTTCAGCCATATTTGCCCTGCAAAAACGAAACAACGCTCTTTCCATTCCAAGTGCTCCCCTGTGCCCGTACAGCAGGCTACAGGGACAAAATGGGTATTGGCATACTCAGGGAATTGCCCTAAACATTGTAAAATGCATTTTTCTTTTTAACCTATTGTGAAGGTGCAAATTTTAGTGTTCAATGAATCTATTGTAAGATAAAATTACATTTCTGTAATTTCACTTTCATTTATCTTTCACCCTCATGAAACGCTCAGAGGGTTAACAAAATTCCCAAAGGTTGTTTTGAATATTTTGAGGGGTGTAGTTTCTAAAATGGTGTCATTTGTGGGGGTTTTCTGTCATGTAGGCCTTATAAAGTCACTTCTAACTAAATTGACCCTCCAAAAGTAGGTTTTGATGATTTTCGTGAAAATCTGAAAAATTGCACCTAAAGTTATAAGCCTCCTAGCATCCTAAAAAAAGGAAAAGATGTTTGAAAAATGTTGCCAAGTTAAAGCAGACATATGGAAAATGTTAGTTAGCAAGTTATTTTAGTGATATGACTAACTTACCAAAAAGTAGAAAATTTTGAATTTTGAAAACATAGTTTTTTTCAAAATTTTTGGCAAATTTCCATTTATTTCATAAATAAATACTAAATATATTGATTAAATTTCTCAACCAACATGAAGTACAATGTGTCACAAAAAAACAGTCTCAAAATCAACTGGATATGTTAAAGCGTTCCAAAGTTATAACCACTTAAATAGACACATGTCAGATTTTTAAAAATGGGCATTGTCAGGAAGGTGAAAAGTGGCTTCAGTGTTAAGGGGTTAACTTCATAGGAACAGGAACACCTTTAAGACCGTAGCATTCCCTGATCGCATTTGTGATCCACCGGCCAATAGTTGACTTTCTTCCCTTATTTTTCCCTGCAAATTGAACAAAAAGGTTTGAGTCCTTTCTCCAGGGATTTGAGACCTCTAAGTATCTAAGTACTGAGCGCCTTACGTCTAGGAGATGCCACTTCTCCTCCGTAGCATTCTTAGGATGGCAATATGATCTCCTGACTCCTGTGAAAGTTAGAAACAACTTTAGGTAGAAAATTGCTATCAAGTCTGAGAGTAATTCTATCCTCAGAAACTGATAGATAAGGTTCACAAATCGACAAGGCCTGGAGTTCCCCTATCCTTCTAGCGGATGTGATGGCAACTAGAAATGCTGTTTTGAGCGTTAAAAAACTTATATTATTTGAATCATTGGGTTCAAAGGGGTCTGAGGTTAACGCATCTAAGACCAAGGAAAGGTCCCACTGGGGGGAAGATTCCTTTTTCAGTAGGTCTTAAGCGGGTACAGGCCTGAAAGAATCTCTTTACCCGTGTTCCGCAAGTGCTGTATCAAAATATGCGCTTAAAGCTGACACCTGCACTTTCAGGGTACTAGGTTGTAATCCCTTGTCGAAACCCTCCTGCAGGAAATCAAGAACCTTGCAGATATTAGGAGAATGTTGGTTAGGTTGGTCTTTAGAACAGGCACAAATTTATTTCCATATCTTAAGATAGATAGCATGGGTCACAGGCTTTCTACTATTCCTCAAAGTAGATATAAATCAGAGAACACAAGAGAAAGGGGAATACAATGAAAAATGAGATACATTGAAAGTGAAAAAGATTATGCTTTATTAGGTACAATGTGAGTTTAAAACATAATAGATAAAAAGGATGGCTACAGGAGAGGCAGAAGTCCACAAAGACCAGGACATATGAGATACAGGTAATAAGTAAACAATAGTGAGGGGCATGCTGATGACAGACTCAAAACTGAGTTACAGCATTGTATGTGCCCAAACGGTTTAACAGCAGTGACAATGCGATACCATGAGTAGAGACTAATCCACGGACATGTACAATATAAAAAGCTGTGCACCGAAACCCTGTATTCATAGCTACCTGGTCAGTAAGAATTCCCCAACGCGCGTTTCAACCCGCCGGTCTTTCTCAAGGGGTAACGCTAAGTAAAACCAGCCCAGTATATAAACAGCAACTGTCCAATGAGGATTCAAGATCTGTTAGTGTGATGAAAATCACCTGTCATCGCGGTGCATTCCTGTCTGCATGAGTCCGCGTCACCGGCCGGGACGGGCGCTGACGTCACCGAGGCGGTACACGTGACCGCGTCTTGTGACCTCAGCGACACACCTCCCAGCACGGAGACCGCGGGCCAGAGGCAGGCAGGCATGCGCACTAGGTGAATTCGTGAAGAAAGTTGAAGCGGAACCATCCTAGAAGGCATATGATGTCAAATAAGGAGGCATGTGGTGCATACCAACCTATTGGAGGTGCCGATGTTCAAAACAGTAAGTTGGACAATATAGGTGGAAGTAGTATAGACCCAATGCAATTTTGATTGAATACCAATAAAAAGAATTATCTTGCAGTGAATGACATACTAAGGGATTTTTACAATACAAGTGCAGGGCTGACATAGACCAAGGATAAATTCATGACTCATATATAAATGACTGGATATAAAAAAATTATTAAAATTAATATAATTGATATATAGAGATTACTAAATATGTGCTATCTGTATACACAATTGCATCAATAGTTGCTATCCATATACATATTTATAACAATATATAAATAAATATATACATCAATAGTTGATATCCATATACATAATTATAACAATAAATATATAAATAGATAAATATGTACAAAAGTGAAAAAATTCCTCATTAATCCTATTAATGTGCACAAATGCATTAATAAATGAAATGTGTACTGAATGAAAAAATTCATCATTAATATTATTACTCGTAAAATTTAAATGGATGTTCAGATCTTAGTGGGTTAAAAATGAACAGTGTATGTGAATGCGGGACTGAAGGTCCGGTGTGTGAGGTGACGATAACTGGGTATGGGGTGCAATGATGATAGATAGTGAGCACTGTAGGGATGAGTGTAGTCTGCGAAGTGATGATGAGTGTGATACAATGTGAGTGTGGGGATGCATGTGAAGTACAATGACATGGGGGTGTGGAAGAGATGTGACAAATGTGAATGCAAGTGTGGTGGAAAGGACAAGTCATGTTACGTACATATATTCAGTAAACAATAAGCATAATAATGCAGAGGGACTGCAAACAATAATATTATACTGGGTAAGTATTGAGATAGTGAGTGTAGGATGAAGTGAGAGTGAATGTTGAAGCAACAAACACAAAGTGAAGTGCTGTGATAACGCGTGATGTGAAAAATGAGGTGACTGGAACCCTTAAAATAATAATTACATTGTTCCAAAGGATAGATGACCTAAGGTTGCATGAGTTGGTCCACCTGTATATGTCGCTGAGGTCACAAGACGCGGTCACGTGTACCGCCTCGGTGACGTCAGCGCCCGTCCCGGCCGGTGACACGGACTCATGCAGACAGGAATGTGCCAGGATGACAGGTGATTTTCATCACACTAACAGATCTTGAATCCTCATTGGACAGTTGCTGCTTATATACTGGGCTGGTTTTACTTAGCGTTACCCCTTGAGAAAGACCGGCGGGTTGAAACGCGCGTTGGGGAATTCTTACTGACCAGGTAGCTATGAATACAGGGTTTTGCTGCACAGCTTTTATATTGTACGTGTCCGTGGATTAGTCTCTACTCATGGTATCGCATTGTCACTGCTGGTACACCTACCGTTTGGGCACATACAATGCTGTAACTCAGTTTTGAGTCTGTCATCAGCATGCCCCTCACTATTGTTTACTTATTACCTGTATCTCATATGTCCTGGTCTTTGTGAACTTCTGCCTCTCCTGTAGCCATCCTTTTTATCTATTATGTTTTAAACTCACATTGTACTTAATAAAGCATAATCTTTTTCACTTTCAATGTATATCATTTTTCATTGTATTCCCCTTTCTCTTGTGTTCTCTGATTTATATCTACCCTGTACGGGGATGAAATAGAGTTCCCTGGCACCACCCCCTCCTTATAGGCATAGATTAGTACGCATAGCGGTTTTTGATCGTAGTATTCCTCAAAGTCTTTATTACCTTAAAGGAGAGTCCTTTTGTGTTCAGGAAGGCGCTTTCAGGATCCAGGCTGATAGATTCAGGAACCCTGGGTTCTGGTGTAAGACTGGTCCCTGGTGCAAGAGGTCTGGAATCCTGGGAAGGATGAATGGAAGGTCTAGAGCCAGCTTTTGCAGGATTTCCCCATCTGAGGACAATCTCCTGGAAGACTTTGGATTTCAGACTCCATTCATGAGGGGGAATAGGTGTCCTGCTGAGGTAGTCTGCTACCTCGTTCTCTGAGCCTGAGGAGAAGACATAAATTCTATACGGTAACCATCTTGGATAATGGAAGTCACCCACTTGCTGTTTGTTATGTTCTTCCACTGAGGGAGATAGTTCTCTAACCTTCCCCCCACCCTGGCATCATTGCTCCTTTTCTTGTTTGTTCGAGGAACTGAATAGGAATGGCTTATTCTTTCCTCCCCTGGAGGTATTCCAGAAGCCCTGTCTCCAGGAGGATCTCCTCTTATTTTTTGGCTGGTCCTTGTTTGCTGTAAAGCCACGAAAAAACTGCTTTTTTGGTGTAGGTTTAGGTTCAGGAAAACCTTTCTTCTTATCCGCAGCTTTGTCAAGAATCTCATCTAGCTCAGATCCAAACAAGAATTCACCTGAAAAAGGAAGGCTGCAAAGTTTTGCTTTAGAACGAATGTCCCCCGACCATTGTTTTAACCAGAGGGCCCTTCTGGTAGCATTTGAGAGGGCGGCATCTCTTGAGGCAAAGCGAATAGACTATGCTGAGGCATCAGCTTAAAAGGCAGTGGCAGATTTAAGTAATGGCAGTAAATCTAGAATTTCTTCTCTAGGGGTGCCTTCCCTAGGATGGTCTTCTAAACCCCCTAACCAGAATAGGATAGTGCGGGATACTGAGGTTGCAGAAATGTTTGTTTTGATTCTAGTCATAGAAGACTCCCAAAGTTTTTTAAGTAGACAATCCGATTTCCTGTCCACAGCATCTTTAAGTTGTGTGGAGTCCTTAAACGGCAAATCCGTCTTTTTTACAACCTTGGTAATAGGAATGTCTACTTTGGGTACGTTCTCCCACAATTTGGTCTCTTCTGCGTCAAACAGTAAGCAATTTTTAAAGTCTTTAGGGACATTTAACCATTTCTTAGCTGGTGACATATTCAAATAGCCTAAGATATGCAGATTTTAAAAATGCCTTTGTCAGCATTACAAGTTTAATTTACATTTCCTAGCTCTCCGCCAGCAGCAGTGGGGGGCAGCTGCAGCCTGAGTGTGCCTATATCTTCTCATGCATTTTTCTCTCCTCCACACCATCAACCATCTCTCATGGAGCCAGGTAATGTAAAATAAACTATTATAAAGTACTGAAATGATTTAGAATGGCGACAAAAACATTTTTAAAACCAGCATAGCATAGGAACCTGTCTCCAGCAAAAAATAACATTCCTTGTGATGGGTCTGGTTTAAATTGAAGGAAAAAAAGTCGTTGATCTCTTTAACCCCTTCCCGACATTTGACGTAATAGTACTGCATCGCGGGAGGTGCGTTCCCGCAAAATGCAGTACTATTACGTCAAGCTTCTGGCGGGAGCTGGTGCACGGAGCCGGCGCCAGAAGCTGCGGGTGTCGGCTATATATTATAGCCGACACCCGCCTCTAACACCCGCTATCGGAGATTTCTCCAATCGCGGGTGTTAACCCCTAACACGCCGCGGTCGCACTGACCGCGGCGTGTTAGAGGCATTCAAAGTTGAGTAAAAGGCAATCGGACCTCCGGTGCCCGGGGCTGCGCGGTCCTCATCCAGAAGCCGGGTCCCTGCCTCCTGGCAGGACCCGGCTGTAAGACACTGGGCATGCGCAGCTTGCTCAGTGTCTTACATTACACAGTGCAATACATCTGTATTGCACTGTGTAACCTGTAAAACAGC
Source organism: Engystomops pustulosus (assembly GCA_019512145.1). Taxonomy (NCBI): domain Eukaryota; kingdom Metazoa; phylum Chordata; class Amphibia; order Anura; family Leptodactylidae; genus Engystomops; species Engystomops pustulosus. Next base: position 56,157,565 of record CM033649.1, read on the forward strand.
TTGAACAAGTAATCAGAAGATCACTTGTTCAAGCTAAGATGTCAGTAACTGTAAAAAAGAAACACCCTTGTTTTCTTCTGTCTCAGTCCCCCAAATAATTCATCTACCATGGATTTTTCTTCTACTTTATCCTCAATTCTTAAGGTATACCTTAGGGCCTTTATTAAGCTATCCAAGTCTTCATTGGCAAACAAAAATTTTGGGTCATTAACCACCTGAGGTTGTAAAAAAACATCCTGGTCTTCTGACTATCTCGTATGAGCATCATCCTCTACATATTCAGGACTAATTTGGGGTCTTTTCAAGGGGGGACCCTTAGAGGCCTTAATTTCTTCCCTCATAATGGTCCTTAACTCATCCAAAAAAGAGGGCTTCTCTTCCTTAAGGATCCTGTCTAAGCATTCTTTACACAGGCTTTTCTTACATGAGGCATCTAATTTCGCATTACAAATTTGGCAACGCTTGGAAGGAGCCTTTTTAGGCCTATCCTTATCTGGCTCCTTCTCTTTGGGTTTGTCTCTCTTTCATTTGGGAGATCTTTCTCCTGTTAATTAAGAAGATAGGGAGTGCTTAATCAGTAAAGACCCCTACAAGAGACCCCAAAAGATGGCAATAGGCAGGGAAATAATCCCCACACATTCCCAAAAGCGTTTACTCACAGAACCCAGGGTTAGGGATCGCGTCTCAGCCACATCCGCCATGCTGTCCAGCTCCATGGAGACCTCAGCAGATGTGAAACTACACTGCGAGCGTCTAAAATACTCTCCTTCCAGCGTCTGACGTCATCAGTGACAGCCCATCTCCCAGGCTGCCCCACTTCCTGCGCCGAGGTCTCCGGAAGTGGGGCATCGCACGAACAAGCGGATGATGTGCCGGCCGCTGCAGACCCCAGCAGGAGCCGTATGGCCACCGGCACGCCACAAAGGGCAGCCCAGCACTGGAGACCCCAAGTAGAGCCAGGAGCTCGGACGAGGGAGAGCTGGGGAGGACACGCACCCTGAGAGGTACGAGATCCATACCCCCTCCCCCCCCGGAGGAGAGAGAGAGGATTTACTCTCAACCCTATCCCCTGTAGGGACAGAAAAACACTAGTGGGAGGTTGGGGGAGGGCCTTTTAATACTCTCAATTTCATGTCCCTACAGAGGAAGGGGAAGCAACCTTCAGGGGGCCGTCATGGGGCATGAAATGGAAATACCCGTTAGCAGGCAAAAGGCTGCAGCTACCTAACCAGAGTAAATTAGAGAATTACTTATTTTAGCTTAGTCCAGAGTTACTAACAGTTGTTTATCCATCCACAGATGGTCAAGCACTGGGGAAGGTGCAGGCCGGTACTTTTGGCCTGAAAAAGGCCCAAAAGCTGTAGACTCTCCCACCCCAGTAATGTCAGGCTGTTGCTGCTGCTTTATTGTATCTGGCTGGTTATAAAAAAATACAGGGGGAACTTTGCTATTTTTTTTCTATAAGAAGTCCGCTACAATAAAGCATCAGCAGCAGCCTGATATTATTGAGATGGGAAAGCTCATTTTGTTTTGGCTTTCAAAGCCTCCAGCAGCCCTAGTCCATACTAGTCCATCTATAGATGACCAAGGACTGGATTGTACCACCTCTTCCAAGCGTCCCTATTAGTGGCGGGTACCAGGGTAATGATAAGTGCGTTAGGGTAAGTCTTTTTATTGGCTAACCATAAGTCCCAGACTTGGTAATCAGTGCTGTCCATTAGACAACACCAATCCTAAGGTGAAATTCTAGTTTATAAAAAGGATAAAAATATAGAAAGACCCGAGGCTGTCTGGATTTAACCTGTTCATTGTGCAATTCCCACATTTTAACAAATGAGGAGGAAAATCCCCATATACTGCTATACTGTAGTATGGAACTATAAGGTAGGATCATTCAGACAACCTAGAGTTAAAGTACCCCAGGGGGTCTGAAAAATAGTAAACATTAAAAAAAAAGTTTAAAAAAATTAAAAAACCTAAAAATTCAAATCACCCCCCTTTCCCTAGAAGTCATATAAATAACCAAGTAAAAATCATAAAAACATTAGGCATCCCCACGTCCCAAAATGACTGATCTATAAAAATATAATAACGTTTTTTCACAGCGTTTAACCCTGTAACGGAAAATAGCGCCAAAAGTCAAAAATGGACCTCTTTTGCCATTTTGAAAAATAGGAAAAATTCTATAAAAAGTGATCAAAAGGTCGTAGAGTCCTAAAAATAGAAGCATTGAAAAAGTCATCAAAAGTCACAAAAATGACTTTACCCACAGCTCCGTGCACCAAAGTATAAAAAGTTATTAGCGCCAGAAGACGGCAAAATTAAAAACACATAAATTGAAGGAATGTGTAGACAAGTGTATGAGTGTAAAAATGATTGTGATTGTATAAATGTGTATATTTTTTGAGAAGGGGGCTCTATTCAAAGGTTTGCTATGGGGCCCAGCCTCTGCTAGTTATGCCCATATTTGTTATGCATATGTAGTTTATTTGTGCTTATGTCTGTGCAAAGTATACATGGCATATGTGTATTCTGAAGAATAACATGCGGTATGGGGCGAGCAGCGAATGATTAGGTGTATGGGGGCCCCGTTTCTGAGTTCACACTGGGGCCCACTAGGTTCTTGTTACACCATTGACTGTCTGTATTACTATGGGCTCATGAACACAGCTAATTATTCCTCAGTACCATGTCTAAGCCTAGTGCTAGTGAAACTCAGAGCAGGTCCTAAGCCTCTTTAGTGTTGAGGCATTTCCACGGAAGCGGTGTCAGCTCCATTTTCTCATGCATTTTGTTTTAAAACTCTCACTGTGCGTTCCGGATGACAACTTGCCTTTATTCTTTGGTTCAGTTCTGTCACACATTTATAGGTTTGATTTGTTTTAATACCTTTAAAACAAAATTAAAAGCTTTTTAAAATGCTGCCATATTGTGACATTCATATCTTTTTCATACTTCAATGTTCAGGACTGCCTATGATGTCATTTTTTTTACAGGACAGGCCGTCTGTTTCATTACTACCATTCTGGGGACTGCCCAACCTTTTGACGACAATTAATCAAACTTTTTAATGGGTATCAAAATGGTAAAAAAAATCACAGATTTTCACAATGTTTACCACATTGGATGATTATTTTAAAAGACTGGGCATTGGGATACAGGGATACCTAACATGCATAGGATTTCAGGGGCGCAACTCTGTTTCTCTCATTTGGTGTTAGATCATTTGTGCATAGTAACATTGGGTAAAACATTTATGTCCCACACCCCTCAGAGAGCTCCACGTTTGCCCTCTCACACGGTCAGAACACCCCATGTTTAGTCCAGCACCAGGGCCGGCATTAGGGGATAGCAAACTTGGCATTTGTCCAGGACCCTGTCCTGATGTGGCCCCCTGCATGTGGACTTTTGTGGGTAGAGGATGTATTTTGATTTTTTTTAACCCCTTTTTGCCGCAGCCCTTTTTCGTTTTTGCGTTTCCATTTTTCACTCCCCACCTTCAAAAATCTTTATTTTTTCCATGAGCAGAGCTGGCTTATTTTCTGTGTAACAAATCACTATTCAAAATGGTGGTATTTAATATTTCCTCCCTCTTACTGGGAAGCGGGAAAAAAATTACAAATGCAGTTAAATTGGTAAAAAAAACACCCCAGTTTGTGCTGTATTCTTATGGGCTTGTATTTTACGGATTTCACTGTATGCCCCAAATGACACGTCTACTTTATTCTTTGGGTCAGTACGATTACGGGTTACCAATTTGTATAGGTTTTATAATGTTTTCATACATTTACAAAAATTAAAACCTGTACAAAAAAAATAAAAAAAATAAGGATTTTGCACTCTTCTGGCGCTAATAACTTTTTTATACTTTGGTATACGGAGCTTTGGGAGCTTTTTGTCGTTTGTTGCGGCTTTTGATGCTCTTTACAATGTTATCATTTTGAGGACTGTACGACCTTTTGATCTCTTTTTATAGAATTTTTAATTTTTTTTAAAATGGTAAAAAAGTGCCATTTTCAATTTTGTGCGCAATTTTCCGTTATGGGGTTAAACGCAGTAAAAATACGTTATTATATTTTGATAGATCGGGCATTTTCGGACACTTCGATACCTAATGTGTTTATTATTTTTACTGTTTATTTATATATATATATATCAGTTCTAGGGAAAAGGGAGTGATTTGAGTTTTTAGTCTTTTTTTATTATATATTTTTTTTTATTTTTACTATTTTTCAGACTCCCTACAACCCAACAACCAATGCTGTCATGGCGACAGATCGCCGCTCCCCGATTATGTCACGGGTAGCGACGATCCTCGGAAAGATGGCGGTGCATGAGCCATCAGCGGGAAAACACCTGGCACCGATTGCGGGTGGTACCGGTAAGCCTTTGCTGCAATATTCAGCAAAGACCATCGACTATGGAGAGGGCTCAGCCCGTGAGCCCATTAGCAGAGCCCTTTACATACAGACTGGGTTTGTATCACGCTCGGCGATCTCCATAAGCTAATATGTAATTAGTTATTTAAAATTTTAATTCGTGGATAGGGCCTAACATTAGTTCGTAGGAAAACCCCTTTGAGTTTAAACATGTAATTATGTAGTATAAACAGTAAATAAAAATAAGACACAAAGAAAATGAGACTGAACCTTAATAAAATGACACATATGCACAGTATAATATATATATATATATATATATATGCCATATACATGCAATCCCAAGGTAATGGAACAGATATGTTAGTTCTTAAGTTGAATTTGCATGCAAGTTGGGAAAGGTGTATTTCATAACCTTAACTCCAGGAAATGTTGGGCTGCCTAGGGAACAAGGATTAATAATAAAGTGTCAATGCCGACAACAAAAAGTTTATTATTATAGCCTCAGACTTAAGATCAGTAAATTACCAGCATCCAGAGGTCTTCCCAAAAAGTCACAGTGGGCAGAAAGGTCCGTTTGTAACTAGGGGTTGTCTTTAAGTTGGGTGTCCCTAAGTCAGGGACTGCCTGTATTCACTTTCAGTCCATTACTTCCATTAATGTTGCTGTGTAAAAATGCACATCATCTTTGTATAGTTTTTTTTTTTTTAATTCTAAAAGCATCTAAATACAGCAAATCTGACTAAACCTTTTTCATAAAAGCATCTAAATACAGCAAATCTGACTAAACCTTTTTCACATACATTTCTTAAAACATGCAACAGATTGTGTAATCCCATAGTAATCACCTATGAGAAGCTGAATATACATATCAACAGTCATGCTTCCGTAGTGCTACACAAACTATTATTGTTATCCTGAAGGGAGGGCTCGGTCTGAACTAACAAGAACATGGGCAACAAATTAAAACTAAACTTCTGCTGTACTCCAGAGTTTTTAGAACCTTTAATATGTAAGCAAAACCTCTGCTCTTTTGTAATGATTTTTTTAAATGCTGAAATCACTTCCAGGCCTCGGTAATAATGGCAGGACCTTGCATGTGGACTTCTAAAAGCACAAATATTTCTTTTTCCCACTGGCTCGCCAGCCCTGTCAAAATAAATTTAATTTGAGATGCTGTGGCACTTAAAAGTTCTTGGATTACCTCTGCTGATGCATTGATCTGTGACCTGCCAGGAGTGGCAACTGAACTTGCAAGTTTAGATTCTGGGAGGGGTCTACAGACAAGATGTCTAGGGGAAACACATCTGAGGTGCATATCATCCTAATTTTTATCATGGCTTTACACTGTATTGTATAAAAGTACAGGCAGTCCCCGGGTTATGTACAAAAGATAGGGTCCATGGGTTTGTTCTTAAGTTGAATTTGTATGCAAGTTGAAACTGTATATTTTATAATTGTAGTTCTAGAAATTTTTATTTTTTTTTTGCCCAATGACAATTGGAGTTTCTAAATATTTCGCTGTAATGGGACCAAGGATTATCAATAAAGCTTCATTACAGACACCTTGCAGCTCATCATTGCAGTCTGAGGTCTCTATATGCCCTTCTGCTTTCATACATGACCAAGATACCATGCTTCAATGAGTATGTATACCACATGTCCAAATGCATGGTATTATAAGGCTGAATGCAGAAAAAAATTATACCCAGGAGCCTGTATCACACCCAATATACACTCACTGGCCACTTTATTAGGTACACCATGCTAGTAAAGGGTTGGACCCTTCAGAACTGCCTCAATTCTTCGTGGCATAGATTCAACAAGGTGCTGGAAGCATTCCTCAGAGATTTTGGTCCATATTGACATGATGGCATCACACAGTTGCCGCAGATTTGTCGGCTGCACATCCATGATGCGAATCTCCCGTTCCACAACATCCCAAAGATGCTCTATTGGATTGAGATCTGGTGACTGTGGAGGCCATTTGCGTACAGTGAACTCATTGTCATGTTCAAGAAACCATAGGAGGAAATATCCCAGCGCTCACGTCTTGCTACGTTGCAATAGATTTATTGAATCATAAGTATACAGACAGAACGCGTTTCGGCTTACAAAGCCTTTGTCAACTGCCGTCCCAAGAAACCAGTCTGAGATGATTCCAGCTTTATGACATGGCGCATTATCCTGCTGAAAGTAGCCATCAGATGTTGGATACATTGTGGTCATAAAGGGATTGGACTGGTCAGCAACAATACTCAGGGGGCTTGGCGTTGCAACGATGCTCAATTGGTACCAAGGGGCCCAAAGATGCAGAAAAGAAAAAGATTCCCCACACCATGACCACCACCACCCCATGAACCGTGAGTTACAAGGCAGGATGGATCCATGCTTTAGTGTTGACTCCAAATTTGACCCCTACCACCGAATGTCGAAGCAGAATCGAGACTCATCAACCAGGCAATGTTTTTCTCCAATCTTCTGTCCAATTTCGACGCTTGTGCAATTTGTGGGTCCTCCGTATCCTGTTCTTAGCTGAAAGGATGGCAACCGTGATGGTCTTCGCTGCTGTAGCCCATTATCCTCAAAGTTTCGACCGTACGTGGTTCAGAGATTGCTTCTCTGCACTACTTGTTGTAACGGGTAGGTGGCGCGATTTTGAGTCCACTGTTGGTTTCCATCAGCTTCGAACCAGTTTGCCCATTTCCTCTGACCTCTGGCATCAAACAAGGCATTCGCCACAGAACCTGCGCTACTGGATGTTTTTCTTTTTCAGACCATTCTCTGTTAAACCCTAGAGTGGTTGTGCTTGAAAATCCCAGAAGATAACAGCAGTTCTGAAAATACTCAGACCAACCCTTCTGCACCAACAACCATGCCACGTTCAAAGGCACTCAAATCACCTTTCTCCCCATTACTGATGATCGGTTTGAATCTGCAGGAGATGTTCTTGACATGCTACATGAACCTAATGCAACTGAGTTGCCGCAATGTATTGCCTGATTAGAAATTAAAGTGTAATGAGCAGGTTGGACAGGTGACTAATAACGTGCACGGAGGGATTTATTACATCAAATTAATACTTTTTTCATACAATAAAAAGGAAAGAAAACAAAAAAAAAACATAAACATTTCATGATGTAATAGTGCACTGCCTTGACAATGCCAATCTATAATTTAGTTACATGTTTTAAGGCGGTAATTAACACAACCATAAAGAAAAGATCTAGGATTTGTTACCTGGACAATCTGGATAAAATCATTTTCCCAGGTATAAGTAATAAGTTATCTTGAAGTCTCTGTACGGGAATGGTGGGAGAGGGGAGGTGGGGGAGGGGGGAGTGGGTTGTTTTCATGTTTTTGGTCCTTTTGTACAAATATGGTTTGTAAAAGGTGTTGTAAAACAACAAAATTACAATAGACAATGTTTTGATCAAAAAAAAATTATTATTGAAAATCTTTGGTACTTGGGCATACTAAATATTGGAATTTTTCAGTTACAGTGGGCTTACTACTTTTTCAGTTTTGCCCCACTGGACATTGGTAAATTCTTTAAGTTAGAAAGTCAAGTTTTTACTAAAGGTTGAAAACACAGAATGGGAATATGCTGTAGGCTATAGTGGGCTTAGATCTCGCATTCAAACATCGGTAATTCTAGGGATGGGGCATTATACATGGGTTTTTTTTTTCTTCTTTATTTTTTTTTTTGTGACTTTTTAGATTTTTTGCCCTTTTTTGCTACTTGTGTTGCCATTATCACAATTTCAGTTATGGACAATCTGTAGGAGAAATTTTTGCACAACAGTTTTTTCAACACCTTAAAGGTTGGATTTGATGGACTTCTTTCCAGGCTGCTCCTGATAACTATGATACTAAAAGTCCAATTGTTTTGGCAAATAACCTCCAGTCCAGAGCAGTATATGCAGGGGAGGGGGCTTAAAAGTTGAGGATCACATGCTCATATATCACCAACTAGGATCATATCAAGCAAGCCCAAAGCCTTACAAAAGTATCCAATAATCGAGCACATGTTTTCCAGACTAAGATAAAATGCCCCCCCCCCCCCTAGATGTGTTAAACAAAGTCTACCAAAAACCAGTTGTGACCAATAGTCACATCTTCTGAAACAGTTTAGGTTTCCAGACCTGAGATGCCATACATTATGTGTGTTCTGTTAGATAAAACTCAAGAAAGGGATCTGGACAATTTAAAACTTAAACTTTTACTAACGTACTAATTAAGAAATCCTTTCCTGAGTATCTCGTTAGACGTATATGTGCAAACAAACCAGCACCAAAAAATAATGTTTAAAAGTTGGAGCAGCTGTACACGTAGATGTTCGGCGACCAGGATATTATTCTTGCCTTTTGGAGGCCGTTACATCCACTCAACCACTTATACAGTCCTAAAGCCCCAATGATCCGTTCCTGACAATGACAGTACCCATGTAACCTAGTCACCCGTCCTTCATCCCTACGCATTTCATCACCATTTAGGTGAATCATCCAGGGGAACTATAGGCTACGAGGAAAACTCCAAAGGGGGCTAGACAAAATGGTCTGGGGGAGAGCTTGGGAATACCTGACTAAGGGCCTTACACACAGGCTTCCGTGGTTTTTCCACTCAGAAAGTTAAATAGCTCATTTTGTCAAATAAAGTATATTGGGTCGAGAAACAATCGCAAATCCCTACCAACGGCTCAAGGTGGAGCTAACCCCGCTATAGAGTGATTATGTGGAGTATCTCCTCCTTGTGTAGATAAGCCCCACTTACAAAATCTTACCTTACCTGTCTGCACGGGTTTTCACGTCCTTTTGGACACCACCGGAAGGGTGGGGTCCCCATTACCTTCGGGGAGCAATTCGGAACAGTTGCGCCTTCCAAATATATTGCGCATGTATGGTGTTTTCAGACCCAGAAGAGGGGACATGTGTTAACTGGATCATATAGTCTGACTCCAGCAAGATGATGACTGTGGCCGCCTAGTCTCTTAAGAAAGTTATACCGGTCGCTCCGTTATACCTAACCAAAACGAACCATCTGCACATGCGTATGGTCGAGGATGATGAGTCATCCCGGACGCATGTCAACCAGCGCCGTTGTTGTCCAGGCTTTTATTGCTTATCGGCGCTTCTCACTCCAAAGCACAACAATCCGTTTGACCTGTGTGAGTGCTGTCAAAAAAACGGGGAAAGAAGACCGTTTTAATAGTGGGGTACTATCAATACAACATATTTAGCACACACATTAGTAAAGGATCAATCTCCAAAACAGTTGGATTTGCTCACAAACAGTGACATGGCAGCAGGAGTATAATTCTTTAAATATTACATTCTTTGTCTACAGGATTACTCATGAGATTAACCTTCTTAAAAGAATAAACGTACAATATCCACAAATGGAAAGCCACATCATTGTTGGGGGGTGTATACATTCTTCATACCTCTCATTTTTTCCGATTGGGTTAAAAAGACTTGTCAACCTCTAAGATGGTGGCATCAATTGGACTCGTTTGTGTAACAGAGCCTTGTAATACTTGTGTAGCTCTGGTTTATCATATCTCGATTACTTGTGGCCGTGATTTACAGATTTTTTTTGACTGGGTAACCGTAGTAGATCTCATCTTTCCCAAACTATCCAAAGTCTCATAAAACAAACATTTAAAGTTTAAGTGGTTCATTAAGTCGTTGGGGCTCACTGTACTGAACGTTCAAAAGTCAATAGGGACTCCGCTTGTAAGGTCATTTGTTCCCAATCCGCTCCGCAAAAGAATCTTTTCAAAATAAGTAAAAAAGCATTGGAACATCTTTTTAATGGACCCAACATACAAGAGTTATAAGTTCAGAAGGGATGTATGGGGGAACATCTATTGGACATTGACAAATAATATGACACCTCATAGAGCAGACATTGTAAACCAGAAACATGAGGTCTGACACATCGGCATATCGTTTAGTGGTATATAGGACAATTTTTCACTTTCAGACAGTGCGCCCCAAACTGACTTAATGAACAAACTTAAACTTTAAATATCTTTTTGAAATTTTTGATAGTTTGGAAAGATGGGGATTACAGCGGTACCCCCGTCAAAACAAAAAAACTGATATCTCAGAATTACGACCAAGTAAAAAGATATGATTAACCAAGGAATGATCAAGTAATTACGGTTCTTCTTTGGACAAATCGAGTTTCCTACTATGGAAGCCATCTAGAGGTGACATCTTTTTATAACCCATCAGAAAAATAGCAAAATATGAAGAAATTTAACCCCCCTAAACATTATGTATGCCTTCGATTTGTGGACTTTGGTACTTCTGTTTAAAAGAAATGCAATATGTAAAGACTTATACTCATAATTATGTCAGTTTTTGAGCCAAATAATGTTTGAGATTAGTCCTTCTATTGTGTTGCTAAAATAGATGTACTGATATTCCACTATCTTGTCCTCTTTTAGTGGCACTCCCTTGGTTGCAACGTATCGTTGGGCCCCTTTTTGGATAGTGAGAAAGCTGAAAGCGATTTTTAAAGGGACGTGATTCTGGGATGGATGGACGGCATCATAAATTCTAAGCACAGGCGCCACCAGTCATCGTCTTGCCGGATATTGATTATACAAATTCCGGATGATGTCCCTCTTGCCCGGGTCGGGAAACGCGACTATGATGCGCTATATGTTTTTTTGGTTGCGCCACTGTTTCAGAATGTTGTCCGGTGGCATCCGGAAAGGACGTGAAACATGCGCAGACCGGTAAAAAAACAAAACCGCCAATAAGCCATAATATCATATGATAGATTTGTAGATGGGGGCTTATACATGTAGGAGAATATCTCAAACCATACTCTAGAGTGCTGCACTACCCAGGTTACCACTACAAAATATAGTATTAACCCGCTAATCACCGACACTGTTTTCAGCTCATGACCAGACTCGATTTTTCAAAATCTGGACAGTCTCACGAAATTGGTTATACAACTTTCGGAACGACTTTAACATATCTGGGGATTTTTGAGAATGTTTTCTCGGAAAGACACTGTAACTTTCAAAAAGTGAAAAATTTGGCAAAAGTTGTAAACATTCTTCATTTGCCAAGTTTGAAATGTTCTGGTTTCTCAGACAAAGATGTAAACTACCCAAAAGTTTGATTAAGTAAACAGTTACGAATGAATTATTGCTTATGTTGGATGTATATTTTATGCTTCCGGTCATTTTTTTAGGTGTTATGAGACCAGGAATTTAGGTTGTGATTTTTTCTTATTTTCATGAAAATTCCAAAACTTACATTTGGGAGTCAACTCAGCTTTAAGTACTTTGAAAAGGCCTAAATAATAGTAAAACCCATTAAATTCCCCACTAAGAAACGTCCGCCTCAACATATGTAAACATAAAATTGCTATTATAGAGTAAACTCTTTAGTGTTACATGGGTTAAAAAAAGATATGGACCTGCAAAGTTTAGAACTAAAGAATTTTTTGGAAAACATACGATTTCCGGCGTATAAGACAATTTGAAGACAGAAAAATCATGTCTGTCTTCTCTGGGGGGTCGTCTTTATAAGCCGGGTTAATCCAACCGCCCGCCGTTGTATTCACAACAGGGGCGTAACCGATCGCGGTACCGAGGCCCGCACCTGACCCTGCGCTGCGCTGATAACTCAGCGCAGGCACAGCGGGCAGAGGTTTTTTTAAATTGTTGAGAGCCGCGGGGGGGGCCCTTTCCCTTACAGCGCACGGACCTGTTCCTGCATCTGTCCTTTGCGCTGATCAGGGGGCCACGGGGAAAGCTGTTCACCAATTGAAAAACTTTGAACGGCCCCGATCACGCCCCCCGTCCACCCACTTCATCCATCGACGCGGCAAAGGTTATCAGCCCGGCGCCTGCACCGATCTTTAGAAGAGAGAGAGAGCGAGAAGAGGAAGCGGATATTAATAGGTAAGTTTTTATTTTTCATTTTGCGTAAATCTCTGGGGCCCTGTGTTATTGGGGGGGGGGGAGGCATAGGTAAAAGTTAGGGGAAATGGCTATTTGTGGGGGGGGGATATACCTATGGGGGGACATTAATCACGGCTTACTGAGAGGGGACAGTGATTTGGCTACTGGTGAGGGGGGGGGGCATTAAAATCAATGACTTACTGATGGGGGTGGGGACATTAATCCATGTCTGATGGGTGGTGGACCATTGATTATTGACTAATGGTGAGGGGGGGGCTTAATCATGGCTAATGTTGAATGGGGGGGCTGTAAACCCTAGAGATGGTTGTGCGTGAAAATCCCAGTAGACCAGCCCTTCTGGCACCAACAACCATGCCACGTTCAAAAGCACCACCTTTCTTCCCCATACTGATGCTCGGTTTGAACTGCAGGAGATTGTCTTGACCATGTCTACATGCCTAAATGCACTGAGTTGCCGCCATGTGATTGGCCGATTAGAAATTAAGTGTTAACGAGCAGTTGGACAGGTGTACCTAATAAAGTGGCCGGTGAGTGTATCTATTACATCAAATAGTAATTTTTTCATACAATGGTAGAACACAATTTCATGAATTAATTGACACGTAGTGATAACCAATTGGGCAATGTGTCCTTAAAGTGTAACACTGACCAACGAAAATGTGAAATGGTGTCAGATGGTGTAGTGCACTGCCCTTTGACAATGCCAACTATAATTTAGTTACATGTTTTAAGGCGGTAATAACACAACCATGTAAAGAAAAGATCTAGATTTGTACCTGACAATATGGAGAAAATAATTTGCCCATGTATTAGTAATAATGTTATTGAAAATCTTTGGCCATTGCAATAAATATTAGGAATTTTTCAGTACATGGGCTATAACTACTTTTTCAGTTTTGCCCCACTGAACAGTGGTTACATTTCTGTAAGTAGAAAGTCAAGTTTTTCCTAAAGGTTAGGAACACAGATGGTGTAGTGCACTGCCCTTTGACAATGCCAACTATAATTTAGTTACATGTTTTAAGGCGGTAATAACACAACCATGTAAAGAAAAGATCTAGATTTGTACCTGACAATATGGAGAAAATAATTTTCCCATGTATAAGTAATAATGTTATTGAAGTCTGCTGTAGGGAATGTGGGTGGGGGAGGGGGGAGTGGGTTGTTTTCATGTTTTTGGTCCTTTGTGTAACAATATGTTTGTAAAGTGTTGTAAAAAACAAAAATACAATAACAATTTTTGATCAAAAAAAAATATTATTGAAAATCTTTGGTCATTGCAATAAATATTAGGAATTTTTCAGTACATGGGCTATAACTACTTTTTCAGTTTTGCCCCACTGAACAGTGGTTACATTTCTTTAAGTAGAAAGTCAAGTTTTTCCTAAAGGTTAGGAACACAGATGGTGATTAAAGAAATTTACCAATGTTCCGTGGGGCAAAACTGAAAAAGTAGTTAAGCCCCTGTAACTGAAAAAATTTCCATATTTATTGCCAAATACCAAAGATTTTTCAATAATAATTTTTTTTATGATCAAAACTTGTCTATTGTATATTTTGTTTTTTACAACACCTTTACAACATATTTGACACAAAGGACAAAAACATGAAAACACAACCCACTCCCCCCCTCCCCACACCCCCCCTCCCCAGCCCTCCCGACAGCAGATTCAAAAAATTATTACTTATTACTGGGAAAATGATTTTATCCAGATTGTCAGGTAACAAATCCTAGATCTTTTCTTCACTGGTGTGTTATTACCGCCTTAAACATGTAACTAAATATAGTTGGCATGTCAACGGCGTGCACTATACATCATGAAAGTGTTTCTACATTGTATTTTTTCTTCCTTTTTTTATGAAAAAATTATTAATTTGATGTACATAGAACCCAAACCGTGCAACTGTATTAGTAACCTGTCCAACCTGCTCCATTAAACACTTTAATTTCTAATCAGGCCAATCACATGTGCGGCAACTCAGTGCATTGGTCATTAGCATGGTCAAGAAATCTCCTCAGATTCAAACCGAGCATCATATGGGGAGAAAGGTGATTTGAGTGCCTTTGAACGTGGCAGGTGTTGTGCACGAAGGTTGGTCCTGAGTATTTCAGAAACTGCTGATCTTCTGGGATTAAAGCACAACATCTCTAGGGTTTTCACAGAGAATGGTCTGAAAAAAGAACAAACATCCAGTAGCGCAGGTTCTGTGGGCGAGAATGCCTTGTTTTGATGCAGAGGGTCAGAGGATAATGGGCGAACTGGTTCGAAGCTGATGTAAATCGCAACAGTGGTACTCAAAAATGCGCACCTACCCCGTTACAACAAGGTAGGCAGAGAGCCAATCTCGAACCACGACGGTCGAATTTGAGGCAAATTGGGCTACAGCAGCGAAGACCCATCACCGGTGCATCCTTTTCAGTTAAGAACAGGTACCGGAGGCCCACAAATTTGCACAAAGCTCGCGAAATTGGACAGAAGATTGGAAAAAACATTGCCTGGTTGATGAGTCTCGATTCTGCTGTCGACATTCGATGGTAGGTAGGGTCAGAATTTGGACGTCAACAACTGAAAGCATGGATCATCCTGCCTTGTACTCACCGGTCAGGTGCGTGGTGGTGGTGGTCATGGTGTGGGGAATATTTTCTTTTCTTGCAACTCTTTGGGCCCCTTGGTACCAATTGATCATCGTTGCAACTCCACAGCCCCCTGAGTATTGTTTGCCTGACCATGTCCATCCCTTTATGAACCCAATGTATCCAACAGCTCCTGATGGCTTCTTCGCAGGACTATGCCCAGTCTAAGTGGAATCACTCTAGACACTGGTTTCTTGGGACGGCAGTTTGACAAAGGCTGTTGTTAAGCCGAAAAACCGTTCTGTCTGTATACTTATGATTCAATAATCTATTGCTTTTTTCCAAACGTTAGCAAGACGTGAGCGCTGGTATATTCCTCCTATGGTTTCTTGAACATGACAATGAAGTTTCACTGTAACGCAATGGCCTCCACAGTCAACCAGAATCTCAATCCATAGAGCATCTTTGGGATGTTGTGGAACGGGAGATTCGCATCAGGATGTCAGCCGACAAATTATCTGCGGCATACTGGTGTGATGCCTCATTCAATGGACCCAAAACTCTAGGAATGCTTCCACACCTTGTTGCATCTATACCACGAAGAATTGAGGCATCTCTGGAACGGCAAAAGGGGTCCAACCCTTTTAAACTTGCAATGTGTACCTAATAAAGTGGCCCAGGAGTGTATAGTGGGGTGGGATCCAGGGTCCTGGGATAATTTTTTTCGCAGTCAGCCTTATATCATGCATTGTGAGAAACTGGTGTGTATACATACTCATGTGAAGCATGGTATCTTGGTCATGATGAAAGTAAAGTGCTATAGAACCTCAGACTGCAAATGATGAGCTGCAAGGTGTCTGATATGAACTTTATTGATAACCTTGGTCCACTTACAACAGCGAAATATTTTAGAAACTTCCCATTGGTCATTGGGCAAAAAAAAATAAAAAATTTCTATAACTAAATTATAAAAATACAGTTCAACTTTGCATACCACATTTCAACTTAAGAACAAACCCATGGACCTATCTTTTGTACATAACCATGGACTGCTGTACTTTTTATACAATTACAGTGTAAGCCATGATAAAATTAGGTGGGGGAAACAAAAAAATGCCCCTTCAGATGTGTTTCCCCTAACATCTTGTCTGTAAACCCCTCCCAGATCTAAAATTGCAAGTTCAGTTCACTCTGGCAGTTCACAGAATCAATGCTCCGCAGAGGTAATCCAAGAACTTTAAGTGCCACAACTCAAATTTAATTAATTTTTTGACAGGGATGCTGTAGTCAGTGGGAAAAAGAAATATTTGTGCTTTTAGAAGTCCACATGCAAGGTCCTGCATTATTACCGAGGCCTGGAAGTGATTTCGCATTACAAAAAATCATTACAAAGACATAGGTTTTGCTTACATATTAAAGTGTTCTAAAACTCTGGAGTACAGCATAAGTTTAGTTTTAATTTGTTGCCATGTTTCTTGTTGTTCAGACCGGAGCCCCTCCCTTCAGGATAACATAATAGTTTGTGTGCACTAACGGAAGCATGACGTTGATATGTATATTTTGTCTTCTCTTAGGTGTATTACTAGGGGATCATTACACAATCGTGTTGCATGTTTTTAAGAAATGTATGTGAACAAAGGTTTTAGTCAGATTTGCTGTATTTAGAATGCTTTTAGAATTAAAAAAAAAAAAACTATACAAGATGATGTGCCTTTTTTACACGACAACATTAATGGAAAGTAATGCGGAAAGTGAATACAGGCAGTCCCTTACTAGGGAACACAACTTAAGACAAACCCCCTAGTTCAACGGACCTTTTTGCCCACTGTGACTTTTTGGGAAGACTCTCGATATGCTGGTTATTATGATTCTTAAGTCTGAGGGCTATAATAATTTAACGTTTTTGGTTGTCGGCCATGACACTTTATATTAATCCTGTCCCTAGGCAGCCAAAATTTTCCTGGAGTTAAGGTTATGAAATACACCCCTTTCCCAACTTGCATGCAAATTCAACTTAAGAACTAACATATCTGTTCCATTACCTTGGGATTGCATGTATTGGTTTCTATATAATCTGTATCGCATTATATTATAGTTGCATATGGAGTTTTGTTACTGCCAGAATTTTGGCGAGGTGGAGAACCCAGCTTTATTAAATCTAAAATAAAATCTCAATAAAAATTCACTGTGATAAAAGCACTTCAGATAATCGTACTAGGATCCTACAGTCACTCAATTTAATGATTTTTTTTTTGTGTTTGTGTTTAAGAGTTTAACCGTACTAGGGTGTTTTATCTGTTTAGTCAATATACAAGAGTGCCATCTTGTGGGTAAAAAGCAATGCTATTAGCGTACCTTTTCTGTGACATTCCTGACATTTGTAAAGCTAATATATTATGTATACTATTTCACTAAATTTATGAAATTGCTAAAACCATCATTTTTACTGTTTTAATTCAAGTCATGACATATGATAAAATGTCTTTTTTTTTCTTTTAGGATTGGTGTTGAATAATTTTTGGACAATCCTGGCTGCATTTCCCCGGACCGGACCCTACCAACTGCTTTTATGGCTATCGCCCTGATGAGCCTTACTACTATGGAATCGGAGCAACGAGATTGCTTTCAACCCCACACTTGACCTACATCATTCACATCACCCTTGGGGAAACAGCCTCTAGTCCTGTTTTTAAACTCTGTGCTTTGTTAGTAAGCTTGTGGTATACATGTGCATCTCCTACAATTACTACACTAATAGAATTTCATAAGGTACGACCAAATAATCCTACAATGTGTTTTACATATAAGCAGTGGAAACAGACACAAATGGTTTGACTGGGGAAACTTGGAAAATTCAGGAAACTTGATGTCATAAAGTGTTATTAATTTCTTATTTATATTTAATTTAATAATCACATTACAGCATTATTGCAGTCTTTTCATCTTGTTCATGCCATTAAAAACATTTCAAACAGTGTCAATGTCAGTTTTATCTTATATGTCGCTAAGAAACGACAAATGTTATATTTTATAGGTTCAGTCTCATTTTTTCTTGTGTCTTATTTTTTATTTAGTGTAAACTATATATTACAGTTTAAAAACTCAAGGGGTTTACTACGAACTAATTATGCCCATACATGACTTCAATATTTTAAATAATAATTACCATATTAGCTTATATTTTAATGATCAATTTTTTTTTTTGAAGGGTTTCCACCAATAAAGTTTAGCGCTTAATCCATGGGAAATAGGGGCCTAACTTGCTGATTCCGTTGGGGGTCTCCGTTCTGAGACCGACTGGGGAGCAGATTTGGACCATGCACTGACCGTTTATGCTTCCATTCATCTTATGGAGCTGATGGGGACGCCGAGGTGATATACAAACCACCCCGTCGTATTGAAAAGAAGCTTCTGTAATTGCCTATCTAAATATAAGGGAAGAGGTAGAACATAGAGGGGCTAACACTGAAAGAGGAGGGGTTCCTAAATGAAGGGGGGGGGGGAACATGGTGACAACTAACAATTACGAAGGTGGTAGAACAACAAAGGGGCCACTCGTAGTGAGGGAGTAGGAAGAACACATCGGGGCTGTGAATGAGGAGTTGGTATGCACTGGGCGCGGCCCCCCAAAATAAACTATTTTATTAAACAGTTCCACATTCATTAAGGGCTTCCCCTTTAGGTCTGCACGGTAATAACACTTTGTAGTTTACAAACAGTCAGTATGGTCAGTATCTGTAATTTGGACTGTAGGAGGAATTTTTAGATAATCAGATTTAAGTAAATTGAGATGGAAAATAAAGTATGAACGTATATACATTTATAGATAGTATCCATTATTTCCTCTATAAATCTATAGACCACTAGATAGATGATAAAGATAGATATGAGAGATAGTCAGGTAGAGGAGAGAGGATCAATTGATTGATGAATAGATATAGAAGATAAATTAGTACAAAATGTAGTATTTTTATATAGATAGAAAATAGACAAATTCATAGGAATATATAATAGACATAGATATATAGACCAGAAAATATAAACAATTCATCTGCACCACCGTGTAACCGAAAATCGGGATGCTGCTCAATCTTCCTACGGTTGTTAAATCTGTTTTAATATACAAAAGTCCTATAAAATGGGCACTTGTCACAGTCATAAGTAGAAAGTCAAGTTTTTCCTAAAGGTTAGGAACACAGATGGTGAATATGCTGTAGGCTAGAGTAGGCTTAGAGTCTTCAGCAGGTCAAGATCTGTAAATTCTAGGAGGGGGCATTTATACATTTTTTTGTTTTTCTTCTTTCTTTTTTTTTTTGTGACTTTTTAGCATTTTTTGCACCTTTTTTGCTACTTGTGTTGCCATTTCACAAGTTTTCAGATATGGACATCTGTAGGAGTCACAAATTTTTGCACAATCACGCTTAAAGGTTGGATTTGATGGACTTTTTACAGCCTGATAAACTATGATACTAAAAGTCACAATTGTTTGGCAAATAACCTCCAGTCCAGAGCAGGCATACGCAAGGGGTTGCTTAAACATTTGAGACTCACATGCCTCATATATCAACCACTAGGATATATCAAGCAAGCCCAAAGCCTTACAAAAGATCCAAATACTAGACACATGTTTCCAGACTTAAGATAAATGCCCCCCCCCCCCCCTAGATGTTTAAACAAAGTCTACCAACAGTTTTGACCAAATACACAGTTCGTCTGAACAGTGTTAGGTTTCAGACCTGGAGAGCCATGCCAATTATGTGTGTGCTGTTAGTATAAACACAAGCAAAGGACTGGACAATTAAAACTTAACTTTTACTGACGTACATAATTAAGAAATCACTTCCTGAGTATCTCTATAGACGTTATGTGCAAACAACAGCACCAAAATAATGTTTAAAATTGGAGCAATCTTACCACGTCAGATGTCGGGCTTCAGGATATCTATTCCTGTTGGAGGCCTGTATATACACTCACACTCAACATTATACGGTCCCTAAAGCCCCAATTGATCCTGTCCTGACAATGACAGTACCCATGTAACCTAGTCCCCGTCCTTCCCTACGCATTTCATCACCATTTAGGTTGAATCATCAGGGGACTAGTGAGGACGAGAAAACTCCAAAAGGGGAGCTAGACAAAAATATGTCTGGGGAGAGCTTGGAATCCTGGACTAAGGCCTTACACACAGGCCTTCCGTGGTTTTTCCCTGAGAAAGGTTAAATACTCATTTTGTGAGTGGTATACCCGGCTAGTGAGCACTCTAGAGTATGTTGGAGATATTCTCCTTGTGTATGATAAGCCCCACTTACAAATCTTACCTTACCTGTCTGCCGGGTTTTCACGTCCTTTCTGGACACCACCGGAAGTGTCCCCATTCCTTCGGTGGAGCATATTCGGAACAGTGCGCCTTCCAAATATATTGCGCATTATTGGTGTTTTCCGACCCAGAAGAGGGGACATGGTACTGGAAGTAATAGTCTCTATCCAGCAAGATGATGACTGTGGCGCCTGCGCATTAGAGAGTTATACGGTCCGTCCGTATAACCAACCAAACGAACCATCTGCACATGCGTGTCGGAGGTATGTGCGTTCCATCCCGGAACGCATGTCAACAGCGCCGTGTTGTCCAGCCTCTTTATTTGCTTATCGGCGCTTCTCACTCCAAGCCAACGATCCGTGTACCTGTGTGGAGTGCTGCAAAAAAAGGAGGACAAGAAGACCGTATAGCGGTACTTCAATACAACTATATTTAGCCAACACATTATAAAGGAATCAATCTCCAAACAGTGATTTTGGCTCAAAAAGTGACATGCAGCAGGAGTATAATTCTTTAAATATTACATTTCTTTCTAACAGGATTACTCATGAGATTAAAGATGAACCTGATACGTACAATTATCACAAATGGAAAGCCATACATATTTTGGGGGGTGTATACATTCTTCATACCTCTCATTATTTTTCCGATGGTTATAAAAAGATGTCACCTCTAAAGATGGGCATCAATTGGACTCGATTTGTGTAACAGAGCCTGTAATACTTTGATAGTTCTGTGGTTATCATATCTCTATTACTTGTGGCCGTAGATTTATACAATGTTTTTTTTTGACTGGGGTAACCGTAGTAGATACGCATCTTCCAAACTATCACAAAAGTCTCATAAAAACATTAAAGTTTAAGTTGTTCATTAATCGTTGGGCTCACTGTCTGAAGTTCAAAAATCCAATAGGACTCCCTTGTAAGGTCATTGTTCCAATCGCTCCCCGAAAAGAAGCTTTTCAAAATAATAAAAAAGCATTGGAACATCTTTTAATGGACCCCCAACATACAGATTATAAGTAGAAGGAGATGTATGGGGGAACATCTATTGGACATGTACAAAAATATGACACATCAATAGAGAGACATGTAAACCAGAAACATGGAGGTGACACATCGGCATATCTTTATGGTATATACATTTTTGACTTCAGACAGTGACCCCAACGGACTTAATGAAACAACTTAACTTTAAATATCTTTTATGAAACTTTTGTGATAGTTTTGGAAAGATGAGATCTACTAGGGTACCCCATCAAAAAAAAAAACTGATAATCTCAGAATACGACCAAGTAAAGAAATATGATTAACCAAGAATAGATCAAGTATTACGGTCTCTCTTTGGACAAATCGAGGTCCTATGGAAGCCATCTTAGACTGGTGACATCTTTTATACCCATCAGAAAATAGCAAGAAGGTATGAAGAATTTATACACCCCCTAAACATATGTATGCCTTCGATTTGTGAACTTGTACTTCTGTTTAGAAAGAAATGCAATATGTAAAGAATATACTCATAATTATGTCAGTTTTTGAGCCAAAATCAATGTTTGAGATTGATCCTTTTATTGTGTTGCTAAATATAGATGTACTGAGATTCCTAGCTATTCTTGTCCTCCTTTTATGCGCACTCCCCTTGGTGCGCGTATCGTTGGCTTGGAGTGAGAAGAGCTGAAAGCGATTTTAAAGAGGCGTGCATTCTGGGATTGGATGGACGGCTCATAAAACTTCTAGCAACAGGCGCCACCAGTCATCGTCTTGCCCGGATATTGATATCATTCCGGATGATGTCCCCTCTTCCGCGGGTCGGGAAACGCGTGATGATGCGCTATATGTTTTTGGTTGCGACACTGTTTCGATGTGCTCCGGTGGCATTCCGGAAAGGACGTGAAACAGGGACACGGTAAAAAAAACAAACCGCCAATACCATAATAATCTATGATAGATTTGTAGATGGGGCTTATAATTGTAGGAGAATATCTACCAACCATACTCCTGAGTGCTGCACTACCCAGTTATAGCCACTACAAAATGTAGTATGTTAACCCCTTAATCACCGACACTAGTTTTCGCTCAATGACCAGAAACTCGATTTTTTCAAATCTGGACATGTCTCACGAAATTGTTATAAATTCGGTAACGATTTCACATATCACTGGGATTTTGAGAATGTTCTCGTGAAGACACTGTATTTCAAAAAGTAAAAATTTGGCAAAAGTTTGTAAATTCTTCATTTTCCAAGTTTGAATGTTCTGGTTTTCTCAGGACAAAGATGTAAAAAACTACCCCAAAAGTTTTGATCTTAAACAGTTACGAAAATTTGCTTTATGTTGGATGATATTTTATGCTGCCGGTCATTTTTTCAGGTGTTATTGAGACGCAGGAATTTAGGTTGTGATTTTTTCTTATTTTCATGAAAATTCCAAAACTTACATTTGGAGTCAACTCAGCTTTCAAGTAGTTTGAAAGGCCCTAAATAATAGTAAAACCCCATAAATTCCCCATATAGGAAACGGTCCGCCTCAACCATATGTAAACAATAACTCTATTAAGTAGATCATTAACTCTTTAGTGTTACATGGGTTAAAAAAAATATGGACTGCAATTTAGAACTAAAGAATTTTTTGTGGAAAAATTACGTATTATCCGGCGTAATAAGACAAATTTGAAACAGAAAAATTCATGTCTGTCTTCTCTAAATATTACATTTCTTTCTAACAGGATTACTCATGAGATTAACCTTCTTAAAAGATAACGTACAATATCCACAAATGGAAAGCATACATATGTTAGGGGGGTGTATACATTCTTCATACCTTCTCATTATTTTTCCGATGGGTATAAAAAGATGTCACCTCTATCTAAGATGGCATCCAATTGGACTCGATTTGTGTAAACAGAGCCTGTAATACTTGATAGATTCTTGGTTAATCATATCTCTATTACTTGTGGCCGTAGATTATACAAGTTTTTTTTTGACTGGGGTACCGTAGTAGATCTCATCTTTCCCAAAACTATCACAAAAGTCTCATAAAAAAACATTTAAAGTTAAGTTGTTCATTAAGTCCGTAGGGGCTCACTGTCTGAAGTTCAAAAATCCAATAGGACTCCCTTTGTAGAGTCATTTGTTCCCAATCGCCCCCGCAAAAGAAGCTTTCAAAATAATAAAAAAGCATTGGAACATCTTGTTAACATACAAGATGTATAAGTAGAAGGAGATGTATGGGGGAACATCTATTGGACATTGACAAAAATAATGACACATCAATAGAGAGACATGTAAACCAGAAACATGGAGGTGACATGGAGGTTTATGGGTATAGACATTTTTAACTTCAGACAGTGAGCCCCAACGGACTTAATGAACAACTTAACTTTAAATATCTTTTATGAAAATTTTGTGATAGTTTTGGGAAAGATGAGATCTACTAGGGTACCCCAGTCAAAAAAAAAAACTTGTATAATCTCAGAATACGACCAAGTAAAAAGATATGATTAACCAAGAATAGATCAAGTATTACGGTCTCTCTTTGGACAAATCGAGTCCTATTGGAAGCCATCTTAGAGGTGACATCTTTTTATACCCATCAGAAAAATAGCAAGAAGGTATGAAGAATTTATACACCCCCTAAACATATGTATGCCTTCGATTTGTGGAACTTGTACTTCTGTTAGAAAGAAATGCAATATTTAAAGAATTATACTCTGTTGCATGTCAGTTTTTGAGCCAAAATCAATGTTTGGAGATTGATTCCTTTATATTGTGTTGGCTAAATATAGATGTACTGAAGTACCGCTATTCTTGTCCTCCTTTTATGCGGCACTCCCCTTGGTGCCTTTCTGATCCTCCCCTTCACTCCTGTGTTTCCTCTTTCATCTATAAATTGGTTGCTATTACTGTGCCTTACCGTTTGATATTATAGACGGATGTTCGTGACTTATTGGATAATTTCAATGTCGAATTGTCTTCATCACCTAGTCGCTCCTTAAGAGCGCTGTTTGTAGAGAAAATTTTCTATTTTTATTTATGTTTTGTTTAAAAATAAAATTTCCAAATAAAAATTAATTCCAAAAAAAAAAAAAAAAAAAGAAGAGCTGAAAAGCGATTAAAGAGGCTGTGCATTCTGGGATGGACGGACCGCATAACTCTCTAATGCACAGGCGCCGCAGTCATCGTCTTGCCGGATATTGAGTATCACTTCCGGTATGATGTCCCCTCTTCCGGGTCGGGAAACGCCAATGATGCGCTATATGTTTGGATGGCGCACTGTTCCGAATGTGCTCCGGTGGCATCCGGAAAGGACGTGAAAACATGGCAGACAGGTAAAAAACCGCCAATAAGCCATAATCATCCTATGATAGATTTGTAGATGGGGCTTATCATATGTAAGGAGAATATCTCCAACATACTCTAGAGTGCTCACTACCCAGGTATACCACTACAAAATTAGTATTTAACCCCTTATCACCGACACTAGTTTTCAGCTCAATGACCAGACTCTGGTGCTTACCGATCCCTCCTGCCTCAGCCCCGTTCCTGACGAGTGACCCGGGGCTGTCGGCTCCTCTCTTGCCGATATGCTCAGCAATCAGTTTACTTACATATACACTGCCATACAGTGTATTGCAGTGTAAAGGCTTGAACAAGTGACTGATGATCGCTTATTCAAGCAAGAGTAGAAAGTAAAAAAGTTTAAAAAAAATGAAATCTTTTTTATAATGTAGAAATAAATAAAATAAAGTCCGCCTACTCCCCATTAACACATAAATGCAATAAATTATATAAAACACACAAAAACCGTACAGATTTGGTATCCACCATCAACCACACCGGTCCGTATTCATCTGTACAAATAAAATCTACATCACTATTGTACCCGCTCGGTGAACACGTAAAAAAAAAAACTCGAAACTTCCCATAAGATTCAATTTTCCATCAAACACCATCACAAACAATGTTCTAACAAGGGATCAAAAAAGTTACGTATCCCTAACATATCTGACGGAACAGAACACTGTTTTCGCAAAATAAGCCCTCAACAAGGTCTGACAACAAAAATCCAGAAGTTATGGCCCTGAAAATTTATAGTAAAAACAAATGCAGTTTTCTCCAATATTGGGTTTTGCTCAGGAAATGGATAGAGCACAATAAGAAACTATAGCAATAGGTCAGCCCACGAGTGAACCAGAGAATAAAGATAAAATATTATTTTTACGTTACGGTAGTGGTGGAAAAAAAATGCTAACAATCCAAAATAAAAAATAATTGATGATTTTGTTTGGGTTCCCCCGGAAAAACTTAGTTAATAATCGCATGAATAGCTTTAGACTCCCAAAACAAATTATCTATACATTGATCTCATCCCTCGTACATAATAGCCCCTCATAGTTCGCATTTACCAAGAAAAAAAAATTTATAGGCCTACAATGTGAATACAAATCTGCCGTAATGCTCCTCCATTCATTCTTACTCGGCCGTGCAAACCGTACAACGTTTACCCCCACATACGGGGTACAGTACAACACTCGGATGAATTGGTCATCAAGCGTTGCCAGTGCGTTTCAAATCATTTACCCCTTAACGCGCTGCGCCATGTAGCTCTACGGCCCGAGGTATACAGGGATGGATGAAAGGGCTCCGGGCTGAGTCCTCTTCATCAGAGGTTGGGGTTTTTGCTTTTGGCAAAACAAAACCCCCACCGCTATTCCCTCTCAATGGGCCGCCAGCAAAGTCGCAGCCGGCGTTTAAAGACGCGGCGCGCGAGCGCCGCCAATCTTTTTTTTTTCCGAGTGCCACGCCCCCCAGAACGTCATCGGGTTGGGGGGGGCGTTGGGTTACCATGGCTTTATGCCGGTTATGCGGCCCCACGGCTCATTGTAATGTATGACCTGCAAAAATGCCATATTTGCAATCTGTAGTATTGCAGTAGATGTAGGAGTGATCTGACCAGCGAGGGCAGTGATGGCGAACCTATGGCACGGTTCCCGAGGGTGGCACTCAGAGCCCTTTCTGTGGCAACTCAGGCCCTCAGCCCATGACAGAGTTTCCCAACAGGAACAAAGCCATTAAATCTTCCGCAGTCCAAGGCACCTTGATATGCTCCAACAGCACTATTTTACAGCAACACTTCATTGACTGGTTGGAACTGCTTGATAAGTGAGAAGTTATTGAAATAAGTGCTTATCTTTTGGAGGTCCTCCTGCTGGACCCCACCATTCGTCCTAACAGAGAGACCCTGGAGAGAAGCTAGAATGAGTGCTGAATTTGCCCCTCCTTGATTCAACTTTATCGTGGCATCAGGTTGCCGATAAATTAAATAAGTGAAGAACCGTAGACAACAAGTTCACTGTTTAAAATGCACATTGGCACATCGGGGTACATAATATTTTGGTTGTAGTTTGGGCACTCGGTCTCTAAAGTTCGCCATCACTGATCGAGGTAATGTACCCTAGATTGTCTAAAAAATAGTGAAAAAAAAGTTTTAAAAATAAAAATAAAAAAAATATAAAATATTAAAAGTGTCAAATCATCACCCCCCTTTCCCTAGAACGATATAAACAAAACGTAAAAATCAACAAACATATTCGGTCGCGCCGCGTCCAAATGCCCGATCTATCAAATATAAAAAACGGTTTACGGCCTGGCTGTGACCTTCCGAACGGGAAATGGCGCGCCCAAATTCCTAATGCGACTTTTCCACCTTTTTTTACCTTTTTACCTAACATAAACAATGAAATAAAAATATCAATGGTCGCACCAGACCTCCAAAATGGTAATTCAATGAAAATGTCGCTCATTTTTGCAAAATGACCCATCACCATCTCTGTGCACCCAAATATGAAAAAGGTTATTCCGTCAGAAAAGGGCAAAAAATGTTTGTTCTTTTTTTCGTAGCACATTCGTTTGAATTGTTTGAAAATGTATTAAAAAAAACAATACAAACCTCTAAAACCTTTGTATCACCACGATCCGCACACAAGAACACACAGACGTGGACGGCACGTACGTTTTTTTGGTCATTTTTCCCATTTGAATTCTTTTTTCACTTCGCATTAAACACGCTGTTAAAATAACTAACATACGGAACGTAAAATTTGTTACGCACAAAATAAGCCCGCCACACAGGTTGTACACGTAAAATGAAAAAGTTTGGATTTTTGTTGAGTTGAGAGAGAAGATCAGCGAAAACCCTGCTCCTTAAGGGGGTAATTTTTCTGAAAATGTCAGTTTGGGCCAAATGAATGTATTTTCCAAAAAATTCTTAGTTTCTAAATTGCAGGTCCATATTTTTTAACCCATGTGAAACACTTAAAGGGTTTAATAGACTCTTAATAGAGTTTTTTTACATATGCTTGAGGCGGGACGTTCTTAGTGGGGTAATTTATGGGGTTTTACTATTATTTAGGCCTTTCAAGTCACTTGAAAGCTGGTTGCCTCAAATGTAGTTTTGGCAATTTTCATGAAAATAAGAAAAAATCACACCTAAAGTTCTCTGCGTCTCATAACAGCCTAAAAATGAACGAAGCATAAAATAATCATCCCACTAAGCATATCTGCAAATGTTAATTATCACAACTTTTTGAGAAGACAGAATGAAATTTTTCTGTTTCAAATTTCGTCTTATTACCGCCGGAATACGTATTTTCCAAAAAATTCTTTAGTTTCTAAATTGCAGGTCCATATTTTTTAACCCATGTGAAACACTTAAAGAGTTAATAGACTCTTAATAGAGTTTGTTTTACATATGTTGAGGCGGACGTTTGCTTAGTGGGGTAATTTATGGGGTTTTACTATTATTTAGGCCTTTCAAAGCACTTGAAAGCTGAGTTGACTCAAATGTAAGTTTTGGCAATTTTCATGAAAATAAGAAAAAATCACACCTAAAGTTCTGCGTCTCATAACATCCTAGAAAAAATGACCGGCAGCATAAAATATCATCCCAACATAAAGCAGAATTTTCGGTAACTGTTTAAATCAAAACTTTTGGGGTAGTTTTTTACATCTTTTTGTCTGGAAAACCAGAACATTTCAAACTTGGCAAATGAAGAATTTTACAAACTTTTGCCAATTTTTTACTTTTTGAAAAGTACAGTGTTCCGAGAAACATTCTCAAAAATCCCATGATATGTTAAAGCGTTCCGAAGTTTATAACAATTTCGTGAGACATGTCAGATTTGAAAAATCGGGGTCCGATCCACGGGGGACACACTTGCACACCGCGGTCATGCTTGATATCACAGCCCAACACCGGCACCAGCAAGACCCGGTGTCCCGAAATCTTCTTCTGACGCGCCGCCGTAGAAAGGTGTACGCGTCAGAAGAAGTACCCTTAATGACCGCCGTAAAAAGCCGATACGGCGGTCATTAAGGAGTTAACCTTTCTAAAGGAAAAACCCGCAGAAGGCCTGTGAGTAACCTTAGTCCAGGATTCCAAGGTCTCCCCACACATATATTTGTCTATCTCCCCTTTAGGAGTTTTCTAGTCCTCACTAGTCACCCTAAATGGTGATGAAACGCGTAGGAAAGGGAAGGATGGGGAGCATGTTTATTTTGATATATCTTTAGGGCAATACAGTACCCTTGTCTTGGGATGACATGGGAACGGTTGTTGTCAGGACAGGAGCAATTGGGGCTGTAGAGACTGTATAATGTTGAGGGTGAGTGTATATACAGACATTCCCCTGTTAGGCCTCCAACAGGGATAGAGATCCTGAAGCCCGACATCTGACATGGTAATTTTAAACATTATTTTGGTGTTGTTGTTTGCACATAATGTCTATAGAGATACTCAGGAAGTGATTTCTTAATTATGTACATTAGTAAAAGTTAAGTTTTAAGTGGCCAGTCCTTTGCTTGTGTTTATTCCTCTTTAGCCCAGGACATTGTTTGAGCATTTTTTTTGCTATAGCAATTGATTTAGCCATATTTTGTTTGCTGTTGGTAGCAGAAGGGCTCTGAAAAGTGTATTTATATTCCAGGATTTTAGCAGTTGTCTCCCCAAACTTCTGTGCATACAGACTGCTGCCCAGATTCTGCTTTAATATGTAACCAGAAGCCTGCTTCAGTAGTGACGCAGAGCAGAGGGCATAAGCTAAAACATAATTTCATTTTTCACAGTTCTGCAGCTACTAACACACAAAGATAAACCTACACAGATTCCCAGGGCTAATAGCTAATACTGGCTGCAAAAATCTCCAAAACACTTGCTTAGGTATGTCTCCATGTGCATCATCATTAGAAATGATTAGCACCATGCAGAAAATAAAAATGTCTTCCAATAACTAAAACAGACAAACATGGATGGTAACAAAGTAATCCAAAAATTGGATTTCAGAAGTTGCAACACTACGTGGGCATCTTCTTTTGCAAAATGTTATCATTATATGGTTTCCGAGTTCCGAACACTACAAGGAGATGTAATAAAAACCAAACAAACTCAATATAATGTAATACAAAATCAAAACAAAACTGGTTAAAACACACACTGGTTGTTATTGTTCTAATAAAAAAATATTTTTACGTAAAACGAAGTACCGGTATTAAAAAAGTTTAGATACTTTATCATCTCAATAACAACTTTATATTTTATAATTGCTTTTTACTGCCTTTTTTAGATCATTTATTGCTTGAAGCTTTGTTCACACTTCTATTTAAGGCTATTGTATTAAATGAGAAGGAAAAAGGAGAATGCAGTGCTAATCTTTCAAAACAGAATAGGAGAAACTAACAGAGCCCAGTGTAAGCTATTGGTAACTCACATGATGATTCCCGAGCACAGTTATTTTCTTTTATTGCTACAATGGCAGAACACTATCAGACTGTGCCCAAGAAGCAAGGAAGCCTTTTTTATGTCTTTGCCAGTTTGTACCTTATTCTTTTTCATTTTAGTTATAGGCAGCTATTTTAGACCATGTATAAATTTTTGTAGTATTTCCCAACACTTTACCATATGGCACATAACTTTATCCTGCCGGTCGGGTGTGTGGAAACCCTAAAGGTTTATATTTTAAACAATAAAAAAAATGTTCAACTGTGATCTTGCCCTAAATTAGATCAATACTAAACCTACTGCCTTAGATCACTAGCAACTACAGTACCTTACTTGGGCAACTTGCAACTACAGTACCCTAGTACCTATTGGCTTCTTATGCTAAATGTGGGACAATAATCTAGGATTTATATGCTCTGTGTCTCTATTATTATCAGGTTAGCACCTATATTAAAATAGTGCAGTGACTGTGAATAAGATTAGAGTAAGAACCAAGTTTGTGACATTATTTGGGCTGCTAAGCATGTGTTCAGCAGATTCAGTTGTATTCTAATAAAAAAATATTTTTCCGTAAAACGAAGTAACGGTATTAAAAAGTTTAGATACTTTATCATCTCAATATCAACTTTATATTTTATAATTGCTTTTTACTGCCTTTTTTAGATCATTTATTGCTTGAAGCTTTGTTCACACTTCTATTTAAGGCTATTGTATTAAATGAGAAGGAAAAAGGAGAATGCAGTGCTAATTTTTCAAAACAGAATGGGAGAAACTAACAGAGCCCAGTGTAAGCTATTGGTAACTCACATGATGATTCCCGAGCACAGTTATTTTCTTTTATTGCTACAATGGCAGAACACTATCAGACTGTGCCCAAGAAGCAAGGAAGCCTTTTTTATGTCTTTGCCAGTTTGTACCTTATTCTTTTTCATTTTAGTTATAGGCAGCTATTTTAGACCATGTATAGATTTTTGTAGTATTTCCCAACACTTTACCATATGGCACATAACTTTATCCTGCCGGTCGGGTGTGTGGAAACCCTAAAGGTTTATATTTTAAACAATAAAAAAAATGTTCAACTGTGATCTTGCCCTAAATTAGATCAATACTAAACCTACTGCCTTAGATCACTAGCAACTACAGTACCTTACTTGGGCAACTTGCAACTACAGTACCCTAGTACCTATTGGCTTCTTATGCTAAATGTGGGACAATAATCTAGGATTTATATGCTCTGTGTCTCTATTATTATCAGGTTAGCACCTATATTAAAATAGTGCAGTGACTGAATAAGATTAGAGTAAGAACCAAGTTTTTGACATTATTTGGGCTGCTAAGCATGTGTTCAGCAGATTCAGTTGTATCGGACACTTTTTATTGCATACTCTGTGTGTGAAATGTAATATTATTTCTGAATCAGTGTTCTGGCTAATGTTAACATTATGGTTTTTCTAGAAAATCATCTGTTTTAATTTAGAAATAGTCTTCCCGTGAGAACATAGACTATTATAGGATAGAGGAATGCCTTAAAACAAAGGTCACAGCGCAAATTCCCATGTCAGTTTCGAACCAGTAGGAAGATATGGCATTCATTTCATGTTACTAAGTTGGATGCCTTTTCTTTGACATTATTGATCCCATATTTTGTTTATATTTACTAAAATAGTAAAAACAGTATTTATAACATATTTTAGAAAAATCTTTAAAATGAATAAATAAATAGGTCAACTTAATCTGTAAAGTCCTTTTTTGGTGATGAATAGTTAAAATGCGCTAAAACTTTTTCTACAACATCAATTTTTTAAACTTATTGGGGCTTATTTACTAAGGGTCCACAGACACACTTCTGTCGGACTTTCCAACGTTTTTGGGTTTTGCACGGCTTTTACAGGTGTTTAACAGGGGGTTGTTGTGCACGCCATTGGATAGTGGCGCAGCTGCGCTGGTTTTCATTCGACAGAAATCAAGGGACGTGCCATCGGATGATTTGACGGATTCGGATTGAACGCAGGATTTAACTTTCAAATTGTGCCGCAAGATCAAGCACTTACATGCACTTAGAAGAAGGTGAACTCCGGCGGACCTGAGCGGGGAAGCGACACATGCAGGATATCGGGCATACGTTCTTTGTGAATTGCGTCAGAGTGCAAAATCGTCGGGCAATGCACTTTCTGCATCCTCCGGACGGGTAAGTAATTGTGCCCTAATGGATGGAATCTATTAAAGGGGTTCTATGAAGGTTGAAAAACATGGCAATGCCCCGTCTGACCATGGTGGAGATTTCAGCTATAGTCTCTGACAGTTTGCGGAAAAGCATCAAAACAGGGAGATATGAGGCTTGTTAGATGCCCGAGACTGAAGTTCCAGTAAGAATCAGATATGTTTAGCATTCTGGCTATGGATATCATACAGCTAGGTGGGCAGGATTTCATAAGCATGTGGTGGCAGAATTCCAGGTACTATGGGTGCCATTATGATTAAGCCTTGTGCATATTATGGCTTGGTTTATTATAGAGCCCTAAACGGCCTGCTATACAGGTATAACTCCATCCGTGTTTCATTTCATATAGAGTTTTTTAATAGAATTTCAATTCTGGTATGCTCCATTGGAAGTATTATGTAAACTGCTACTAGTGGTGAGACTCTCTCCATATCTACACTGGAGATCAAAATTCGAGAACAATGTGTGGTCACTTGATTTTTTTTTCAGAAATAATGTAATCTTCATTGATCAACATTTGATGGATGCACCCTGGTGTATTCATCAAATGTTGATTTGATTAGAACAGTGTTTTATAAAATTACCAAAGTATATAAACGTAATACGATTATTTTGCAAAACATTTGATGATCATAATTAGGGACCAGCAATGACTGCAGCATAGTTAAAGATTGTAACTAAATTTTCTAAAGTGTAAAGGCCTTTGCTTTGATTGACTTCAACACATCTGCGGTCACAGGACATCACTAATCTCTCACACTGTTCTGGTGTGATTTTGGTCCACTCTTCTTCTAGTCTTTTCCACAGTTCCGTGACTGTTGTGGGTTTCTTGCCCATAACTGTGTCACCAAGGATTTTCCAGAGGTTTTCTATTAGGTTTAGATCGTTACTCTGGGCTGCTCATTTCATTGTTTCTGTTTCAAGGAACTTCGTTACCCAATTTGCTGAGTGACGGGCATTGGCCTGCATGAAAATTGCTGGATGATTGGATGAAGAATGCAACGAAGGAACCACGTTCTGTCGAAGAAGCTTCTTATAAGAGATCCAATTTGTGCAGCAGAAACATTCTCCAAACCATTACACTTCCGCTACCACCGTTCACTGACTTTACACACTTTGGGTTCAATCTCTCCCAAGTTTGTTTGCAAACATAAAAGGGGGACATTTTCTTACCTGTCGGGAGGAGTTCACAGAAAATAAATTGTCTGTGTATAATGCACTAAGATTGTGCACCCGATAGCCTGAATGTGTCGCTTTCCCGCTCAGGTCCGCAGGAGTTGACCTTCTTCTTCCTGGTGCATGTAAATGTTTAACTTGCGCCACAATTTGAAAGTTAAATCCTGCGCTCAGTCTGAATCAGTCGGATCCTCAAACAGCCCACCACCCGATTTCCGTCACATGAAAGCCAGCGCAATCCGATCGTGTGCGTCACAATCCCCAGTTAAATACCTGTTGTTGGAAAAACCAGCGAAAGTGCGTTCGCAGACCCTTAGTAAATAAGCCCCAATGTTTCCCATAAGATCCAAATAAATTAAACTTGCTTTCATCACTAAAATAAACTATGAAACACTCCTTAGTGAAAGGTGAGCCTTTTGAATCTATTTCCTAATGAAAGCTTTGGTCTGCAGGTTGCGCTTTCAGTCAAAATGCTCTAATAAGTCGCAACAGATCCTTGCCCTGTTCAGAGCTGAACTGGCAAGCTAATCCAGCTGCAGTTTTGAAACAATTACACATTAAAGATCCTCCTTATTATTATTTTGAGGGTGACCAGCCTTCTTGTGGGACTTGAATGAGTTTGTGATGTTGTAAAGATGCAATATTCTAGAAATCACAGACTTAGAAAGACCAACTTCTATTGCTACGTATAGCTGATAGGGTCAACCCTTTGCCCTTCATGTGGACAATATACTGCCAGAGCGTTTCAGTCAGTTTGGAACAGCACACCATTTTTTGCAAAGTCAGTGAAAACTGGAAAGTTAGGCTGCCAGTTAAATAGGGTTTAAAAGGTAATTAAGGAACTTAGCACCAGGTGCCATATTAACGCAATAACTTGCAAGTATCTGAAACTGTTCTCTAATTGGGATCAGTTTTCTTTATCATTTATCCAATTTACACTTTTATTCAAATTACTTTTATTTATGTGCTTTAGAATATATACAATTTATAAAATAAGCTTAAACTACTGCTATCTTACTCATGTTAGGATATATTTACATAAAACTATTCAATGAGCTTGAGAGTTAAGAAATTGTGTGGCATTTCTAATTTTGATCTCCTTCAGAGCCAAAATGAGTATATGAACCTGTATACCTGTGTTTTTTGTCTCCTTTAGTATTTTATTTCTTTTAAAATGATATAAACTATGATATAAATTGCATAGTGCATGTATGCAGTTGTGCTGTTGAAACAGAGAACTGCCTAAGATCGGCACCAAGTGTCTGAATCTCTTCCACACAAATCTTTAGATATGTTTTTCTCTTAGGCAGCCGTATCTGTTGATCCAATTACAAGCACATATGAATACATTAGGCTTAAGCAGTTTAAGTAATCCCTTAATGCATTGTACAGGAAAGGCTGAACATTTTAAAAACACAAGACGAAAAACCCCACGTGAATTAGCTTTCTTTTTAAAATTCCCAGTTCTGGCATAAAACAAAAGTTATGGGCCCTTTATTTTCTGAGGGTCTTAAATCTTTCCTCAAATGCTAGCCTTTAACCACTTATCTTTAATAAAGTGAGTCCCGTAAAAAGGTGGAAGGGAGGTGGCAGAGGAATAAAATAAATTACAAAGACAACATCATCAAAACTGGACATTGTGCCTTTGAGCTTTATATTTTTAGCTTTTAAGGACTTGACTGGCTTAACATTTCACAGCATGCGAGTGGTGAAAAAGAAGGAAATTTACTCTCATTAACTGCAGTGAAAAAGAGCTATGTAATTCGAGAAGTGACAGAACTGGGAGATCAAAGCTTGTTCAATCTGGAAAGCCAAATAAACCCCTCTGGCTACTTCCTGGAAGGAAAATTACTCTGACAAAATAAAACAGAAAGGTAAAGAAAAAGTGTCCAGCCTGTTTAAGGGCTGTCATAGGAACTCATATTATTAGTGCCATTTTATGTATATTCTCAATTTTTAAGTTAATTCAAACTTGTATTTATATAGTTGTAAAAAGAAATAAAAATGTGTAACAAAATTTTCTCTGTGACTAGTGCTTCAAACTTGGGTGTATGGCTTGGGTATTGTCCAGGTGGGGCGTAAACAAAAAGTACAATCATAATTTAAATAGTCAATTATTTGGCTCAGCGGTTTCTGATAAATAGATTATATTATACTCCTATCCTCTTACACAAAATGGGTTACTCTCCTGATTCACACTGTGCCCTGATCTGCAGTGTTTTTGGAATCAAGTGTTTGACCTGCTGAAAAAACTTTTACCACCATTATCCAGCCATGCCCTCTTAGGCTATGTTTCGGATTTACCATTAACGGCTGTTCAAAAGCTCACTGTTATCCAAAGTCTTACATCAAGCTTGCAAGTTGGTTGTGTCTCATTGATTAGCAATTGTCAATATAGTAGGAGGCGTGTCTAAAGAATATTATTCATATCATAAAAATGGAAGAAAAAATTTATTCAAAATGCAATGCAATAAAAAAAATAGCAGTCCAATTGTGCTCTTGTTTGCTGACTTCAGGTTTACTGACATCTTTTGCTTAGGGATATGACTCTATTGGCGCAAAGCTGAAACTGGTAGCTTACCGCACCTTACTTTGTGTAATAAAGTGCCTTATGCCTTATTACAGAGTGGCTCTTGGACAACTTTGACGTGCGAAGGGCTTGGGTTGGCGGGAGGGAAGTTGTGCTTGACCATATTCATTTAAAATGTAACAAATCTATGTAATAAAGATTCATTTATTTTAAAAACAATTGTGATTATTTTAGGCAAAACAGCAGAAGAAAAAGATTTGAGGGTTCTAGTGATGAGTTACTTAATTTTAGTGATCAGAGCCAGGCAGTTGCTGCTAAAGCAAATACAATTATGGGATGTATCAAGAGATGCATAGATGCTCATGATAAGGACATAGTTAAGCACCCATACAAGTCATTGGTCAGACCACACATGGAATATTAAGCTCAAATTTGGGCTCCAGTGTATAAAAAGGACATAGTATAAAAGGACAGACTAGAATTCAATGACAGATTTCAAAACTTGGAGTTATACAGAAATAAATGACTCCATTATGATCTACAGTTATCTGAATTGGTAGTACAGAGTTCTTTCTAATTTGTAAGTGGGAAGAATGGGGTTTGTTGTGGGGATTGGTGTGTCTTGTTTGGCACAGGAGCCTTGTGCACTGGCTAGCTGTCATACGAGGACAATAAAGGTTATTATTCGTACATTTGACCATTATACACATTTTTTCTTTAGTCCTGTTATTGACTTGTTGTAACTCTTTCTGATTAGAAGACCTATTTGTTTATTTTGGCAAATTTTTCTAATGATGTTATTATACCATTCTCTACTCTTAGAGGAGAGGCAGTTCACCAGAGCTGCAGGATGCTTTACTGTAAGAGCAATGAGACTATGGAAGTCTCTGCCACAGGATATTTTGATGGCTGACAAGTTCAAGAGGGGCCTGGTTTCCTTTTTTTGAAAGAGGAAATATCATAGGATAACAAAACATTTTGTCATTTTGATGTTGATTCAGGTAGTTATTTTGACTGCCCTATTGGGGTCAGCAAAGATTCTTTCTCTAAATTTGGACCAATTGACATTTTGCAAGGCTTTTTCTGAATCAATACTGTAGGATTTATAGGCTGAATAATGGAGTTTTACTCATGAAGAGTACATCTGTTTTTGACTCATTGGCCAAGATTTATTTTTTTGCGCCAGTATTCTGGCATAGTTTGCAGATAAAAACATGTGCAAACTGCTTGAACATGTATTTATGTAGCATTGCAGTCAGTATTCTGAAGTTCGCCACAACACAATACTGTGAAATTAAAGGGGCATTCCAGTGTATATTCGCACTGGCTGCCACCTCTACGGTGGCAAGTCCGACATAATTGTGGCGCACGCCCGTTAAACTGGGTGCACCAGAAAAAACAGGTGCATTCAATTTAAGCGCTATCGGTGAATGTGATGTGTGCCAAATTAAGGAAGACTGCATGTCAGTCTTCATTAATCTGGCACAATCTGCATATCATTGAGGCAAATTGCACTGAACAGTAAATCTTGTCCAATATGTTATTTAGATTCATTTATTTATTTGGATAGTAAGCATACTATATTTTCTTTGCAAGAAATGTAGGAATCCAGGTAATTCCAAATGTTACAATTTCACTTGTTTTTCATTCATCTGTTTTATTGAAACAGTATGTCCATTATTTTACAGATTACTCAAACAATTTCCAATTTTGTTAAAAACTTATGCAACAATCTTGCTGGTTTGGAGACTTAAATTTTCCAGCATTACAGACCGGGTAAAAACAGTTTGTTAAAACAGTTTCCATTTTAGGAAGGTAAGTTTTTAAAACAGTGCAGTGATTCGATATTCGAAAATGTAACTGTCTGACAGCATTATGGATGCTTTTTACTGCTCCACAGGCAATTAGCAGACCTGGCATCTAAATCAGGATCAATGCAAGGTATCTAGAAAATGGATAATCTTTTAATGCAAATAACATCTACAGATCAGAGCTATGATTCTGCTATTTACACATAATATTGGAAGCAGTTTAAAAAACACACAGAAATACTGAATAGAAATATACACTAATCACCATTTACACTGTTTAATAGTGGCACCGATGAGATCTATATCTTGTGTAAAATAATTGCAATTTACATATGACAAAATGTTTGCCTTTCAAGAAATATTACGCTACGGCTATAAAACACCCGTACATGCAAGATTTCACAGATTGAGCAATGTGCCAGGAACAGGACTCAAAGCATCATTTATATATGAGTCAAGGAATTTCTGCTGACACCCAGAACAACAGCACCTTACTGAGAACATGTTTACAGGTTGGTGCTGTTGTCCATAGGTTTTGCTGTGGCTTCTTTTACAATATATAACCATCATGCTTGGAGTCTTGTTCCTGGCAGTGTTCATCTGCAAAATCTGCCCAATGCATAGTTCAGGTTTCAAAGACTGAGTATAATTGTGTGTTTTCAAGATTAGAAAGTAGTCTGAAATGCAATCTAGAAAAGTTTTGGTCCTAAGGCTGCTTTCATTATCACCTAGACCAGTGGTGGCGAACCTATGGCACTGGTGCTTAAGCTACTTAACATTAGCAAACTGTAACCAATGTACATATCGGACCACATAAAACAATCATAGGACTCCTACTCTTCTCCATGCAGGCTACTGTAATTTCTTGTGATACAATGGGGCAGATTTACTTACCCGGCCTATTCGCGATCCAGCGGCGCGTTCTCTGCACAGGATTTGGGTCCGGACGGGATATATGAAGGTAGTTCCTCCGCCGTCCACCAGGTGGCGCTGCTGCGCTGAAAAGCATCTGAACGCGCCGGAATACACCAGCTCGGACCAGGTGAAGGTAAACGCTTCCCAAGCGACACTTTTTCGGTTTTTAAATGCGGCGGTTTGTCGGAATACGTCGGGTTTTCGTTCGGCCACGCCCCCGATTTCCGTCAGGCGCATGCTGGCGCCGATGCGCCACAATCCGATCGCGTGCGCCACAATCCCGGGGCAATTCAGGTACAATCGGCGCAAATCGGAAATATTCGGGTAACACGTCGGGAAAACGTGAATCGGGCCCTTAGTAAATGACCCCCAATATGCTGTGATTTCATGAGATATATGCTTGGTGTACAGTTTTCTAATGCTACAAAAGCTATAGACCTGCGATGATGTCACCTTGGTCTCATGACATTACTGCTGCATACAGGAATGGAAAGGAGCTGTGGGATTCAGCCCCAGTAGGCCACGTCCACCTCGACTGTAGCCATGCTTAGATACCAGGTAAAAACTACAAAGCTAAAAATATGGGAATCTCAGGGGAACAATTTTTAGCTAAATATATACTACTGGCAGTGCTGTATACTACTGGGGGCAGGCTGTATACTACTGGGGGCAAGCTGTATACTACTGGGGGCAAGCTGTATACTATAGGGGGCTGGTTGGCTATATACTGGGGGGGATCTGTGACCAATGCATTTCCAACCCTCGGCTTATACTCGAGTCAATAGTTTTTCCCAGTTTTTGGTGGTAAAATTAGGGGTCTCGGCTTATACTCGAGTATATGCGGTATATCTCACTGTTGGGATTATATTATTATCACCAGTGATCAGCAGTTTTTCACACAAACCGCCTATAATTAACACCAAAAAGTTCAATCTTCATCTCATCAGACCAGAGAATGTGTGCCCGGCCATCCTGCTTCAGTGGATTACAGAGACTGTATGGGCCTCAATGCTTGGTTATTTCTGGCCACCTGACTCATTCAAACAATTATAAATGAACGTCCAGTTATCAATAGTTCTAAAAAAACACCTTCGTGCCACACACACATTATTGTACACCAAGTGTGAGGAGAGAGAAAAAAATGAAAAGGTGGGAATACCCGGGGTGCTGCTGTGGTTCAAGGAAACACAATTACCGGTGAGTAATTACCGCTTTCCCCCTCTCCCCCTCCCCTTCTCATCACGACATCACCGAAGATAACACTCTTCGACCCAAAAGAAAACTCGTGTTCACCTGCCACATCCAATCTATAGAGCTTGTAGAAGGTGTGTGTAGAAGACTAGGTGGCAGCCTGGCAGATCTGGCTTACTGACACCTCTCTATACTCTGCCCAAGAGGAGGAAACAGCTCTTGCAGAATGGGCTTTTAGCCCTTCCGGCACTGGTTGCTTCGCAGCAACATAAACTGAACTAATAACTAGCTTAATCCACCTAGATGTAGCCATGGCTGAGGCCTTCTTTCCCTTATTCTTGCCTCCAAAAAGAATAAACAGGCTGTCTGAGCTCCTCCATTCTTCAGACATGGATAAGTAGATCTCAACAGCTCTTTCTACATCCAGCTTACTATATTTTTTTCCCCTATCTGTAGATGAGTTATTACAGAAGAAAGGAACCCTAATCTCGTGAGACCGGTGAAACTTTGATGCTACCTTAGGTAGAAATGCCAGGTCTGTTGTAAGTACAACTCTATCCTCGAAAATCTTGGTAAAAGGTGCTCTACAGGATAGGGCCGAGATCTCCCCAACCCTACGGGCCGAAGTAATTGCCACAAGGAAGACTACCTTTAGTGTTAACCATTTTAAAGGGCATATCTCAAGAGGCTGAAATTTATTTTTTAGTAAATAATTTAGGACCAATGTGAGGTCCCAAGGAGGAACTGTACATCTCTTGAAAGGAGTCACACAAGATGCTGCCTTAATAAACCAGACTATCCAAGGATGGGAAGCTAAGGGAGATTCAAACAGAGAGCTAAGGACTCGTATCTGAACCTTAAGAGTGGCTGGTTTTAACCCCATATCTAGACCAGCCTACAGAAAATCAAGAATTTTAGCTATATTTGGATGACTTAAGTCTATCTGCTCTGGACTGCAGAAATCAGGAAAAACCCGCTAGACTCTGAAATAAATTTTATAGGTAACTACCTTTCTACTACTCTGAAGAGTTGTAATTACCTTGTCTGACAGGCATTTCTAAATCAGGATGCGCCTTTCAAATTCCAGGCAGTCAGATATAGACTCGCAATCTGTGGGTGGAACACTGGCCCCTGGGAGAGAAGATCTTGCCTCTCTGGGAGGATCCAAGGATCCAACACTGAGAGTTCTCTTAATATCAAAAACCACGCCCTCATGGGCCAAAAGGGTGCTATTAGAATGATCCTGGCCTGATCCTTTGTCTTCTTCAGAACTCTTGGAAGGACTGACAGAGGAGGAAATGCATAGGAGAGGCTGAAGTTCCGTTTTATTGAAAAGGCATCCAGGCTCATTGGACGATCCTTTGGGTCTGGAGAGTAGAAATGTTCGACCTGTTTGTTTCTCGTGGTGGCGAACAGGTCTATCCTTGGCCACCCCCACAGTCTCGCTATCTTGCAAAAGTGTATATGAAGGGGGGTTGGCCCTTAGAAGAAACCAAGGTGACCTGGCGAAACACGTGTCGGGACACTCTTCACTAATCAATGCTCACAGAATAGGGACAATTAACTGAGGGACAGTGCTGGCATACATACCAATAGTGAGCCAGTGCAGTGCTGGGTTCCTGCGCCTGATACAATTCATACCGTGTGTGTGCACGGAGACAAGCTACAGCAAGCTGCTGGCGCACTGTGTCTAGACACATGTGGTGCAGCGCATCGATACCAGCAAGGAATCTGACACAGCGCGGCACTGTGTCTGTATTCACACATAGAAGCATTGTGCTCTCAGGCGGCCTGCAGATTATTAGCACCTGCCGCTGGATGATGCAAACAATATACCATTAAGAGGACGTGACATTGGACTACAGGAGGACTGTTCAAACTAAGGGGACCTCCTCCTGTATTACTGTCCCAGGCTTACAGTATATAGCCACGGTGACATTGATTAAGTGTGGTTTGTATTGACAAACACAGAACCTCAGGGTGTATGTAGACGCACACGAGTCTTGGTTATTTTAATATAAGAACAAATAAAAGTTACATTTTAAAGTGATACACTCACAACTTTTCCCTCTTCCCGAAACCCCCCTTCATATACACTTTAATCCTTTGGTGGTGCACATCGTGGGTGTTTGCTCTGTATAGTGTGAACACGCTTCTACCCATTCTCCATCTGGCAAAAGACATCCCTGTGGAGAGACCGCTCCCCCTGCCGTAGGAGTTGACGGCTTAGGAAGTCTGCTTACAGATTTTCTTTCCCTCTTATGTGAACTGCTGAAACCGATCACAAGCTCGTTTCCGCCAATCCAAAAATTTGATCCGTCAAATTCATCAGAGGTTGGCTCCTGGTAACTCCCTGGTGAATTATGATGGATACTGCCGTCCCATTGTCCGGAATAATCTTCAG
The DNA here is from genome assembly GCA_019512145.1 of Engystomops pustulosus. Taxonomy (NCBI): domain Eukaryota; kingdom Metazoa; phylum Chordata; class Amphibia; order Anura; family Leptodactylidae; genus Engystomops; species Engystomops pustulosus. The sequence goes on from CM033649.1 coordinate 56,199,807, forward strand.
ATCTGTCCCCTAAATTACAGGCAAGGATTGTTTGAACGCCTCCAGGATGGCTCTCAATTCCCTGTAATTCGAGGACATCCTCTGGGTCTCCTTGCTCCATGCCCCCTGGAATAGGAGATCCTTCACCTGGGCTCCACAACCCCAGGCACTTGCATCCGTTACCACGAACAGTGGTCTTTCCTATCTCCAGGGTCTGCCCACCTGGAGGTTCTCCTACTCCAGCATCCTGGGGATCTTAGTATATTTGAGGAAGTGGAATCTTCCAATCCAAACTGGCTTGGTCTCTGTCCAAGGCTTTAGCATGTACAACTGAAAATGTCTTGCGTGGAACATCGCCCAGGCTAGAGCTGGTATGTCTACCATGAAGAGGCCTAGAACTTTCATTATCTCCCTTATTGTGGGAGATTCTTTCTTGATTAAATCCTCCACTGAGACTCTTATCTTCAGAACTTTCTCTGGATGAAGGAAGACTTTTGGCAATCTGAATCTAACTGGATTCCCAGGAATATTTTTGATTTTGAAGTTGAAAGGGAGGATTTCTTTAGATTCACCATCCGTCCAAGACGGTGCAAGATCTCCAGAACTACCTTCTCTTGGGTCACTAGTTCCTCCCCCGACTTACCTACTAGAAGAAAGTCGTTGAGATATGGCACAAAGATCCCTTGAGGTCTCCTTACGTAGGCTACCACTTCTGATATCAACTTCGTGAATACCCTTGGTGCTATAGCTACCCCAAAGGGTAGGGCTCTGAACTGGAGGTGTGTGTGAGAGTGCCATCCAGCACTACCACCACTCTCACGTATTTTTGGCAGCTCGGATGAATGGGAACAAGGTAGTACGCATCCGCCAGATCCATAGATGCCATGTAACAATCTTGAAAAGTTTATCGTGGATCTTATGGACTCCATCTTGAAGCTGTCTCTCTGCAGGTATTGATTCAGAGGTTTATAATGGTATGAAGGGAACCATCCGGTTTCTTTATGAAGAACAGGGCTGAGTAAAACCCTGCACCCTGCTCCTAAAGTGGAACCCTGCTGAGTACGTTCTTTCCCAATAGGGACCTCACCTCCGCCTCTCGAGCCTGTTGAGCTTCCAGACCTGACACCGATGTTATCTTGAAGCGCAGTGGAGGGAGAGAAACAAAGGGTAACTTTAGACCGTCCTGGATAATTCCCAGGATCCAGCCACTCCCTGTGATCTTCCTCTATTCTTCCTTGAACAAGGAAAGTCTTCCCCCCACTGGTTCTCTGGTGTCATTGCTGACTGGGGTGCTTGTTGGAGTCTGAAAGGTGTGAGAACATGAAGCCCTTTCTAGATGATCTACATCCTTCTTTTCTGTCCCTAGATCCCTAAACTTTCTTGAGGGAAGAAAGAAATTTTCCTTGCAGTTTCGTTCATGGGAAAACGTTTCCTTCCTGTAGTTACCTCCGTAATTGGATGCGATCTTGAAGCACCTGACTTAATCTTTTCTTCCAGCTGAGTAAGCCACATGAAAAGTGATGTGGAGACACAAGTAACGGCGATGTTAGGCTTAAAGGTTCCTGCGGAAGCCTCCCAGGAACGTCTTAGAAAGTTATCCGCTTTCTAGACCATGGGGTCTTTCAGAACACCAGAATCTTCTACTGGAAGTTTGGATAGGCCTGGACTTTGGCAATGTCCACTTTTGGCGCTTTATCCCACGCTTCCGTATAATTTTCCACAAATGGATATTTTCTTTTCATAGTTTCTGAGAAAAAATACTTTCCTCTCTGGTTTTTTCTATTCCGCTTTAATAAGGGAGGAGATGTTCTCGTGAATGGGAAATAATCTCTTCTGTTCTCCTAATTCCTGGAACATGATATCTGTCACAGACCGTTCCTCCTCCTCATCCTCTAGTTTCATCATTGCCCTGACCAACTTTATTAGATGGTCAGTATCCTCCGCTGAGAATAGAGGCCTGCCCGACTTATCTTCCTTTTCCGAGTCTGAGGACAGTTCCTCTGGGCTTGAGTCCAAGTCGTCCAGCACTCTAGAGGTGCCAGGGCAGCTATGGTCCCTGAGGGTTTTTTTATACATGCTGTGACCCGCAGCTTGCTCCGCATCACCCTGCCGAGGCCTCTTCACCCACTGGTAAGCCTTCGGTGGGGCCCATGCAGAGCCTCTACGGGGTACCTGGGACTCCCATTCCCCCTCTTACCGTGCTACGGTGCCTCACCGCGGTTCCCAGGATCCCCGTCAGGGACAGGAAACCAACCATTAAAGTCCTGAGTTTCCTGTCCCTGGAGGCGGATCCCTCTCTCTGGTTGGGTGCTGTCATGGTGAGAGAGGAAAAATAGGGTTCTTCTTTATCTCTTTCAGCAAGGTTCTTCCCCCATGATTGCGTAGTTTGGCTAAGTGGTCAGGTCGAGGAAGAGTTGTGGTCGTCCCAAACTTCTTCCATTTAAGGTTTATAGAGGCCACTGTGTTTTTAGGATCCTTGAGTGCTGCAGAAATTTTTTTGTAACCTTGGTTGGATATGTGCCTTGCTACAGTTCTGTCACTGAGCTCCTTGGGCAGTTCCTTAGACCTTATGATTTTCATGTGCTCTGACATGCACTCAGAGAAGTCTTATATAGACAAGTGTGTGCTTTTCCTTAAACACAGATGGACTCCAACAAAGGAGAATAACCATCTCAAGGAGGATCAGTGATCATTCAAAGGGTCTGAATACCATGTGACATTTCTTTTTGTGATGTTTTTCTTGTCTAATAAATTATCAAAAATATTTACAATATCTCAAATTTAAAGGGGTCTGAATATTTTTTTTTACCCACTGTATACTATTCATTGCAGTTACACTGAACTTAAAGTGTAACCGTCATTTCAAAAATTTTTTGATATGTTGTAAGGCAGGTAATTTTCAGCCCTTTTGCAATTGGATTAGTTACCCGAATCTTGCTCCTTTCTCTTGTATTCTGCAGACTTCCCCTAATTGTCAGTGATCTCTCAGAAAGCTGTTGCTAAACAAATCCTGTCTTCAGAAAGGAGGTGACTACGGAGGTAGAGACACGCCCCCATCTCTCTCTCTGCACACAGCTGTTCACCTCATGGCTCAGTGCTCCAGCAGTTATGTGCTGACAGGAACACTAACTAATGTAGTAACCAAACACCTTATCTCTCCTTCAGCTTTCCCTACACTTTTGTGTAAACAAATAATCCACACAGACAGAAACTGCAACAACTTAAACTCCACAGCAGGAAATGGCAGGAGACACTCTCCAAGTCTTCAAGCTGTTCCCTCATGTGCTGTGCTGAAGTTTTACTTAGATAGGTAGGTAGATAGATATAGATACATAGATAGATAGATAGCAGCAGGTGCCGGTAATGAGGTGACAGGAGGCAGATCCCGCCGCTCCATCTTGCTGATTGTAGTTTTTTTGAGAGCTGGAAACCATGATTCCAATGGGCCAAAAGAGGTACTAAATTAAGACCGAGATGCAAAGTACTTTGAGGAATGATTCCCAGGGACACCAGGAGCAGGCTTGATAAAATTTAGGCTTGTGGATCTGTGAGCTTCAGAACTGGAGGTACAGGCAATTGAAGACATAGTTGGGAATGTGATCTGCGGGTAAAGGTCCACTTCTCGATTCCTTTTATCTAATTTTTTCTAGCACACAGAATTACAAGCCTGATGTGATTTGTAAGACGAAATTTTTATGGAACAAAAAACTTGTTTCTAATTTCTAGAGAGCCAAAGCCAGAAGTAAAGTTCCCCATTCAGCATATAAAAAAAGAGACTGTTTGCAGGAAAAAAAGTGACAATTTCTACCTTATTGCATAAAACAGAATGCCCCTGAAGGGGCAGGATAGATTAGTGGTAAGCTGGTAAAATTTTGTCCCTTCAAGCTATCTCTACTGACTAAGAAACCATACCGAGAATTTTTATATAGATTTAGCAAGTTATAATAGCAAAGCAGGCACATATCTATATTTTATAGTTGTACAAAGTTTTATGTAACAAAAACTTGCAGAAGGAACACAAATGTGATTACCCTGTGTTGAATGCATGCTGTCCCATAAGATCTCCATTCTGAAGTTGATAGTCATTGAAGAAGTCTGGACTTACAGCACCTTCAGGTGGCATCAGTCCTTCTATGTCGAAAGACAAGGGAAATTATAGTCTATTATTAATGTTTATAGTTATAGAGTTTTTTAAGATTCTACCTACATAAAATGTAATTACCAAATACATTTTAGCACATAGAGTAATGACAAGCTGTTAGTGTAGGGACAGTCATCTTAGATTAGATAGTAGTACATATTTGTAGATATTTTTAACCCCAGTGATATTGCAGGGTTTGATTCTGCTCACACCCTCCATATCATCTATATGTGAGCAACCCCATATCTAGTGTATGTTGTTAAATAGGAAGCTCTGGTAAGATGGAATCACTAAAGAAACACTCTTTAATGAATGGACACACAAGAGTAGCTGGACTGTTGTGTGGACTGGTTACAGATCATATTTTTAAGTTATTACTAAATAACTTAGTTATGACTTCAATCTCATTCTCTCCAAAATGGTTTAAAGAGGAATTTTCTTTTCCGTATCTGTTATAATAACCACCACTGTAGCAGAGAAATCATCATAATTATCTCCTGGTCTCTACTGTAAGACAGATGATACCAGGCTGTCTACTCAAACCCAGGACTCCCTATCTGACAATAAAGAGCCTAATTAGCACAGCTTTAGCACCAAAATATGCTAATTAGGCTCTCTATTGTCTTTAGAAGACAGCAAAGAGATTGAGTTAATAAAAGTGGTTAAATTACCTCTTTAGTAACATAAGCTTTATAGGTGTAAATGTTTTTACTTTTCAGTTAACAGAATCACATAAGGGCTTATTTACTGTACTATAAATTGTACTTCCTATTGCCACTACTAACATAGAGTGTGGAGGCCACCACACAAGCAGAACCACTTCCAATAAAAGACAGTGCAGTGAAAGGTGACCTCCTGATAGCAGATGTGTTTACAGTGTACAAATAACCTGCTAAAAATTGGAACATACATCAACATAGTCAATAAAAGATCCAATACTCTAGATTAGGACAGCATCTCACCTGCATTGTAGTACAAGTCAGGTCTTTCCAGAATATCTCCTTCATGGATAAAAGGTTCAATGGGTTCATCTCCATAAAGATATTGTTCATTTTCATCCATTTGACGGCTTTCCACCATCTCAAGCCACTGAGAGTTATGCCATCGGAATTTCTCACTCTGTATCTTCTTTGCCCATTCTTCATCATATTCCTACACAGATAAATGATCACTGCTGATGTTTCAAGGTGTCTTACCAGGATTTGCATTTTGTATGTATACTAAAGCGCCACCCCAATCATGAGAACAGCTACTTGGTACTCTCATTTTAATGAGACATCAGTTTGGCATGTGTGATAATACCCATCCAACTCCATAGGAGAGTTCTGGAGAAGCAAGGTACAGCATTCACCTATGCCACAGTTCAAAATGTTGGTAAACATGCTTGACCACTGCTCCAATCAAACAGAGGGAAACAGAACAGGAGTGTAGAGGTCACAGCATTTAGATTCCCAATAATCAAAGCTGTGAAAATGTTTAAATCTATTCAAATCTATGATCAATCCAGAAATCCTGTAAAGAGTCAATTCTGCATCATTGGTACCCAATATAACATGGTGTAGGTAACTAGTTATAGTTTTATTTATGGTAAAAGCAAATCCTCAGACCTGTATGTCCAAATGGAAAAAAGCATTGAAACTAGTACCAAAAGCTTTCATTACTCATATCTCATTTCTCAAGTCTATACTACTCACGTCACATTGCTCATCAAAAAGATTGTTTTTTTTTTTAATCAGGTTACGTTTATTAACAATCACCAATAAATGACAACGATGGTCTGTGCATTTGTTATTCGTTAATGTTACATCTTTTTGTACAAGAATAATACACAGGCAAAACAGGACCCCCCCTACCCTGCGGTCCGGCCCTTCGCCCATCCACTAAACAAAATACCCCATAGGAGTGCCTCTTTCAGTAGTACATTCACACACACGAAGATTAAAAGATAGCGTTTAAAGTCCCAGCAATCCACCAGGTCTGGTTCGCATGCAACAACGCATCAGTTCCTCAGATGCTATCTCTTGACAGTCTACCCAATTTTCCATTGTTTCTGAAACTTAGCCACCGCCTTTCTTTTGACACACACTCTCAGTTCCATACGGATAGTATTGTTCAACATTCCCTTCACTTCTCCTATATCTGGAGGGGAGGCATCCAGCCAGCGGCGAGCAATAGATTTTTGTGTTTGATATAAAATTTTTGCCACCTCCAGCTGATCTACACAGCCAAGCACACACACCTAGGCTTCACTTGGGGCCTACGCCTCAAATACCTCATAAATAAGTCTGAGTACATCCTCCCATAACCTTGACAAGAGAGGACAAGACCAAAACATATGCATCACATTTGTCTCATCCGTCCCACACCTTGGTCAACATGCATCTCCATGCACCCCCATCTGTCCAAGCACCAGCGGCGTCCGATATACTCTGTTTATGAGTAACAGTTGCGATCTCCTCTGAGCCACATTTAGTGACAGCACTCTAGGGGACGCTACCAAATCTTCCCATTCCTCATCCAACAGGGGTCCCACATCATCCTCCTGTTTCCCGCGGACCATTGCCACCTGATCTTATCCAATATTTTCCTATACAGTATAGATATCAAACCTCTCATGGACGCAGCCTGAAGCACACCCGTCATCACTCCCAGAGATGAGAACAAAAGTCCATGGTCCTACCACCAACAACTTCCTAAACATACCCCAGACCTTCTGTATGAGTGCAAAAGTGGGAAGGTGCCTAGCCGATCTTCCCAACACCCCAGCTTCCAAAAAGATTGTTTAGATATGTTTTTAAAGACCACAGTAAGTGTCTAAAATGTAAAGGTGATGTGCAGATATGCTGCTTATGCCCTAAACTATTTTGAGGTTGTACAGAAATGAATATTTAGGATTGTAGAGGACTTCAATTTCCAAGATCTATGACATCCCGTGTGTTATGGAAGACAATTTGGAAATACCTGTTTAGTGTCAGCCTAAAATAATATTGAGAAAGGCTATTTTCGTTCTTATTATGATGAATTGGAAAAAGAGAAAGCTCCAAGCTTTTAAAGATGGAGAGTTTACAAAACTATCAAATCAGTATTGGAGAGAATGGAAGAAACACTAAAGCAGTGGTTCTCGACCTGTGGGTCGCGACCCTGGCAGGGGTCGAACGATCAAAACACAGGGGTCGCCTAAAGCCATCGGAGCCATGATTTTATTGCATTTTTTTTGGCACAAATACAATATTCTTATACATGGTTTTGGGTCACCGCAACATGAGGAACTGTATTGCGGGGTCACAGCATTAGAAAGGTTGAGAACCACTGCACTAAAGGAAACATAAGATAACCCTAGTACATCTAATAATAATAAAATGTACCAAACAGAAGAAGTAAACTCAAGTAATACGTTTGGTACCCACCCTTCTTCCAAAAATGGAAGGTGGGTGGGTTGGGATGGCAATGTTAGGTTTGAGATGATGACCATTGAAATATGTTGTCTAGTAAGATTAAATTGAAGTATATTTGGAAAAGAAAATGCATAAATTTGTATAAAAAAAATAAAAAATGTAAAATTTGGTGCTAACTTACCGCAATGATATCAAGGGTGTTATCACATACTTTTCGTATCTCTGCATTTTTATCATGCATTAAGTCTATCAGATAGGCAGGAGCCTCTGAAATGTTGACTTTAAGGAAACTAAAATGACAGCAACTTAAACATTTATTAAAAATATAGTACAAAAACATAAGCTGACATGATCTTCTTTTAGAACTTGCTATTCAATTAAAGAATAATTTAACAAATGCACACAGTAAATATGTAGTTGTCAAATTATTTACTACTTACATAAATAAACCATCTATGTTGGGGCCATTTACTTACATAAATAAACTATGTAGGATCCACTTTATACTAGTGTTATTGGCACATAGAATCATTATGTAGAATTATGATGTTTGCTACTGGTGCAGATAAGGAATTCGTTTTTCTATCAATATGTGTATAGTGACTAAACCACCTACCAGTAAGAATTGAAAAAGTAAAATGTTAGTAAAGTCTTAAAGAGTAATTGTTATTTCAGTTATATTTTAACATTGTGTACATCGGTCATTTGGGGAGCTTTTGTAACATAAATTTAAATTCCCTAAAAAGAACTGCAAAAAAAAGCATGTTGGCAAGGAAAGGTCTTCAGACTTCATGCACACGGCTGCAACTAGCTGCAAAAATGGCAGCCATTGGTCAGCCACCATAGACCTCAATTGTACGCAGGCTTCCGTCCTTCTCCAGAAGGCTCATGGCTCACGTCTGCTCGTGTGGACGTGTGCATGGAGCTTCCATCTGTATAGGGTCTACATTTTGTAACAAACATTATGAAATGCCCTTTATGATCCCCCTACAAAATATTTTACTGAAATTACAGTTACTCTTTAAATAAAATTGTTAAAGTGATGTATAAAGCATCCTTTCTTTCTCCTGAATACCGTACTTAATTAGGTAGTGTGATCAGAAGATACTAAAGGGTTAAACACAACCTGACTACATGAAAACAGAGATTGTCCAGAGTTAATTTAAAAGGTAACTAATGATTGGCTGGGACTCCGGAGATGCAACTACGTAAAAGATGCGGCAAAACATGCAGCCATTACTCCTGCTTATAGGCTTATGTGTGTACAATCATATCCTTAATCCTAAAAAAACTGAGAAGAAAATGTATATTTAATGTGATGTGTCCACTAGTAAGGGGACTTTCATTCTTTATGATTGTTCTTTGATTTTCTCCTGAGACTGGGGGAACTACAGAAAAGCTAGTTTCAGTGAAACAGGTTCCTGTTTGCAGATTTGTTGATTTTTTTTCTTATTACAATGCTTGTGAACATTGGATATAACGTGATTTTTAGGTCCAATAAATTGAGCTGTAATCTGCAAAAGAGAAACACCCATACAGAAATCAACACAGATTAAAAATGTGTGTAAAGAGCTATTTAACCCAATCGAGTCACAGCCAAGGAAAGTAAAAAATCAAAAGACACAGTCATGAAGTTATGATTTCAACCAGACAGGAAAAATGTCAAACATAAATTAGCATAGCGCCTCAGCTGCAATTTGCTGAATGTTTGGCTTAGTAGAAAATCTGCAACTGACAAACATTGGTAGACCTTCTTTGGACAAAAGGCAGTAGTACAGGCGGCCTTTGTTCCCTACTCCATAGAGAGACAAACATCTACATAACAGACATGACTAATTTTTCCAAAAAGCCTGAGTGCCTTGTACTCATTAGCATATTTCATAAACAGTTTTTTAGGGAAATTGCCAAGATTTAATAAAAACAGTATTGGACAGATGACATCTCGGTCAGTAAGTACATTATAGGACTCTACCATCAGTATTTCTGGTGGTAGATGTCATTTAAAGAAAGGCAGCTATGTTCTGATTACCGTATTTTTTGGAATATAAGGCGCACTGGAGTATAAGGCGCACCTGATTATAAGGATGAATGACCAGCAGGTGGCAGACCTGTGCACAGCTCAAGGCAGCTGGTGTCTGTTAGTGTGGTTCATATATAAGGCGTACTGGACTATAAGGCGCACCTTTGACTTCTGAGAGAATCAAAGGGGGGTTTTTTTGCGTCTAGTCCAAAAAATACGGTAGTTGCTTTACAATTGTTTCATATTTTTAACACCTCATGCCAAATTAGTGCAAAGAAAGTTAAAAGGAAATGCAATCCTTAGTCCCAATCTAATTTCAGTAAACTGCAAACAGAGAGTGGTCCCCATGCCCTTCCCCACAGTGACCCAAATCAGTAAAAATAGAAGCCAAGTCAATGTACTCTATATTCCACCTCCATGGCATATATAAATCTATTGATTTTATCTGATACAATAAAAAGTTGACAATGTTGACAACAGGTACAACTTTCTGTATTGAGTTTCTTTTATTATGAATTAAGGATACGGGTTTCTTTTATTATGACATCCCTTGTTGCTTGATGAAAAACCATTTGGTAAAAGACATAAACAATCTGGCATACAAACTCGTCATCTTCTTGCTGAGCTAAAAAAAAAAAAATTAAATAACTAGAGAGTCATCCTTATCATCATAAACTAAATAAACTAATAACACAGGAAAATGTACCATTCAGTAGTTCAATAAGTGCTGGAATAATTCCAGATTTTGCCAACAATGCAGCACAGGAGTCATCCATTGACACGGTTCCAATCATTATAACCACTTCCAAGACAAGATCATCTTCAGCAGATCCTTTGACAAGATATAAAAATGTTATATGTTTAATACATAAAGAAAGACTCATCATCTACTTTTCCAATCAATCCACACAAACTCCCATCCTGCAAAACAGGCACCAGGTTTATTGAGCAAGGAAGTAAAACAAAAATATGTTTTATTAGCACTTTTGCACTTGAATCAATGCTCAAATTTAATGAATACGGATGTAAGAGAAAACAGATTTCTAAATGAAAAAAAGTGTATGTTAACGCAACATATTTTGGCATGGTCCATGCCAAAATACCTCTTTAACTAAAATCAATGGTATACATATGAGCATTTTTTTAGACTTTTCAGTCAAAATCTATGTTAGAAAGCTAGAGAGTGGCATTTAAAGCAAACCTTTCACTAGGAATGCCGTTTTTAGCTCGTGCAAGTCTAAGTTATGTAGCTACGCTGCAGCTGCACCTCTGCCGGGACTCACCACTTTCTGCTGGCAGGGAGCCAGGTAATGAGAATTAAACTTATAGACACTATTGAAATGATTCAGAATCCTGACAATATTTATTTTTAAAATCGACATAGTGTAGGCTACGGGAACCTGTTAACAGCTAAAAATGTTATTTCTAGTGACAACACAGAATTTGACATTAACGGAAATCAGTGCGATACTAGTGTGAAAATACCTTCAATAACACTAATTCTGTCACCACTGCCTGTTCAAGCAGCTCACAGGAATTCCATTCCAGTCTTTATCTAGTTAGTTCATACATTAGCTACACAAGTAGTGTATAGGAATAACAGCATGTCAGGGTGTTACAATTGCTACAGGATGCTACCATGTGTATAGGAGTATCTCATACACACAGGCTGTACGGGCATGGCCGCCAGAACCAGTAAGTACATAGAGGCAGCCAGCACCAGGAATATCACATCATTATACAGGCTGTCAGTCAAGTACTGTGGGGTTTGGCTGAGCCTCACAATCATGAATAAGCTGGACTGCTGAATAAGATAATGACTTAGTGGACCCATCTCAGGTCATTTACATAGAGCTTTAGGACCTGATTGTTTAACCTCCATATCGGGTTTTTATGGCGGCCATTAAAGGTACTGATGGCTTCTGATGTGACGACGCAGAAAGGCGGAACATCAGAAGAAGATTGCGGGACATTGGGTCCGGAAAGTAGCGGTGTTGGGCTGTCTCATTACAGACCCTCCAAACCCGAGGCCGCAGTCAAGCATGCGCAGCATTATACAAGTGTATTGCATTGTAAGCGATCAGATGAAAAATGTAAAAAAAACCAAAAAAAACTAAAGTAAAAATAATTTTATAATAATAATAATTAAATAACTAAAATAAAGGTCCCCTAATCACCAGTTACATATAAAATCTATATAAAACACAAAAACACATACATATTTAGTATCATCGTGTCTGATAGTACCATAAATCTAAATCAATATTGAACCCGCACGGTGAACGGCGTAAAAAAAAAAGAAAAACTTCCTGTAATATACAAATTTTTTATCAAATACCCACACAATAGCGATCAAAAAAGTTACATGCCCTAAAAGAGTCAAAAGAACAACTTTTTAGCAAAAAATAAGCCCTCAAACAGATCTGTCAACAGAAAAATATAGAAGTTATGCCTCTGAAAAGTCGTTGGTAGTATAAAGAGGAAAAAAAAAAGTGATTTTGCTCAGTAAAATTTACCAAAGATAAGAAAAACTATATAAATGAGGTATCACCATAATCAGTGTTATTTTTATTTTATGGCAAGGGGCAAAAAAATTATGTTAAAAATCCAAAATAAAAAGTTGATGATTTGGTGAGTTTCTACCTTGAAATAGTTAATACAATTTTGTAAATAAGCTGTAGAACGCCAAAATGAATGATCAATACAGTGTATCTCATCCCGAAATATAATAAGCCTTCATATGTTCGCATCACCAAAAAAATATAAATTTCCTTTATTTTTCAGAACAAAAATTTTACAACTAACATGACGTACAATGTGTCACGAGAAAACAAACTGGAAATCACCTGGATACGTTAAAGCGCTCTAAATCCAATTATCGCGATAAATGTCAGATACTAAAAATTGAGTCTGGGCATTAACCCCTTACCGACGCGCGTCGTAATATAATATACACTCACTGGCCACTTTATTAGGTACACCATGCTAGTAACGGGTTGGACCCCCTTTTGCCTTCAGAACTGCCTCAATTCTTCGTGGCATAGATTCAACAAGGTGCTGGAAGGTTAGGGTTGGCTATATAGGGGGGGGGGGGGATCTGTGACAATGCATTTCCAACCCTCGGCTTATACTCGAGTCAATAGTTTTTCCCAGTTTTGGTGGTAAAATTAGGGGATCTAAGGGGGGGGGGAGGCTTAGACTCGGGTCGCTAATACCGAGTATTATACGGTATGTCCCAATGTTGGGATTATATTTAACCAGTGATCAGCAGTTTTTCACAAAACCGCCTAGAATAACCCAAAAAGTTCAATCTTCATCCAATCAGACCAGAGAATGTGTGCCGGCCATCCTCCTTAGGGAGAGCAGAGACTGTATGGGCTCAACGCTGGTTATTCTGCCACCTGACTATTACAACAATTATAACTGAACGTCCGTGATCAATAGTTCTAAAAAACACATTCGTGCCACACACACAGTATTGTACACCCAAGTGTGAGGAGAGAGAAAAAAATTAACACAGGTGGGAATAACAGGGTGCTGCTGTGGTTCAAGGAAACAAAATTGCCGGTGAGTAATTTACGCTTTCCCCCTCCCACATTCCATTCTCATCACGACACACCGAAGATAACACTCTTCGACCCAAAAGAAAAAATCGTGATTCAACTGCCACATCCAATTCAGGGCTGGTAGAAGGGTGTGTAGAAGATAGGTGAGCTGGCAGATCTGGCTTTAATGACACCTACTATACTCTGCCCAAGAGGAGGAAACGTTCTTGTCGAATGGGCTTTTAGCCCTTCCGGCACTGGTGCTTCGCAGCAACATAAGTGAACTAAGAACTAGCTTATCCACCAGATGTGCCATGGCTGGGCCCCTCGAAAAGAATAAACAGGTCTGTGAGATACTCCATTCTCGACCTGGATAAGTAGATCTCAAACGATCTCCATACATCCAGCTTTACTATTATTCTTTTTCCTTATATGTAGATGAGTATTAAAGAAGAAAGTAACCCTAATATTAGTGAGAACGGTGAACTTGATGATACTTAGGTAGAAATGCCAGTTCTCCGTGTAAGTACAACGCATCCCGAAACTCTGGTAAAAGGTGCTCTACAGGACAGGCCGAGATCTCCCCAACCATACGGGCGAAAGTAATTCCACAAGGAAGATACCTTAGTGTTAAACCATTTAAAGGCATATCTCAAGAGGCTGAAATTCTTTTTTATAAATAAGTTAGGACCAATGTGAGGTCCAAGTGAGGGAACGTACATCTAGATGCTCATGTCATACATCTCCAAGAGGCTGCCTAATAAACCAGACTATCCAAAGGATTTGAAGCTAGGGAGATCAAACAGGAGAGCTAAGGGACTCGTCTCTGAACCTTAAGAGTGGCTGGTTTTAAAACCACTATCTAACCAGCTACAGAAAATCAAGAATTTTAGCTTATTTGGATGACTTAAGGCTATATGCTCTGCGACTGCAGAAATAGGAAAAACTCTCCAGACTTGAAATAATTTTAAGGAACTACCTTTCTACTACTCTGAAGAGATTGGAATTACCTTGTCTGACGGATTCTAAATCAGGATGCGCCTTTCAAATTCAGGCAGTCCGATATGACTCGCAATCTGGGGGCGAACATGGCCCCGGGGAGAGAAGATCTTGCCTCTATGGGACTGGATCCAAGGATACCAACACTGAGAGTTTCTGTTAATATAAAAACCACGCCCTCATGGGCCAAAAGGGTGCTATTAGAATGATCATGGCCTGATCCTTTGTCTTCTTCAGAATCATGGAAGACGGAAGAGGAGGAATGAATTAGGAGAGGCTGAAGTCGTTTTATTGAAAAAGGAATCCAGGCTATTGGACGAATCCTTGTGGTATGTAAGAGTAGAATGTTCGACCTGTTTGTTTCTCCTGGTGGCGAAACAGGTCTATCCTGGCCACCCAACAGTCGTGCTATCTTGCAAAAGTGGATTATGAAGGGGGGGGCCCCTAGAAGAAACCAAGGGTGACCTGCGAAACACGTGGGGGACACTCTTCACTAATCAATGCTCACAGAATCGGGACAATTAAACTAAGGGACAGTGCTAGAATACATACCCAATAGAGAGCCAAAGGTTGCAGAGGGGTTCCTGCGCCTGATACAATTCATACGTGTGTGTGCAACGGAGAATAGCTACAGCAAAGCTGAGGGCGCACTGTGTCTAGACACCATGCGGCGCAGCACATCGATTACAGCAAGGAATCTGACACCGGCGGCACTGTGTCTGTATTCACACATAGAAGCCATTGTGACGATCAGGCGGCCTCAGATTACTTAGCACCTGCCGCTGAATGATGCAAACAATATACCACTGTCTCCTCTTGCCTCTTATAAAAACTTATTAGGAGGAAGTGACATTGAGACTACAGGAGACTGTCAAAACTAAGGGGACCTCCTCCGTATTACTGTCCCAGGCGTACATTATTAGCCACAGTGACATTGATTAATTGTGGTTGTATTGCCACACAGAACC
This sequence comes from Engystomops pustulosus, assembly GCA_019512145.1. Lineage (NCBI taxonomy): Eukaryota > Metazoa > Chordata > Amphibia > Anura > Leptodactylidae > Engystomops > Engystomops pustulosus. The sequence goes on from CM033649.1 coordinate 56,214,854, forward strand.
GTCATGGTGTATGTTAGCGACACACAAGTCTTGGTTATTTAATTAAGAACAAATAAAGTTACATTTGAAAGTGATACACTTTTTCCTTTCCCAAACCCCCCTTCATTATACACTTTAAATCTTGGTGGGGCACCCATAGTGGGTGTTTGCTCTGTATAGTGTGAACACGTTCATTACCCATCTCTGTCTGCAAAAGGACATCCCGTGGAGAGACGCTCCCCCTTGCCGTAGGAGTTGACGGCTAGGAAGTCTGCTTACAATTTCTTTCCCTCTTATGGAACTGCTGACACCGATCTCAAAGCTCGTGTCCGCCAATCCAAAAATTTGATCGTAAATTCATCCAGAGGTTGGCTACTGGTAACCCTGGTGATATAGGATTACTGCCGTCCCATTGGCCGGAATAATCTTCAGATCGTTCCCCTAAATACAGGGCAAGGATTGTTTTGAAACGCCTCCAGGATGGCTCCAATCCCTGTATCAGGAGGACAAACCTCTGGTTCTCTTGATCCATGCCCCCTGGAATGGGAGATCCTTCACCAGGGCCCCCAAACCCCAGGGCACTTGCGTCTGTTCCATGGACAGTGGTCTTTCCTCTTCTCCAGGGTGCCCACCTGGAGTTCTCTACTTTCAACCAGAATCTGGGTTTAGTATATTTGAGGAAGTGGAATATTCACAATCCAAAATGGCTTCGGTCTCTGTCAAGCTTTAGCATGTACAACTAGAGCTCGTATGTCTACCATGCTTAGAGCTCGTATGTGCTACCATGAAAAAAGCCTAGAACTTTCTTATCTCCCTTAGGTGAGGAGATCTTTCTTGCATAAATCCTCCACTGAGGACTGTTATCTTCAGACTTTCTCGGAGAAGTAAGACTTCTGGCAATCTGAACTAACTGGATTCACAGAAATATTTTTGATTTGAAGTTGAAAGGGAGGATTTCTTAGATTCTCCATCCGTCCTAGACGGTGCCAGATCTCCAGAACTACCTCTCTTGGGTCACTAGTTCCTCCACCGACTACCTACTAGAAAAAGTCATTGAGATATGGCACAAGATCCCTTGCGGTCTCCTTAGTACGGCTACCACTTCTGATATCAACTTCAGACATACCTGATGCTTAGCTACCCCAAAGGGTAGGGCTCTGAACTGGAGGTGTGTGAGAGTGCCATCAAGCACACACCACTCTCAGGTATTTTTGCAGCTAGATGAATGGAAAATGTAGTACGGCATCTGCAAGATCCATAGAGCCATGTACACAAATCTTGAAAACGATAATTTATGTGGATCTTATGGACTCAATCTGAAGCTGGATCTATCTGCAGTATGATTCAGGGTTATAATGTATGAAGGGAACCATCGGTTTCTTTATGAAGGAAAGGGCCGAGTAGAACCCTGCACCATGCTCTAAGTGGAACCCTGCTGAAGTACGTTCTTTCCCAATAGGGACCTCACCTCCGCCTCTATGGAGCCTGTTGACTTCCAGAGCTGACACGATGTTATCTTGAAGAGCAGTGGAGGGAGAGAAAACCAAAGGGTAACTTCTAGACCGTCCTGGATGAATTCCCAGGATCCAGCCACTCCCTGTGATACTTCTCTATCTTCCTTGAACAAGGAAGTCGTCCCCCCAAGGCGTTCTCTGGGTCATTGCTGACTGGGGTGCTGTGGAGTTTGAACAGGTGTGGGAAACATGAAGCCTTTGTTTCTTCTAGATGATCTACATCCTTCTTTTCGTCCCTAGAGGATCTCTGTCCCTAGATACCTAAAATTTGAGGGAAGAAGAAAGAAATTTTTCTTGTGGTTTTGTGCATTTGGGAAAACGTTCTTCCTGTAGTTACCTCCGTAATTGGATGCGATCTTGAAGCACCGACTTACTCTTTTCTTCCAGCTGGAGTAAGGCCACATGAAAAATGATCTGGAGACCAAAGTAAACGGCGATGTTAGGCTTAAAGGTCCCTGCGGGGAAGCCTCCCAGAACGTCTTAGAACGTTATCCGCTTTCTAGGACCATGGGTCTTTCAAACACCAGAAACTTCTACGGAAGTTTGGATAGCCGGACTTTGGCAATGTCCACTTTGGCGCTTTTTCCCATGCTCCCGTATCATTTTCCACAAAGGATATTTTATTTGATAGCTCTGAGAAAAATACTTTCCTCTCTGGTTGTTTATTCCGCTTTTAAAAGGGAGGAGATGTTCTCGTGAATGGGAAATAACTCTTCCGATTCTCCTAATTACTGGAACATGACATATGTCCCAGACACACATCTGCGGATCCACCACACTTCAAGAAAATACTCAGATAAAAATAGATCCCCAGGGGACGAAGAATTAGAAAATTCCCATCGACGGAACAAAATGCTGAATTTGAGCAAAGTGGATGATATACTCTCCAATTGCCCGAAAGCTAATGCAACTAATCATCACGGATGAACTTCCCCACCCCCCGGGAAAAGGTGGGCATCTATAGAACCACCATGAAATTGCAGCATTCAGACGCAAATGCAGCCATTTGAATCCTGCAGCAACTTTCAAGATCTACAAATACTACACAGAACGTCTTAACTCTCTTGAAAACAGAAATTAGGCAAAACAAAAAAGAAAAATTTAAAAGAGATTTGACGACTACACCACAAAATCAAGTTATACCAAAAAATCCAGTCTAAATAGAACCTATTTTGCGAGGAGAAACAAGCAACAACCTAAAAAGTAAAGTGACATTCTCGTCTCGGATACGAGTCAGATCCAATACTGACAGGTCTGATGTTGAAAATCTCTTCCCAAAAGAACAGCGGTCAAAAAAACTCCAGCCCGGTGGCCAAAACGGCCACAAAAAATGTAGCAAGGGGGCAGGGAAAACAATAAAGCGAGGACGCGGTTAAACGCACTTACAAACTCGACAAACCAAGAAATAAATCATAATATATGTGAGCATTCTTCCATATCCACTGCCACACCACGATGTACCACCCTCAGTGTGGTATCTCTCTGAAATACTTATTCTTTTGATCAAATAGTTATTGCAAAAGGGCTAAGCTTTGCTCCTCTAACATATGGATCGTATCAACATAAGTGACGTAAATAAGTATATAAGACTCTTACAGTAAAAAAGCACTTTTTGATGCAACAAGACACCAGTTATCTGTCCCCTAAACATTTCTAACTGACAACAGTACGGACAAGAAAACTGTTTGATCAGAAACTGATTTTCAAGAAACAAGGCCTACTACTCAACTAATAACGATGATACTCAAGAGAAGTCAACTTACCCTATAATGGACACTTCCAAAATTATCAACACCAAAAACCCACCTTTATCCAGTTAAAGCAAGATGCATGAAATGGAGATGTTCCAGGAAGGCAGTCGAACATTGAACTTAAAATTCTACGAGATTCTATGGCAAACTCTCATAAGACTGAACCTCACTTTCAGGGAACGAGGGCCATAAAACAACTATGCAACAACCTAATATTATATAGACCATTGATAGGGGGGGCTCCATAGTGTCCTCGCTAAGGAGTTATATACAAGGGAAGTTGAGACCATGCTTACACGATCCTCTTGTATACACCAAATTGTTTCTCCGACCCACTGAAATTATTCGGGTAATTTAAAACTTTTACTACAAAGAGGGGCAAGTAGTGGGCATCTTTGATAACACATGACCGCGTACCTCCTTCACTCAATCAGTCACGCCCTCTTTTTATGCAATACCCAAAACACATAAAGAGCACTTCCCCCCACCCTTAGACCCATTGTTTCAACAATGATTCTCTTATGAACGGCTCAGCGCAGGCTTGATAAACTTCTCCAAAAATTGGTGTCACGCCTCTGGTTTCTCCAAGATTCCAAAACAGCCTAATGTCATGAATAAGTTCTCCTGGAATCATCTTACAGCTGGTAATGTGATGTCACTGCCATTATAACTTCTCTTCCACATAACACAGCACGTACAGCAGTTAAAATACCATTTACAGAAATCAGCAATTACAATGAAACACTCCAAGACTAATCATCACAGTTCTCAATTTTTATTATTCCAAAAAGTTTTTACTTTTAACAGTGTTTTTTATCTCCAAAACTGGATGTCCCATGGGGACATTTTTCCCCCCTCATTAGCAAACTTATAATGGCATATGGGAAGAATTGTATCTTTTACTTTTGATAATCCATTTTGACATCTTTGCCTGGGTACAGCCGGTATATAGATGACTGTCTCTGGTCTGGAACTCCGACCAGGAGAAGTCCAAAAAGTTGTTACCTATCTTACCATACTACTCTGAACACAATTACTTTTTCCCATCAGCCGGTAGAAATACCCTTTTTAGACATCATGTTAACAGGCGACATTCAACCCCATTCTGTCATCAACTAAAACTGTACGACAATCCACCGGGGAATACCCTATTACATGACAAAAGTGTCATCCAACGCACACTGACAAGAATCTCCCGATAGGTGAGTCTTAGGGCCAAACGTGCCTGCACAACTACCCAATTGATACATCACCGAAGCCAAAATATCGAGAAACAGACCACAAAGGGGCTATACTCGCAAATGTGCAACAGAGCTAAAAAAATAGGGACAATAAAAACCGTGACACGTAGTTGGAATCTAACTGTGCACCCCCCAAAAAATACACACAATCAGTCTCGCATCACGTTCACCACTCACTACATTTACAGTATTACCAAATAATTGACATCATCCATAAAATCTTGCCCATCTCAAAACACGAGCGACACTCAGGACAAATATTGACAGACTGGTATCTTTGTCTTCCAACGGCCCGCACGCTAGGAATATTGTCCCCTAAAACTTTTCTGAGAAGACCACCGAGACAGTGGCTTCAGGTCAAAGACAGCTATTGCTTGCGGCGGCAAGCCGTTGTAACTTATGCAAAGACATGTGCAAAAGCCACTCATTTACCTCAGCAAGTACAGGCTAAGGTTATAAATCTCTCATACATCAACTGTGAGACATCTCAGTTGTTTATTGTCCATGCCCATTGCTCCCTTCAGTAGGTGCGGCTTTTACTGCCCGCAAGCTGAAGGACCGCATCAGTGACAATAACTGGTGCAATCCACGCACTATAGCTAGTACACGGGGGAGTCTCTCTGGCATATCGAAACATTATAAAGAATTACATTCAGGATCCATGAGCCGTGCGTTGTCACAGCCATAGAACAGGTCCGCAAGACCCCAGAGGAGGAAGCTGGAAAAAAACTGCCTGTACTCCGGGAAGCCTTCTGGATTTTTAAATTGAGACCGATCTCCGAAGGGGATAAAACTCCAAACAAGATCTCATGTATATTTACTAATGTTTATGTACCACTTGAGAATTTATATTTGCATTGTGTCTCTGTTTTGATTTTTTTCCCTCCCCCCTTCCTGTCTTTTCATGGTTTCCCATGTTATTGTATCCACGCCCGTGGAGGTGTGTGCTTTTCCCATGACCTCACCGGAAACTCGTGCAGGTGTACCACAGGTATTATTTTAGCACTGTAATGAGTTATTTTAGCCAGGTATGAGTAAGGACCAGACAGCTTAAGGTCCGAAACGCGTTTACAGCAAGCTCCTTGTTACCAGTGGTTTTGTCTGTCGTTGTGTGTTCCATGCCTGATTTCTGATTAATCAAGTTTTTTCTATTTTAATGAAGATGGAATAAAATTTTTGAAACTTTTATCCACAAAGTCTTACTTGACATACCTCTTGCTGGAGTACGCACCTGTGTTTTCCTTTTGCCATTGCCTTATCGGTGGTCCCGAACCGGATGGGACCTGGGACTCCGGGTGCAACCTGCCGCTCCCAGGCCTCAAGAGAATCCATCTGGGGGAGCGTTTTTCCTTCTCTATTCTGGACTTGTAATCTGTCACAGCACCCCCAGTTCCGCCTCCTAATCCTCTAGTTTAATCATGCCCGGACCAACTTTAGTAGTTGATCAGTATCTCCGCTGAGAATAGAGGCCTGCCCGACTGATTACGTCCTCCTTTCCGAGTCGAGCAGTGACAGTCCTCGGTTGAGTCAAGTCGTCCAGCACTCTAGAGGGCACAGGGAGACTATGGGTTCCCTGAGGGTTTTTTAGTCATGCTGGACCCGCAAGCTTGCTCCGCATCACCCGGCCGAGGCCTCTTCACCACTGGAAGCCTTCGGGGGCCCGTGCAGAGCCCTACGAGGGTACATGGGACTCCCAGTCCCCTTTACCGTGCTACGGTGCCTACCGGGTTCCTGGCGTCCCGTAGGGACAGGAAACAAACCATAAAGTCCTGAGTTTCCTGTCTGGAGGCGGATCACCTCTACTAGCGTTGGGTGCATGTATGGCGAGAAGGGAAAAAATAGGTTCTTCTTTATCGCTTTCAGCAAGGTTTTTCTCTCCATGATTGCGTAGGTTTGGCTAAAGCGGTCAAGTCGAGGAAGAGTTGTGTCGTCCCACAAACTTCATTCCATTCAGGTTAAGATGCTGTAGAAATGTCTTTGTAACCTTGGATTGGATATGCCTTGATACCAATTCGTCCACTGAGCTCCTTGGGACAGTTCCTTAGACTATGATTTTCATGTGCTCGACAGCCACTGTGGCAGAGAAGCTTATAAGACACGTGGTGCTTCCTTAAACACAGTTGGACTCCAACAAAGAGAATAACCATCGCAAGGAAGGTAATATCATTCAAAGGGTCTGAATTACCATGTGACATTTCTTTTGTGATGTTGTTTTGTCTAAATAAATTCTCAACAATATTTACAATGATCTCAAATTAAAGGGGTCTGAATATTTGTTTTTACCCACTGTATACTATCATTGCAGTTACACTGCACATAAAGTGTAACGTTCATTTCAAAAAAACTTTTGTATGTTGTAGAGCAGGTATTGTCGCCCTTTTTGCAATGGCTTAGTTACCACGAATCGTGCCTCGTTATTCGTATTTGCAGACTTCCCCTAATTGTCAGTGATCTCTCAGAAAGCTGTTGCTAAACAATCCTGTCTTCAGATAAGAGGGACTACGAGGTAGAGAACGGCCCCCATCTCTTCCCTGCACACAGTGTTTCACCTCATGGCTCAGTGCATCCAGCAGTATGGACTGACAGGACAAACTAATGTAGGTAAAAACCAAACACTATCCTCTCCTCAGCTTTCCCAATTTGTGAAACAAATTAATCCACACAGACAGAAACTGCAGTCCACCTCCCCCATCAACATTAAACTCCAAGCAGAGGAAATGGCAGGAGCACACCTCCAAGTCTCAGCTGTTCCCTCAGGCTGTGCTGAAGTTTTACTTGAGATAGGTTGGTAGATAGATAGAGATACATAGATAGATATAGCATAGATATGAGATGATAGATAGCAGCAGGTGACCTGTAATGATGGTGACAGGAGGCAGCTCCCGGCCCCCTCCATCTTGCCTGATGTATGTTTTTGAGAGCTGGAAACCATGATCCAATGGGCCAAAAGAGGTACTAAATTAAGAGAGATGCAAAGTACTTTGAGGAATGATTCCAGGGGACACCAGGAGCAGGCTGATAAAAATTAGGCTTGTGGATCTGTGGGCTTCAGAACTGAGGTACAGGCATTGAAGAACATAGTTGGGAATGTGAGCTGGAGGTAAAGGTCCACTTCTCGATTCCCTTTATCTAATTTTTTCTAGCTCACAGATAATACAAGCCTGATGTGATTTGTAAGACGAAATTTTTATGGAACAAAAAACTATTGTTCTAATTTCTAGAGAGCCAAAGCCAGAAGTAAAGTTCCCCATATCAGCATATAAAAAAAGAAACTGATTGCAGGAAAAAAAAGTGACCATTTCTACCTTATTGCATAAAACAGAATGCCCCTGAAGGGGCAGGATAGAGTAGTGGTAAGCTGGTAAATTTTGTCCTTCAAGCTATCTATACTGACTAAGAAACATACCGAGAATTTTGTCCCTGAACCGAACATCTATTATATACATTTATATAGATTTAGCAAGTTATAATAGCAAAGCAGGCACAAATCTATATATTATAGTTGTACAAAGTTTTATGTAACAAAAACTTGCAGAAGGAACACAAATGGGATTACCCTGTGTTGAATGCATGCTGTCCATAAGATCTCCATTCTGAAGTTGATAGTCATTGAAGAAGTCTGGACTTACAGCACCTTCAGGTGGCATCAGTCCTTCTATGTCGAAAGACAAGGGAAATTATAGTCTATTATTAATGTTTATAGTTATAGAGTTTTTAAGATTCTTACCTACATAAAATGTAATTACCAATACATTTTAGCACATAGAGTAATGACATAAAAGCTGTTAGTGTAGGGCAGTCATCTTAGATAGAGTAGTAGTACATATTTGTAGATATTTTTAACCCCAGTGATATTGCAGGGTTTGTTCTGCTCCCACCTCTTCTGATCATATCATTCAAGTGAGCAACCCCATATCTAGTGTATGTGTTAATAGAGAAGCTCTGGTAAGATGGAATCATAAAGAAACAATCTTTAATGAATGGACACACAAGAGTAGCTGGACTGTTGTGGGACTGGTTACAGATCATATTTTTAAGTTATTACTAAATAACTTAGTTATGACTTCAATCTATTCTCTCCAAAATGCGTTTAAAGAGGAATTTTTTCCGCATCTGTAAATAATACCACCGACTGTAGCAGAGAAATCTCAATTATCTCTGGTCTACTGCTAAGACAGATGATACAGGTGTCTACTCAAACCAGGACTCCCGATCTACAATAAAGAGCCTAATTAGCACAGCTGTAACGCCAAATATGCTAATTAGGCTCTCTATTGTCTTTAGAAGACGGCAAAGAGATGAGTTAATAGAAGTGGTTTAAATTACCTTTTAGAACATAAGGTTATAGGTGTAAATGTTTTAATTTTCAGTTAACAGAATCACATAAGGCTTATTACTGTACATAAATTGTACTTCCTATGCCACTACTAACATAGAATGTGGAGGCACACCAACATCAAAGCAGAACGCAATGGCAATTGTGTTTACAGTGTACAAATAACCTGCTAAAAATTGAACATACATCACATAGTCAATAAAGATACAGATCAATACCTGCCATTGTAGTACAAGTCAGGTCTTTCCAGAATATCTCCTTCATGGATAAGGGTTCAATGGGTCATCTCCATAAAGATATTGTCATTTTCATCCATTTGACGGCTTTCCACCATCTCAAGCACTGAGAGTTATGCCATCGGAAGTCCACTCTGTATCTTTGTGCCATTCTTCATCATATTCTACACAGTAAATGACATGCTTATATTTCAGGTGTCTTACCAGGATTTGCATTTTGGATGTATACTAAAGCCCACCCCAATCATGAGAACAGGTAATTGGTACTCTCATTTTAATGAGACATCCGTTAGCATGTGTGAATATACCCATCCAACTCAAAGGAGAGTTCTGAGAGCAAGGTACAGCATTCACCTATGCCACAGTTCAAAATGTTGGTAAACTTGCTTGACCACTGCTCCAATCAAACAGAGGGAAACAGAACAGGATTGTAGAGGTCACAGCATTTAGATTCCCAATAATCAAAGCTGTGAAAATGTTTAAATCTATTCAAATCTATGATCAATCCAGAAATCCTGTAGAGTCAATACTGCATCATTGGTACCCATATAAACATGGTGTAGGTAACTAGTTATAAGAAATGTTAAAAGCAATCTCAGACCTGTATGTCCAAATGGAAAAAAAGCAATGAAACTAGTACCAAAAGCTTTCATTACTCAATCTCATTTCTCAAGTCTATACTACTCACGTCACATTGCTCATCAAAAGAGTTGTTTTTTTTGAATCAGGTAACGTTTTTAACAATCACCAATAATGACAAAGATGGTCTGTGCATTTGTTATTCGTTAATGTTCATCTTTTTTGTACAAGAATAATACCAGGCAAAACAGGACCCCCCCCCTACCCTGCGGTCTGGCCCCTTCGCCCATCCACTAAACAAAATACCCCATAGGAGTGCCTCTTTCAGTAGTACATTCACACACAACAAAGATTAAAGATAGCGTTTAAAGTCCCAGCACTCCCAGGTCTGGTTCGCATGCAACAACCATCAGTTCCTCAGATGCATCTCTTGACAGTCTACCCAATTTTTCATTGTTTCTGAAACTTAGCCACCCGCCTTTCTTTTGACACACACTCTCAGTTCCATACGGATTAGTCAACATACCCTTTCTTCTCCATATCTGGAGGGGAGGCATCCAGCCAGCGGCGAGCAATGATTTTGTGTTTGATATAAAATTTTGCCACCTCCAGACTGATCTACGCAGCCAAGCACACACAGCTAGGCTCACTGGGGCCACACCTCAAATACCTCATAAATAATCTGAGTACATCCTCCCATAACCTTGACAAGAGAGGACAAGACAAAACATGCATCACATTTGTCTCATCCGTCCACCACATTGGTCAACAGGCATCTCAGCACCCCCATCTGTCATTATGAGACAGTTGCGATCTCCTCTGAGCCACATTTAGTGACAGCACTCTAGGGGACCTACCAAATCTCCCATTCCTCATCCAACAGGGGTCCCACATCATCCTCCTGCTTCCCGCGGACCATTGCCACGATTATCCAATATTCCTATACAGTATAGTATCAAACCTCCATGGACGCAGCCTGAAGCACAACCCGTCATCACTCCCAGAGATGAGAACAAAAGTCCATGGTCCTACCACCAAAAATTCCTAAACATACCCAGACCTTCTGTATGAGTGAAAAGTGGGAAGGTGCCTAGCCGATCTTCCAACATCCCAGCTTCAAAAAGATTGTTTAGTATGTTTTTAAAGACCACAGTAGTGTCTAAAATGTAAAGGTGATGTGCAGATATGCGCTTATGCCCTAAACTATTTGAGGTTGGACAGAAATGAATATTTAGGATTGTAGAGGACTTCAATTCCAAGATCTATGACATCCCGTGTGTTATGGAAGACAATTTGGAAATACCGGTTTAGTGTCAGCCTAAATAAATTGAGAAAAGGCTATTTTTCGTTCTTATGATGAATTGGAAAAAGAGAAAGCTCCAAGCTTTTAAAGATGGAGAGTTTACAAAACTATCAAATCAGTATTGGAGAGAATGAAGAAAACACTAAAGCAGGGTCTAACCTGTGGGTCGCGACCCCGGCAGGGGTCGAACGATCAAAACACAGGGGTCGCCTAAAGCCATCGGAGCCATGATTTTATTGCATTTTTTGGCACAATACAATATTCTGTACATGGTTTGGGTCACCGCAACATGGGAAATGATTGGGGGGTCACAGCATTAGAAAGGTGAGAACCACTGCACTAAAGGAAACATAAGATAACCCTAGTACATCTAATATAATAAATGTACAAAACAGAAAGTAATACGTTTGGTACCCCCCTTCTTCCAAAAATGGAAGGTGGGTGGGTTGGGATGGCAAGTTAGGTTTGAGTATGACCATTGAAATATGTTGTCTAGGAAGATTAAATTTAAGTATTATGAAAAAATGCAAAATTGTATAAAAAATAAAAAAATGTAAAATTTGGTGCTAACTACCGCAATGATATCAAGGGTGTTATCACATACTTTTCGTATCTCTGCATTTTTATCGTGCATTAAGTCTATCAGATAGGCAGAGCCTCTGAAATTGACTTTAAGGAAACTAAATGACAGCAACTTAACATTTATAAAAATATAGTACAAAAACATAAGCTCTCTGACATGATCTTCTTTTAGAACTTGCTATTCAATTAAAGATAATAACAAATGCACACAGATAACTATGTTGTCAATTAATAATAATAAGTATTAATAATTTAACATTGATATTTACTACTTACATAAATAAACCATCTATGTAGGGCCATTTACTTACATAAATAAACTATGTAGGATCCACTTTATACTAGTGTTATTGGCACATAGATCATTATGTAGAATTAGATGTTTGCTACTGGTGCAGATAAGGAATTGTTTCAATAGTGTATAGTGACTAACCACCTACCAGTAAGAATGGAAAAAGTAAAATGTTAGTAAGTCTGATAAGAGTAATTGTTATTTCGTTATATTTTAAACTTGTGTACATCGGTCATTTGGGGAGCTTTTGTAACATAATTTATTCATAAAAGAACTGCAAAAAGCATGTTGGAAGGAAATGTCTCAGACTTCATGCACACGCCTGCAACTAGCTGCAAAAATGGCAGCCATTGGTCAGCCACCATAGACATCAATTGTACGCAGGCTTCCGTCCTTCTCCAGAAGGCTCATGGATCACGTCTGCTCGTGTGGACGTGTGCATGGAGCTTCCATCTGTATAGGGTCTACATTTTGTAACAAACATTATGAATGCCCTTTATGATCCCCCTAAAAAATATTTACTGAAATACAGTTATCTTTGAATAAAATTGTTAAAGTGTGATCCTTTCTTTCTCCTGAATCTGTACTTAATTAGGTAGTGTGATCAGAAGATAACTAAAGGGTTAAACACAACCTGACTACATGAAAACAGAGATGTCCAGAGTTAATTAAAAGGTAACAATAATGTGGCTGGGACTCCGGAGATGCAACTACGTAAAAGATGCGGTAAAACATGCACCTTACTCCTGCTTATAGGCTTATGTGTGTACAATCATATCCTTAATCCTAAGAAACAGAGAAGAAAATGTATATTTAATGTGATGTGTCCACTAGTAAGGGGACTTTCATTCTTATGATTGTTCTTTGATTTTCTCCTGAGACTGGGGGAACTACAGAAAAGCTAGTTTAGTGAAACAGGTTCCTGTTTGCAGATTTGTTGATTTTTTTTCTTATTGCAATGCTTGTGAACATTGGATATAACGTGATTTTAGGTCCAATAAATGAGCTGTAATCTGGAAAGAGAAACACCCATACAGAAATCAACACCGATTAATGGTGTTGTAAAGAGCTATTTAACCCATCGAGTCACAGCCAAGGAAAGTAAAAAATCAAAAGACACAGTCATGAAGTTATGATTTCAACCAGACAGGAAAAATGTCAAACATAAATTAGCTAGCGCCTCAGCTGCAATTTGCTGAATGTTTGGCTTAGTAGAAAATCTGCAACTGACAAACATTGGTAGACCTCTTTGGACAAAAGGCAGTAGTACAGGCGGCTTTGTTCCCTACTCCATAGAGAGACAAACATCTTGATTAGAAAAATCTACATAACAGACATGACTAATTTTTCCAAAGCCTGAGTGCCTTGCGCTCATTAGCAATTTCATAAACGTTTTTTAGGGAAATTGCCAAGATTTAATAAAAACAGTATTGGACAGATGACATCTCGGTCAGTAAGACATTATAGGACTCTACCATCAGTATTTCTGGTGGTAGATGTCCTTTAAAGAAAGGCAGCTATGTTTGATTACGTATTTTTGGAATATAAGGCGCACTGAGTATAAGGCGCACCTGATTATAAGGATGAATGACCAGCAGGTGGCAGCCTGTGCACAGCTCAAGGAGCTGGTGTCTGTTAGTGTGGTTCATATATAAGGCGTACGGACTATAAGCGCCACCTTTGACTTCAGAGAATCAAGGGGGTTTTTTTGCGTCTAGTCAAAAAATACGGTAGTTGCTTTACAATTGTTTCAGATTTTAACACCTCTGCCAAATGAGTGCAAAGAAAGTTAAAAGGAAATGCAATCCTTAGTCCCAATCTAATTTCAGTAAACTGCAAACAGAGAGTGGTCCCCATGCCCTTCCCCAAAGTGACCCAAATCAGTAAAAATAGAAGCCAAGTCAATGTACTTATATTCCACCTCCATGGCAATATAAATCTATTGATTTTATTGATACAATAAAAAGTTGACAATGTTGACAACAGGTACTTTCTGTATTGAGTTTCTTATTATGAATTAAGGATACGGGTTTCTTTTATTATGACATCCCTTGTTGCTTGATGAAAACCATTTGGTAAAAGACAAAAACAATCTGGCATACAAACTCGTCATCTTCTTGCTGAGCTAAAAAAAAAATAAATAAATAGAGAGTCATCCTTATCATCACAAACAAAATAAATAATAACACAGGAAAATGTACCATTCAGTAGTTCAAGTGGGGAATAATTCCGATTTTGCCAACAATGCAGCACAGGAGTCATCCATTGACACGGTTCCAATCATTATAACACTCTCCACAGACAAGATCATCTTCAGCAGATCCTTTGACAAGATATAAAAATGTTATATGTTAATACATAAAGAAAGACTCATCATCTACTGTTCCAATCAATCCACACAAACTCCCATCTGCCAAAACAGGCACCAGGTTTATTGAGCAAGGAAGTTAAACAAAATAGTTTATTAGCACTTTGCACTTGAATCAATGCTCAATGGAATGAATCTGATGTAAGAGAAAAAGATTTCTAAATGAAAAAAGTGTATGTAACGCAACATATTTAGCATGGTCCATGCAAAATACTCTTAACTAAAATCATAGTATACAATGAGACATTTTATAGACTTTTCAGTCAAAATCATGTTAGAAAGCTGAGAGTGGCATTTAAAGCAAAACCTTTCACTAGGAATGCCGTTTTAGCTCGTGCAAGTCTAAGTTATGTAGCTACGCTGCAGCTGCACCTCTGCCGGGACTCACCACTTTCTGCTGGCAGGGAGCCAGGTAATGAGAATAAATCTTAAGACACTATTGAAATGATTCAGAATCCTGACAATTTTATTTTTAAAATCGACATAGTGTAGGCTAGGGAACCTTTAACAGCGAAAAATGACATTTCTAGTGACAACACAGAATTTCAGACTTCGTCTCATCAGCTTTATATACGAATACGAAATCAGGCGATACTGGTGTGAAAATACCTTCAATAACACTAATCTGTCCCACTGCCTGTTCAAGCAGCTCACAGGATTCCATTCCAGTCTTTACTAGTTAATTCATACATTAGCTACACAAGTAGTGTATAGGAATAACAGCATGTCAGGACTGTTACAATTGCTACAGGATGCACCATGTGTATAGGAGTATATCATAACACAGCTGTACGGGCATGGCCGCCAGAACCAGTAAGTACATAGAAGCAGCCAGCACCGAATATCACATCATTATACAGGCTGTCAGTCAAGTATGTGGGGTTTGGCTGAGCCTCAAAATCTGAATAGCTGGACTGCTGAATAAGATAATGACTTATTGGACCATCTAAAGTCATTTACATAGAGCTTTAGGACCAGATTGTTTAACCTCCATATCGAGTTTTTAGGCGGCCATTAAAGGTTACTGATGGCTTCTGACGACGCAGAAAGAGGGAACATCAGAAGAAGATTGCGGACATTGGGTCCGGAAGTAGCGGTCCGAAAGTAGGGCTGTCTCATTACAAGACCTCCAAACCGAGGCCGCATCAAGCATGCGCAGCATTATTACATCACCTGGATACGTTAAAGCGCTCTAAATCCAATTATCGCGATAAATGTCAGATACTAAAAATGAGCTGGCATTAACCCCTTACCGACGCGCGTCAGTAATAAATATAGATTAGAATAAAAAAACATAAAAATTCAAATCACCCCCCTTTTCTAGAACTGATAAAAAAATAAACAGTAAAAACCTAAACACATTAGGTATCGCCATGTCACGAAATGCTTGATCGATGAAAATATAATAACGGGTTTTCCCGGTTTAACCCCTAATGGAAATAGTGCCAAAGTCGAAAATGGTACTTTTTTGCCATTTTGAAAAAATTTAAAATTCTATAAAAAGTGATCAAAGGTCATACAGTCCACAAAATGAAAAAAAAATGGTAGCATTGAAACGTATAAAAGTCACACAAATTACCACCCAGCTCCGTACACGAAGTATGGAAAAGTTATTAGCGCCGAATATGGCAAAACCCCAAAAAAACATTTTGTACGGAGGTTTTAATTTTTGTAAATGTATGAAAACATTATAAAAACCTACATCACCGCCACTTTATTAGGTACACCATGTAGTACGGGTTGGACCCCCTTTGCCTCAGAACTGCCTCAATTCTTCGTGGCATAGATTCAACAAGGTGCTGGAAGCATTCCTCAGAGATTTTGGTCCATATTGACATGATGGCATCACCCAGTTGCCGCATTTGTCGGCTGCACATCCAGATGCGAATCTCCCGTTCCACAATCCCAAAGATGCTCTATTGGATGAGATCTGGTGACTGTGGAGGCCATTTGAGTACAGTGAACTCATTGTCATGTTCAAGAACACCAGTCTGAGATGATTCCAGCTTTATGACATGGTGCATATCCTGCGTGAAAGTAGCCATCAGATGTTGAGTACATTGTGTCATAAAGGGATGGACTGGTCAGCAACAATACTCAGGTAGGCTGTGGCGTTGCAACGATGCTCAATTGGTAACCAAGGGGCCCAAAGAGTGCCAAGAAATATTCCCACACCATGACACCACCACCACCAGCCTGAACCGTTGATACAAGCAGGATGGATCCATGCTTTCATGTTGTTGACGCACAATTCTGACCCTACCATCCGAATGTCAGCAGCAGAAATCGAGACTCATAGACCAGGCAACGTTTTTCCAATCTTCTACTGTCCAATTTCGATGAGTTGTGCAAATGTAGCCCCGTTTCCTGTTTTAGCTGAAAGGGAGTGGCACCCGGTGTGGTCTTCTGCTGCTGTAGCCCATCTGCCTCAAAGTTCGACGTACGTGTACGTTCAGAGATGCTACTCTTGCACTACCTTGGTTTGGTTGTAACGGGTGGCGATTTGAGTCACTGTTGCCTTTCTATCAGCTCGAACCTGTATGCCCATTCTCCTCTCACCTCTGGCATCAACAAGGCATTTCCGCCCACAGAACTGCCGCTCACTGGATGTTTTTTCTTTTTCGAACCATTCTCTGTAAACCCTAGAGATGGTTGTGTGTGTAATTCCCAGTAGATCAGCAGTTTCTGAAATACTCAGACCAGCCCTTCTGGCACCAACAACCATGCCACGTTCAAAGGCACTCAAATCACCTTTCTTCCCCATATTGATGCTCGGTTTGAACTGCAGGAGATTGTCTTGACCATGTCTACATGCCTAAATGTCGCCATGTGATTGGCTGATTAGAAATTAAGTGTTAACGAGCAGTTGGACAGGTGTACCTAATAAAGTGGCCGGTGAGTGTACATAAATGTGTTATCCCTGTGATCATACTGACCCAAAGAATAAAGTAGGCATGTCGTTTGGGGCGCACAGTGAAAGCCATAAAATCCAAGCCCACAAGAAAACAGTGCAAATGCGGTTTTCCACCATTTTGACTGCATTTGGAATTTTTTCCCCGCTTCCCAGTGCAATGTGTTACACAGAAAACAAGCCGTCACAGATTTTTGAAGATGGGGAGTGAAAAATGGAGATAAAAATACAAAAAGTGGCCAGGTTGTTAAGGGGTTAAGCTGAAAACAAGCGTCAGTGATAAAGGATTACGCTTACAAAAATGTAGAGGGACACTACTTTCTAATGACCGTTTATGAAAATCTAAATAATACAGGTTCTCTTTAAATGATCTTAAAGGGGTTTTCCCATGAAGCTCCCTAGAGATTAATGAAGCACAACAGTCATGCGTGTCCGTCTGCTCCATTAGTCTGAGGAGCGGTGAGGGGTTGGTTGGATCTTGTTTTACACCATCAATTACAATGTGTGATATGCAAATTGTAATAGATGGTGTGGAAAATCCCCATATACTGTCATACCGTAGTAAAGTACCCTAGGGAGTCTAAAAAAATAGTTAATTACTAAAAAAAATTTGAAAAAAAATATGCAAATTAAAAATTCAAATCACCCCCCTTTCCCTAAAACTGATATAAATATAAATACAATAAAACAGTAAAAATCACAAACATGTAAGGTATCACCGCATCCCAAAATGTCCAATCTATAAAATTTAATTTAAATTTAACCATTTTCCCAGAATTTAACCCCGGAAAATAGCGACCAAGGTCACAAATGCCCGCTTTCAAGTACACAGCATGGAATATTAAATACCGTCAGTATGAAGTGCAATTTTTTATGCAGAAAACAAGCCCTCACACAGCTCTTTACATGGAAAAATAAGAGTGTTAGATTTTTGAAGGTCGAGATTGAAAGATAACAATGCAAAAAAGGGCCTGGTCATTAAGAGGTTAAATAAGAACATAAATAGCCCATACTGTAGTCATGGAGTTAACTATTATCACAATGCTGGTATCTGTGTTTACGTTAATAAATTATTTGTCGTTATTTTGCGCAACCCACTTGTTAAAAAAAAACTATTCAAGTTAGAAGATTTATGAGAAAAAAAAATCTTAAAGCTCTTATTTGACTAATTATGTGAACGTTAACATGTTACTCCTTTGTTTCATTTAATTTTTAACTCCCTTACTCTACAATTTTACTTAGTTTTTGCTCCTATCACTCAGTGATAGTCAGTGTAAAATTCCAGAGTGTATATGGACTCTAGCTGAGCAGACACTTGATGGTTCCTCTGTGCTATGAGATGCTGTGTGCTGACAATGTGCTTAGATTATCAGGGTACAGGGTTTACCAACACTTTCATTTAGCATCTGAACAGTCTACTAGTACCTGACACAGAAAAAGAGACGAGACAGATCAGAGTCATAAGATGGATATAAGACACAATGAAACACTGAGCTCTGCTACCTCAACTATAACACACACAGTCAGCTCTGCTATGCCAAGGGGTCCAAATACTTTTCATTTCCACTGTACATAAATATACACACACATACATACATACACACACAATAAATCACAAATAGGGGCCTTATGACACATGACTGTTACTCATATGACTTCAATATGTGCAACGGCAGCAGTTATTCATATACTGCTGATCAAATATAAAAACAGATAGCAAATAAAGCTTAATGTGTTATTTCAGTAATATTTTACCTGGTTTAAGTTTATCCTTGAGGTAAGGTACAAGCTTATATTCTTTGAGAACCAGTTCCCAGTCCAAATCACTGATAGTGAGGTTGGCAAGGGTCCCTAGGCATTCAATAACAAATTCTTCTTCTTCATCATTTGAAATCTGAGCTGCCAGGTCCCCAACATAGTCCTGTAGCATTCATATTGCATAATTTTAGTTAAATATTCCAAAAGGGTTACATAACATTTATTCCATATTCACACAGCAACTTTTTCCATACACAGAACAAGGATGTCCAAGCCCACCAATAACAGAGGGTACAATATAAATTCAATATGAATGATCAGTTAACAGATCTGTTTCCTAAATTCTAATCTGGTCACTTTAGCAGAGCTGTTATTTTCACACTTCAGTGAGCTTACAGCAAGAATTCAATAATAAATGTCAATTTAGGAAGATAGGAAGAGTAGGGTGCAGGTAAATTATGGATAAAGTGATGAGTGAGAAAGAAGCATTTTTAAACCAAATAAATAAATATATTACAAAGTTTATTTTATTTGAAAGTATTAATTCATACATTATTTTCTGAAGTTAGAAACAATTTGTTACACACATTTAATGGAAGATGTGGGAAATATTAAGATGTAGTAATTAGCATAAACATAATTCAAAAAATATGTCATGTGAATAGATGACCGACACAATATTTTAAGTAATACACAAAAAAAATTACTTACAAGAAACAAATTCTTGGTTGGCCCATCATGTTGAGAAATATTCCTGATCATCTTCATCAGCAATGGATCCTTAAATTTTAGTGCTTTTTTCATCAACATCTTTAGCCCATTTCCTAGGGATAAAAGATAAATTCTTGATATTTCCATGTTTCAAATGCGGGCACCAAACAGAAAAGAATGTACAAGTATGGATGAGTATGTCACTGTATCACATGTCCCAATCAAAGGTAAAGACCTAAGACATTTTAACATAGACAGTGTGTGTGGATAGTATTCAGACCCCTTAAAACATTTCACTCTTTGTTTTATTGCAGCCAGTTGGTAAGATCAGAAAAGTTCCGCTCACCACCTTGACAGAAAAAAATCAGAAATGTAGAAATTTTTGATAATTTATCAAACAAGAAAGACTGAAATATCACATTGTTATAAGTATTCAGACCCTTTGCTGTGACACTCATTTATCTCACATGCTGTCAATTTCCTTCTGATCCTCCTTGGGATGGTTATACTCCTTTATTGGAGTCCAGCTGTGCTTAATTGAAACTGATTGGAGTTGATTAGGAAAGGCACACACCTGTCTATATAAGACCTTACAGTTTACAGTGCATGTCAAAGCACATGATAATCATGAGGTCTAAGGAACTGCCCAAGGGGCTCAGACACAGAACTGTGGCAAGGCACAATTCTGGCCAAGGTTACAAAATAATTTCTGCAGCAATCAAGGTTCCTATGAGCACAGTAGCCTCCATAATCTCTAAATGGAAGAACCATCACTGCAGCCCTCCATCAGTCGGGGCTTTATGGCAGAGTGTGCCAGCAGAGTGTCCTCTCCTCAGTGCTAGATATATGAAAGCTTGCATACAGCTCGCAAAAAAACCCCCTTTTTTAATCTCACCATTTGGCTGCAATAAAACAAAGCCTGAAAAATGTAAAGGGTTCTGAACACTTTCCAAAACAAATGTATAACTAAACTTCACAAGAAATATAATATTTATATATACACACACACACACACACAAACATAAAAAATATAGTTGAGCAGGGGTGAGCATTTAACTTTCCATGAGAAGTTGTAATGGTTTTAGAGGGTCAGACTAATATATGCAACTCAGTTCTACTCAATACTTATATACTGTATTCAGTTTATAACCTATCCCTACATAAGAAAAACGGTAAATAAAACATTATGATGATTCAATTAAAATACGGAGAACCTAATTGCACCATTATTATAGGAAGGAGAATGGAGCTACAATTTTTCAATGAGCTCAAGCGAGCCTTTGAAAGAAAAGAAAAGTTAGAGGGCCGGATGCCCAGATTTGTATTAGAGGAACATGGAAGAATAATAAGATGACATAAGTTCTTCTTATACTGTATTTTGCATTTCCTTGCATTATTTTTTTTTTTAATTAGATTTTTATTAAAGTTTTACCTGTAAACACACATCTTATAAGAGAAGAAAGAACATTAATCTTTCATAGAAAGTCAGGTGCCAAATCAGTTTAGGATTTTCTTGTACAATTGCCTCACATGAACACAGTATAATTGTACAGCAAAGAAAGAAGTTACACCTTACCTTCACATATTAACTGAGCATTTCTTTTATTTGCGGCTAGATTTATGCAGAAAGAAATCAATTCAAGATCAATGCGTTCCTCGGAACACTCAAACAACATTTTCATCAACTAAAAATGGAAGAAATATAACAAAAAGAAACAATTACTAAGCTGTTCATAACTTAGCCAGCTAATAAATGGGTTGTAGGAATCAAAACTGATCTATATAAAATGAAGCCATAAAAAACCCCCCATAAAAGTTCTGATGCAAAAGTTAATTTAATTGCAGGCTAAACATTTTTATTTGTGAAAATATGCTATCACAGAAGCCATGAACATCTGTTCACACTACAATCGCTATTAGAAAGAATAACTTGTTTTGAATGTTCTTTTTTAAGTTTTTAAAAGCCTGACCAATTAAATGAGAAGTTGACTTTACGAACTTGTGGCCTATAAGTTGCTTATTATATAGTTGTTTACAATAATTGAAAAGCATGACACATCAAACACAGAGATAATTGACACCCAATAGGAAATATTAACATTAAATTTGTCCTGCTTTAAAAGGTACCCACTGTCATCTTTTCCTAATTTAGCAGGAAGGCATTAAAAAGGACTTCAGGCATTCTGAAGATGTAAGAAGGAGCTTAATCAGACAAGTCCCATATTGAGTATCAGATAGCATAAGGGGCGCAGTAAAAATCACTGTGTCTAGACTGTCTGGCACCTGACTTCACGTAGTTACCAGTGACCAGAGGCCAAACGCTAAATCGTTCTCTCTCTGTGCACACACCTCTTCCCTCCCCTATCCTGAACATCTTTAAGTCATTATGCTGTGGTTCTGCATGCTTTAGGAATTAGTCTACAGACCAGCTTGAAGTTCTGCACCCTGCCAAACAATAGAGTACGGAGAGCAAAAGGGTTCAGCTTGGATGGATGCTTTGAGAGTGAGGCTTAAGATCAAAGTCTGACTGAAAACAGAAGGCAAGAGTGAAACATGTGGACATCCAAGCCAATTCTTCATCATGCTAAGTAGAAAATATTAAAATGTTCACATGACATCACATTAACGCTATGTGAGCGTATGGTTGACAATTGCATGTATTTAAACACTACTACTTCTGGGTTATAAAGCAAAAAAAATGGAGTGTTTTAACGGTTTCTACAATAATGTTGTTTGATTCTGATGTGAGGTAACTCTGTCCGACTATAAAATGAGAAAAACAACTTAAATGTACACTGAAGCAGCCACCTTTCCTTGACTAAAATAATTACTCATAGGGCATTGGTGCTTTTTATCACTATACCCACAAATATACATAATAAAGATGCATTTAATTCTTGCATGACATAAGCCAAACTTTATAAATCACAAAAAGCAGAATAAAATCCATCACTAACAAAAATATTTCTTAAAGTTTATTTAGAGGAAAAAATAATTGTGATTTTATAACCAAATGACTTCTATTATTACAACTACTACTACCCTGTTTCCCCTAAAATAAGACATCCCCCAAAAGTAAGACCTAGTACAATTTTGCTCCGGCTTAGAAATTTAAGGCCTCCCCTGAAAATAAGACCTAGCAGCCGCCATTGCAGCAGCTCCCCCTGCGCCATACATTAGTATTAGGAAATCTTTTATATGCTGAAGAAGGTTGTGACATGGGGAAGAAATCATGGAAGTAAATCAGTGACTGATGTGCTGCACATGTGATACCAGCAGCTACCAGGATAAGAAGGGTCATTTATGGAAAGTGCTTTTACTAAACATGAGAGATTGGGGCCAATGATTCTAATAGAAATGTGTCACAAGAAATACAGCAGGAAATTCAGAGTTTGGAGAGTCATAAGAGAAGTAGATTTTTTGTTCAACGATAAATGTAAATTCTTGTTCATGGTAAAATAAGACATCCCCTGAAAATAAGACCTAGTGCCTCTATAGGAGCAAAATTTAATATAAGACACTGTCTTATTTTCGGGGAAACAGGGTAATAGTAATAATTTACACCAACAATTCTAAATTCTGATGATTCTGCACATATAGAACATTTCTAAAAACACCTTTATTATATTAATTTGCTAAAATGTGTGCTGCCTTGCCTCCATATATCAGCTAATTGGGATACCATTTATTATCTCTTTGTGTGACCATTAGGATCACACCCCCTTATGGCTGTATGGAATACACTGTTCTCAATGGCTACTAACTCCTAACTAGAAAGATCAGTAAAGCACTCTGCTCCTCTGTGTGCAATTGAAACACCTGACCTAGCAGGAATTAGTTTAAGATGTAGAATAGCACCTCATAAGCCAAACTTCACAAAAGCAAAATAAAAGTGGTCTGATATATAAAACATTTTTTTAAAGTTTATTTACAAGAATAATAATTGTTGTGATTTTAAAACCGAAATCTTCTACAATAATTTACAGACAATGATAACTATAAACACATTAATTTCATATTTTATGGTTCTAATCTTAGCATTGCAAGAATATGTAAAGACAAAAAATTTTTTTATTTCTTTTACATTTGCATATACACTTTTAAAAGGTTTTGTCTTTAAGGGTGTGGTATGATTAAATAAAAATGTGTTAATTGTTTTTAAAGTGTAAAATAACAACCAAATAATACATTTTTAAAAACTGTCAATTATTCTATTTCATACCCCATTTTGCTCCTATAAGCAGAACTTCCGCTGTCGTTTGGTTATAAACAGGGAACTTCTCTTCCATCTCTGTATTGCAAGGCACAGATGTCTAGTTGGCTCAGTTCATTCACTATGCAAAAACAACACCCTTCAAGCAATGCCTTAGAAATAGGGGAAGCTTCAAGCTTACTGCCAGTGTCCAGACCATAACAGAAGCTTCCAGGACTAAGAAAGTTTACTGTTAGGATGCTTAATAAATTAACTCAATAACCAGTATTAGTTGTCATAGGCCAAGGTGGTCAGTAATCAGTGCGTATAACGGATAAAAGTCTCCAAAAATCTTTACATGGGAACATCAATGGGTTCAAGCTGTGCACCACAGTATGCCAATCTTTTTATGGCTGAACTGGAAGGTGCACATGCACCAAAAAACCCATGATCTACCTCCGTTATATTGATGACATTCTGATCATCTGGACTGCAAGAGAGGAGGTCCTACTTAAATTCCATGAGCGCTACAGCAACTTTCACCCCACCATCAGTCTGAAACTAAGCTATTCAGACAAGGAGATACACTTTCTGGATACCACAATACAGATTAAAGACAGCTGCTTAACCACAACAATTTTCCATAAACCAACAGACAGAACGGCCTACCTGAGAAATAACAGCTTCCACCCCAAACATACCAGACAGTCTATCATATACAGCCAGGCCATACGCTACAACCATATCTGTTCAGACAAGACAGATCTGGAAAAACACCTCCTGGAGCTCAGGTCTGAATTTCTCCAGTTGGGCTACAGACCAAAAGTGGCTGATAACCAAATAAGAAAAGCAGCAGCCATCAACAGAGACCATTTACGTACATATAAGGAGACCAAACAGGAGACCAGGGTACCCCCAGTAGTCACTTACAGCCTACAACTAGAGATCCTACCTCATATTGCCAAGGGACTCCAACCGATTCTGAATAAAGATACAAGACTCAAAGAAATATTTCCAGTCCCTCCTCTCCTGTCCTTCGGGCAACCACCAAATCTGAAACAACAATCCGGAGTGCCCTGAGACCTCCATCAGAAAATGGTACCTCACCCTGCCTACAAAGCAGGTGTAAAACGTGCCAGCACATTGACCAGGTACCTGTACCGTAATCACAGCAGGTACATCAGATCAAGAGGACCTTTTCCTGCAGGTCCTCTAATGTGGTCTACCTTACTAGAGACTCCATCAGTGCATGAACTCGAAACCGATATGATATTAAAAATGAAAGGAAAGATCTCCCAGTAGCTGCATAGCTTTTAGTATGGGTCAAGCTCCTTCTTGAATCGCATGGGATCTACTTCTGAACATATGCAAATGGAGAAACACACAGTTAAAAAAAAAAAGACAGAAATTGTATCTTTATCAGCAGTTTACATTCCAATCTATGATTTTACTTGCCCATACATCTGCTTCTGTAGCTTACAGAACCACAAGCCTGAAATAACACCCCCTGCAGCCTTTATACCGGACTCATCACAGGCAAAATAAAAATCTGTATGTAAAAAATACAAACTTTTTACATGACTTTAGAACAGTTAACTGTTAAGAGGTAATGCTAGAAAAGATAGATCATACACTAAATAATGCTGCTAATATAGTGTCATAAAAGTAAGTAATTGGTTTCATTAAAAAAAAAGTCAATGTAAAAGACAATGTAAAAACCCCAAGTTAAAAAAAAAAACAAAAAAACTAGAGATAATAGGCCTCACCGAATCTGTAAAAACCCAATCAAATTAACTATTGTGTTAATTATCCAATATGGTGAACAAAGTAAAAACTAAGAAAAAAAAATAAAGTTGCAGGATTTACCAACTTATTGTGCATCCACCTCCAAAAAAAGGCAAAGCAAAAAAGGCATTTGTAGGAAAAAAGGGAACCAATAAAAATATTAACTCTTTCAGCAAAAAAACAAGCACTGACACATCTCCACCAGAAAAAAATAATGGCTTTTGGAAATACAATAGTTTTCATTCAACCAAAATAGAATCTTTAACAGCTACAAAGCCTCCTGCAAACAATAAGCCTCTGTACAGCTATATTTGTGAAAAAATAAAAATGTTATCACTCTTGGCATGTGACATGCTTAAAAGGGTTGTCCATTTTTAGCAAATAATTGATATTGTTTGTGTAAGGAAAAATTATATAATTTTCCAATATATTTTCTCTATCAATTCCTCAATGTTTTCTAGATCTCTGCTTGCTGTCCTTCTATAGAAAGCTTCTAAGTTTCATCCAGTGGATAGAATCTGTTCATGTTGCTGTGATGGACATGAGTATCACAAGCTATTAGTATCACAAGCTCGGATTACTCTCTATGATAATAATGGCTCATGCACCTGCATAACCAGGGACAGATTTTTATCCACTGGAATTAAACAGAGAAGCTTTCTATACAAGCACAACAAACAGTGATCTAGAAAACCATTTGGAAGTGATACAGAAAGTATATTGAAAAATTGTATAACTTTTCATCACACATTTACTCAAAGCAGCCGACCCATTTAATTTCTGGAGCTTCTGTGCAGACCTCCATCTCTGTGATTATAAACACATTCAACCACAGACGGTTTTTCTGGAAGTCTATCCCAGCTTTTCATTCAGGAATATGAAGTCTGCAAAGGCTGGTACAAGCCGACATATACTCTGGTATGACATGGATATGAATGTGTCTAATGAAATGTGCAATAAATGCGCTTTTCTTTTTTACTTACAAAGAGTATTACAGTCAAGACTTCCCTAAATTACATAGTCCATCTAATTCCAGTCATGTTTCATTCATCAGCAGCTATGGGTGAATCATCTGTCAGGCAAGTTTTCTTAGGCAAGCCAAAATAAATAAACGATGCAAGGGACAGGTAGCATCATATATAGCCCTTTCGGTGCTACCATGTAGAATTTCCAGACCTCTATTTTGTAGATCTATGATATATTGTACACAAATAACAGTATATACAACCTACGTTAATGATCCATACATAATGATCTTTATATAATGATATATAATCTGAGCTAATCTGAGATGTATACAGTAGTTTTTATATAGCTTATTATCTTGTGGTCTATTGTAATTATGTGTATAAATCAACCCATCTATACAAACTTGAACAACTTTGACATACAAGTTAACCTCTTCACTGCCATGTAGCTCTATATGTGCATACGTATATTTTTTATGTGTATACGTATATTATATTAATAATATACGTGTATACGTATATTTTTGAACATGCCCCGTGCAAAAAGGACAATTTTTAAACGTTAAAGTTGAAGTAGACCAATTTGGCAAACTCTGTGTAGCGCTGAGTAATCTGTGTGCGCTATATAAAGAATTATTATTTAAAAAATGTGATTTTTATATACATAAATATATACATATATATGCTTTCTATTTCTGAGATAATCGCATGTAATTTTAAGAGTGCATCTCCGGTTCTGTGAAGCATCTATACGCAAGATATAAAGGGGAGAAACTCCTGTTTGATATGAAACGAGAATAGTGTTTTTAGGTGCCAGGGTTCAGGAGATATAGGCGTTTGAAGTGTGCCCTCCTCCAGCCTGTCAGCTGAAGGCAGAATGTAGAAGGAGCTGCAGGAAAGAACTTCGCTTACAGTCTGCAAAATTGTAGAAGTACATGCAACCTCTGTTTCTGAAGAACTTGGGGAAGTATTCTCCCAGTTACAGGAAGGGGTTATTTTTCAACCGCTGTTTTGTATTTATCCTCTTGTTAAAGGGAAAACATTTTAAACAATAAGGGTGCGGACACTCGTCGTGTTTAACGCATGCGTACCTCCAGCCAAAATTTTTTGTTCTCTGTGAGAATTGGATTTTAAAACTTTTGGTTTATCATAAGAACCAGAAGTAACAATAAATCTTAATTGCAGACACCTTTGTTAACTGTTACAACTGATCATTGTAGCCTGGGACTAAAGTACAGCAAATTACCAACATCCAGAGGTCCGTTTGTAATTAGGGGTTATCTGTAAGTTGGGTGTTCTTAAGTCGGGGACTGCCTGTTTTGCCAAAACTTTTGTTGCGCTTTAACATTTATGGACAGTTAATAATACTTAATAATATTTTTTGGAGCCCTGCTCTACTTGGTAGTTAGTCTTAAATAAAAATTTACATAAACATCTTACTTTTTTCATATTAATGTGTCATAATTTTTTTTTACCTTTAATGTACCATTAACAGACGTATAGGAAAGATTCAAGTGAAGTGTATCAGCTGATATACACACATGTATGTTATGATGGGAAACATAGAATTAATGAACCCCTTCACGCTCTGCGACGGATATATCCGCCTCAAAATGAAGAGGGCTCATGGGCCGAGACCTCTTCATACAGAGATGGGCTTTGCTGCATATTCTCTTTGAAGGAAAGACATTTGGAGTGACGAATCCAGAGAGACGCCCAGAAACGTCCTCCTGGGATCCAGATGCAAGACGCAATTATGACAACTCTTTTTGTTCTCAAATTGGTCACTAGTTCTATCACAATTTTTGAAAAGGTCCTTAAAGCTGACGATATACCGAATGGAAGGGCTTTGTATTGGTTATGACCTATATTTCCCTCTGGGGCAAGTACCACGAACCTGAGGAATTTTTGGGATGTTTTGTATATATCGGCACATGATAATAAGCATCCTGTAAATCAGTTGTGCACATGAATGGGTGGATCTGAGTAATCGCTGAACCTACGGTTTGCATTTAGAATTTTCTGTATAGAATGTAATCGATTTAGGTTTCTCAGGTTGCAGATAATTCTGAATGAACCGTTGGGTTTTCTTATCAGGATTAACGGAGAATAATGACCTTCACCCATCTGTGTTATTGGTACTGGGATGATAACGTCAAGATTCAACAGATTTTGAACTTTCCACAGATTTAGTCTAAGCTCTGCTGACGGTTGCTTGGTGAGTATGAATTTTTTGGGAGGAAGTGTAGCTTGTATCCATCTTCCAGCAACGTCAGAATCCAAGGATTCTGTGTAATTGTTGTCCACTGCTGGTGAAATTCCAGGAGTCTTCCTCCCACTCTTGCGTCATTTCCTGAATGATGGGGTAGCATTGCTGGTCACCCCTCCTCCTCTCCATTGTGGTTGACGTATAACCGCCCATAGCCATGCTGGAATAAGTTAGTGTATATAGGGCCTAAATATAATTCATTGAACTTTTGCAACAAGCACTTGGATTTTTAGGAGTACATGACATACCATATCAAAATAACATTATGGAATAATTCA